>QODF01000189.1:0-39457 GCA_024372805.1 Oostethus manadensis | reverse complement strand
CACCCACGCACACACTTATCAAAGGAGAGACTTCTCTGGGAAGACACCTGGGACGAATCTTCATAGAAAACTCCCTCACCGTATGTCGTAGAACCAAGCGGCTGCAAAGCAATCAATTTCCCAACAATTTGAACATTTTTTCTTGGGCACGGTGGGAATCGGTTGAGAAATGTAATTAATACGAACCTTTGAAAATTTCCCCATTCATTTCCAATGGGAAAAAATTCCGGAAAACGAGAATTTCTGCAAAAACTGTGCATTTTACAGAAAGATTTTTTAGGTAGCACCTCTTTCCCAACTGAGCCGGACATTTTGATGGAGTTTGCATGAAATCGGTTGAAAACTGTGGGACTAGTTAGCGGACAAAAAAAGGTGGAATAAAAATAATAGAATACTATATGTGTGAATATATGTGTGAATGCTCCAGCATTCACACGATTATATACGTGTGTGTGTCATATTGACTTTTTGCCTCCGCCAAGGCAAGCCCGTTATGGTTTTTTGGTGTGGTGTTGTGGATCTAAAATTCCGGTGACGGCCACAGGGGGGCAGTGTCGGAGTTCCTGCAGGCGTGTGTTGATCCAATCAGCTGGGATTTATTGACCTTGTCGCGTGGAAACACTCACGCTACGCAGCTGTCACACTAAGCCACCATGGTGTGTGTGCGTAGAGACCAGCCGTCCAATCAGAGAGGGGGCTAGGGATTTGCGCCGGGACACTCGATCCCGCCCCCTCACCTGTCCCGCATCCCGCTTCCGTTCACGAGAGGACGAGGGATTAAATGTCGGCGGGCGTCCTTCATCCGTGACAACCTTTGCTCGTACGGACGTTACAATTTTACAGTTGTTCTGCATTTGGGGCTAACGGGGCAGTGCCCCACCGCATCCTGCGGACGGTGCTGTGACCAAAAAAAGTGCGATCGAAAAATAACTGTGGAGATTTTCCTGTTCCTGCCAATTTACCCCGTCCTTTCCCTGCCGCGTGAGGCAGCGCCGTACAGGATGATACCCGAAGTCAAGATGGCGCGCGGGGGGAGACGGGCAGACAGGAAGTCAGGAGTTACATGTGGGCGTGTCTTCTGTGTGGGCAGTGGGAGGGCTCAAATGAAGTCTGGGGAAGACAGAGAGTGGGTGGGGGCGGGGCGGGCTAAATTTAGCCAATGGCTTTGCTGCCGGGGTGGAGCTAATCCTCTTTGCGCTGGAATAATCTGGGTTTGGGATTAGAGAGCTTTGCTTGGACGCAGGACCTCGACTCCCTGGAATGATGGACCACCCAGGACTCAACCATCTCACCTCACGCATGGGGGGGACACAATAACAAAATACCTGTATGGGCACTAGAATTATTATTATACTTATGGATGTGACACATCGCGTGTTCGCGTGCTGTCCTCTCATACTGAGGATCTTTGACTGGCGTTTTTTGCAGCAGATTCCCAAAAACAGCGGAGCACTCCAGTCGTATAGAGGATCTTTGACCAGTGTTTTTTTGGCAGTAGGTCCTTAAGTCATTAAAAAAGCAGTGCTCTCCTCTTATATAGAGGATCTTTGATCAGCGTTTTTGCAGTCGGTCCTTAAAAACAGCAGAGCGCTCCAGTTATAGGCTGTGTATATGTATGTAAACAATTGGACCAGCGTTTGTACAGAGGGTTGGTAAAAAAGAGCAGAACGCGCCTCTCATATAGCGAATCTTTGATCAGCACTTTTGGAGATGGTCTTTAAAAACAGCACGATGCTGCTGTCATATACAGGATCCTTGACTCATCATTTTTGCAGCAGAGTTCTAAAAACAGCAGAGCACTCTGATCATATGAAGGATCTTTGACCAACTTTTTTCCAGTAGCTCTTCAAAACCAGCAGAGTGCTCCACTGATATAAAGGATCTTTGACCATTGTTTTGGAAGATGGTCATTAAAAATTGCAGAGCACTCCTGTCATATAGAGGATCTTTGATCAGGGCTGTTGCAGTTGGACCTTAAAACCAGCAAACCACTCCTGTCACATAGAGGATCTTTGCCTTCAGTTTTCCTGTAGGTCCTACAGTCTTTAGTAAGAGCAGCATGATCTTGTTCTACAGAGGATCCTTTGTCTTCCTGTCGTATATAGGATCTTTGACCGGCATTTTTTGTGATCTTCAGCAAAACAAACCCCCTCCCTGAAAATAAAAATGATATTTGCAGTTGGTCTTTAAAAACAGCAGAACATTCCTATCATAGAGCGGATCTTTAACTACCAATTATGCTGTAGGTTTTTTAAAACAGCAGGGCACACCTCTCATATAGAGGATCTTTGACTAGTGTTCCTGAGTAGGTTTTTAAAAACAGCAGGCGTTCCTGTCATGTAGAGGATCTTTGACTAGTGTTCCTGATTAGGTTTTTAAAAACAGCAGGCGCTCCTGTCGTGTAGAGGATCTTTGACTAGTGTTCCTGAATAGGTTTTTAAAAACAGCAGGCGCTCCTGTCGTGTAGAGGATCTTTGACTAGTGTTCCTGAGTAGGTTTTTAAAAACAGCAGGTGTTCCTGTCATACGGAGGATCTTTGACTAGTGTTCCTGATTAGGTTTTTAAAAACAGCAGGCGTTCCTGTCGTGTAGAGGATCTTTGACTAGTGTTCCTGATTAGGTTTTTAAAAACAGCAGGTGTTCCTGTCATACGGAGGATGCTGATGCGTGTGTGTTGTGTTTCCATGGCAACACGGGTGATGCTTAGTGCAAAAACAAAACGAAATGGTTGACCTGTGACCTCCATTTCTTGACCGGTTAGGTCGTGGCGCTGCAACAGAGCGTACGGAGCGTACCATTTGTCCACGGAGGAGGGGGGGGGTGGGATGATTCCAGGCGAGGGAGGGGTGGCGCGGGGGTGAGGGGGGTGTATCGTGAGCTCGGATCCTAATCCTTCAGGCTTGAGTGCATCATCGCGGCCTCGGGATAGACGGACATGTTGGCTTTGGAACTTTGAAAATGCTCCCCGGACTTTTTTTGGTTGGTTCGATTTCACGGACAGCGGCGGCAGGTAAGACTCTCAGGTGTGCGTGCGTGCGTGCGTGCGTGCGGAGGAGAAGCGTCTACTTCCTGTCAAGCCGAGGCAGTCATTAGTCCGAGTGTGGCAAGGAGCGGGGAATCCTCGGGCCGTGTGGACGTCGGCTGATGTCAAATTCCTCTCCACGTCGCTCCTCCAGCTCAGCGGGCTGGTCCTTTGGCCTCCTGAGGTGGCGGAGATCCAGTAACGTCCTTTTGACCTTGAGTGAGGAGCGTAGCTCTAAACGTCCCTGACAAGCGGCTGCTGCCGTGAAAACCAAAATGAAAGCGTCGGTCTGTTCCAGGGTCAAACGGCGGCTGTGCGGCTTGAAGGTGCTGGCGTGATGCGAGTGTAAAAAGAAGCTAAGCCCAGTTGGGAGTGAAACGCGTGTTGTCACGGCAACGGATCCAAACGCATTTCCCTCATATTCTTAATGGTCATGCAAGTTTGTAATAATACATTCCATTAAAAAAAAGGGAGTTTCAAAAATCACATAAATAATAAATAATAATTGAATAACAAATAAAAGACCTACTTTAAGTGCATCTTCAATAAATAGTCATAAACAAACACACAAAGTAAATAATAAACAAATAAAATCATTTCTCAAATGACGGTAAAAATGACAATAAAGGAACAACACATTCAATATATAATTCAATAAATACATAAGCAACCAAAGAAATAATAAAACAAATAATAATAATAAATCATAAATATACAGTAATTAGACAATAAATAAAACGCCGACTTGAATGACATAATTAACAAAATAAATCAAACGTAAGAATAATGACTAAATTCATTGTATGAATGACACTAATAATTGAATGAATTTTTGCATTATTAATAAATATTTAATAATTAGTAATAAATAAGAATATAAATGAATAAATAAGAAGCTGGCTTTAATGACCATGAACGAAATCATTAAAAGAAATAAGTGTTAAAGTAAATCGTTAGACTAATATTAATAAACCATAAATAAAATAGGTTCTGTTTGAATAAATCAACATGAAATATATAAATGCATGAAAACAAAACCTCACTTTGACGAGGAAGGCGTGGTGGGAATACTTTGCAGAAAATCAAAGACGTCGAATAAATCCGGTTGAAATAGAATAAATATAATAAGTATAGTAAAATTAATATAATAAGAGAGCTCATCTTTCATGTTTAGCTGAGGAGACATTTGGAGCCGCCAGATGTTGCGCAATGACAACTGACCTTTCACCTTCAACCCCTGGCACGAAAAGCCGTGGACGCAAAGCGGGCTTCGGGTCAGACGCCAGAAGTTCTTTCATGATGATGATGATGATGTGTGGCATCACGGGAAAGAACTGGAAACACGGATCTTAATCTGGAATAAAATGCAGACAAAAGTCAAACACAGTAAAAATCATTCCTGAGCTCCGCTTGTGTTTTAGCTTCATCATGAAGTTCGGTGGCCTCCATGAAGTCCAGGTCCTAGCGTGACGTCTGTGCTGCCGACGCCTTCAAGCCGAGACCCAGGACCCCTCGGAGCATCACAAACCAGCACCGGGAGCCCGCCGGGTTCCAAATCAGGTCCAGGAAGTGTTCTACAAGAGGGCGTGATGAACGACCCCTACCAGAACAACGTGAACCAGCAGCTGAGCGAGGGCGGCGAGTACACCTACGGCCAAGATGGCGGCGGTCAGGACGGGTACCCCTACCAGACGGACTACCCCCCCCAGGACGAGGACGCCGCCAGCGACGCCACCGAGGGCGCGGATGAAGACGACCAAATGTACGAGGGCGAGTACCAGGGCATCCCGCACCCGGACGAGATCAAGGAGGCCCGGCGGGCGGCCCGGCTGGAGGCCAAGAGGAAGGCCCGGCAGGCGGCCCAGCAGGAGGAAGAGGAGGACAACCTGCCCGAGCAGTACGAGAGCATCATGGAGGACTGCGGCCACGGACGCTTCCAGTGGATGCTCTTCTTTGTGCTGGGCCTGGCGCTGATGGCGGACGGCGTGGACGGCTTCGTGGTGGGCTTCGTCATGCCCAGCGCCGAGAAGGACATGTGCATCTCCAACGCCGACAAGGGCTTGCTGGGTAAGTGGCCGAGGAGAAACTGATGCCGAGGCGTCTTGCCGAAGCAGTTGACTCGTTTCCTGGAGATGTTTGGCCGGCTAAACATCTCCGCTTTCTTTTACGCAGATTGTTTACACGCCACAAAATGAATGGTGCAACTTTTGCAAAGATATGCTAAGGAATGAAATTTATTCCAAGAAAAATATCTCTTTACATTTATTTCTGCCCGAATAATCTTCAAATTATTATTATTTTTATATTAGTGTATAACTATATGAATAATAATGCGGTACATGTAAGGGATTATAAAATGATTATAGGAATATATAAATTATTTTACTGTAAAATTAGAGCTGTTTTTTTTATTTCTTCTGGGGAATTTTTCCGACTATTTTTGTTTTTTTTTTGTAAATTTGTATCTATTTGGAATCTGACTTTATTCGCATAATATTGTAATGTTTTCCCAGCCTAACTGTCCAAAAATGAATGAAAAGAATTTTTCCAACATCTTTTTCCAAAAAATTCAACTTTATTTTGTGTTCCAAAAACGTTATTAGTTTTTAAATACATATTTTTGTCTTCAATTTTAATTTTATTTCTCATAATATTACAAGTTTATTCTGGTAAACTTTCAGATTTTTTTTATGTTAAAATATGACTTTATTCTTTTTGGATTTTTTCTGCTTCTGCTGTTTTTTTGGTTTTTTTTCCAACTTTTCTTTTTCTAAATTTTCCAAATATTTCTACCTTGTTCTCACTTATCACTTTTTCTTAATATTTGGAATGTTTTCTTCACTTCTTTTTTTTCATTTTCCAAAATGTCTTTTACTTTCCTTCTTGTAAATTTTCTTCCCGTAATATTTTGACTTTATTCCCAAAATGTCATCACTTTTTCCCCGACCTCATTTTCCAAGAATTATAACTTGATTTTGTTTTCTTTGTGTTTCATAAATATCATAACGGGATTTGTGTTACTAAAGTAATGTTATTTTTAAAAATGTTGGTCCATTTTCCAAATATTTCATAATCTACTTGGACATTTTTTTCCTAATATGATGACTTTCTTACCATGACAGAACATTTTCCCCAAAGTCATTCTCTAAAAATGTCAACTTTTCTTGTCATAATATTACAAAAAACTGCAACTCTATGCTACAAAAGCGCCGTTATTTTTCATATTACAACATTATTATAGTAAAATTACAACTTCTTTTAATTCCAATTTTTTTCCCTAATATTTTGACTTTATTCTCGTGAAATTACTGCTGATTTTTCTGTTTTTGCATTTGTTTTTTTAGAAAGCGTACTAGTTGTAAATGTTGTTACTTTGCTGCTTCGCTCCCTCGTCTATCAAGCTTATCTTGTTGAGGGTCGTGGTGGGCCGGAGCCTACCCCAAACACAACTAGCACACCGCCAGTGACGGTACGAGACGCGTATGGCGCCGAGAGTCTAATGATGCGTGTGTGCGGCGTGGTCAGAGACCCAGAATCGGTACGCGGCACGCCGCCCGATCCCGTCTGTTCCCTTTCTTTGCAGCAGCAAATGAAAGAATCTCACCTTGTTCCTCCGGCCGGCCGATGGGCCGCGCATCATTTCATCCCAACGAGCTCCCGGGATGCGGTTGTGAGCGAGCGCTGCGTGTGCGTGCGTGTGTGTGTGTTCTGGGGGATAATAGCAGGCATGGCCCGCGGCGGCCCGGGGTGACCCGGTGCTGTGCTATCCGATACGCTTGGGGGCGAGAGGCAGCATCTGTTTGCACAAATCTGGAGGGGCGGGCCGAGAACATGAAGCGGATCTGCGGAATGATCCGCTTTGATTCACGCTCGTGATCCGCACAGGTGGACTCCGGAATACCAAATCCTGGCTGAGACATGGCGGATGGTCCTCGCGATTCTTCTTGAACTTATTCTTTTGCTCTTCACGGGGAGATTGAGGTCGATTCTTCTTACGTTGGAAGCCGTCAAAGACAATCCAGTCCGAGTGAAATGTGAATCGTTCATAGCCTGACTTAGTGCTCTTTAGCATTTGCTTGTTGGTCAGTTTGTCCGTGCGTATTAGGGAATTTGCTCGTTCATTTCTTCACTCCCTTGCTCCTTTGATTGGTTTGTTTGCCACTTGGTTCCTTCCTACGTTGGCTCCTTCCTTTGCTCGTTTGTGCATCAGTCGCCCCGAAATCAGTTTGTTTGTTCCGTCTTCCGTTGGTTTGCTCATTCGTTCTTCACATTGTTTGTTCTTTAGCTCGTTCCTTCCTTCCCAACTTCACTCGTTCATTCATTCCTTTGCTGTCCATCCCAAGACAGTTCGTCGGAATGTTTTTCCATTTGTTTGCTTGGCCGTTCCTTAGCTCATTTCTTCATCAGTTTGTCTGTTCATCGCTTGGTAGGTTCTGCCATTTGTCTGCTTGCTCGTTCCGTCGCTCGTTCGTTCTTTTCTTACTTTGCATTTGATCCGCTGCCACCTGCAGGCCTGGAGTGTAAACCTATCCTGAAAAAACGTCATGATGTGAAGTCAGAGGACATGCTTCAACATGAAACTACTACCGTTTAATGTTTCCATGCATGTTCTTCAGCTGGCATTCATCTCCGACCACTTATCAGATATTCACACAGGTTCACAACTCCGAACCGCCGACCACCTGCTGGAGGTACGTGGCTCCAGGCCACATCAAGACTGAGTTTGACCCGTGTATTTTTCCAGGGCAGTGACCTCCATTGCTGGGCACCAGGTGTAGGTTGGCACATTTTCTCCCGTTCTTCCCCGTGACTATGTGCACACCAGAGCCCAACGTGTCCTCTTTTGCCGGAGGCGGCCGCTTTGGCGTGGACGCTCCACTAATCCACGGGGAAGGTGCACACTATGGCTGAGGTCCACGGGCCGCTAAGAAGCTTAGGCCCGCTGTAATTAGGGCCGTGTAGTAAAACACAGAGCAGGCGGGGCGGATGGGGGAGGTGAAGCTTCGGAGAGGACACCCGTTGGCATGATGGCTTTTATCATCCAACACCGCCCGTCGCTGTTCGCGGCCGAGATGGCCGACTTTGAACACCCGCTGACTGCGCGCTGAGACCGCAGCCGCACACCACGCCGATTCCCAAAGCGTGCGGGGCGGCCGCTAACAGACGCTAACGGCCACGAAACTCATTTATTTGCCACCACCGCCACCGAAGCCCACCTTCAATATTTTCACCTCTAAATGACTCTGACATTTATTTCCCACTCACATTTGTTCAAGTGTCGCCGCTGATTGTGTTCCTGCAGGAATACTCGCCATTCTTCATGAAGTCACTCTGACAAAACTAACCATATCAAACTCAATTGGCATTTTTGCAGGCATCTGCTCTCATGGAAGGGAAATGGTGCCCCCATGTGGACATTAAATGTACTATGTGATATAATAAGTAATATTCATTCATTCATTCATTTTCTATACTGCTTATAATGTAATATAATAGAGCTGTTGTTTTATTAGCAATGTAATAAAATTTACTATATAAGTATTAACTCTATAATTCCATGTTATTATTGTTATTAATAATGGTACTAATAATTTCATTTTTGCCAACAGTTTCTATTTAAAGCCCATTTCTATGTGCTACAGAGGATTTAAAAAATACATAAATAAAAATAACATAATAATGATAAAAAGTCCAAAAGCAGAAAATAATACATTTTACTTACAAAGCGCTTTTCTTGCTACTTAAAGACGCTGAGATTAAAGATTAAATAGATGACATCCAACGCTTGCTGAATTCTGCTTCACAATGATAGGAGGAGCTGGAGGATGTGGTGATTCCTGATTCGGGCGTAGCTCCGAAGGGGGGCTCCCCCCCGCAGACCCACCACCTGCAGGGGCAAGCATAAGGGTCCGGTGCAATGCGATTTGGGCAGTGGTGGAGGGCAGGTGACCGGGCGACCCGGTCTTTGGCGGCCAAATCTGCTTCTTGGGACGTGGAATGTCACTTCTCTGGTGGGGAAGGAGCCCGAGCTTGTGGAAGAGGTGGAGGCGTGGTTGGGAGGAACAGCCTCCCTGATCTGAACCCGTGTGGTGTGTTGTTGCTGGACTTCTGTGCAAACCACAGTTTGTCCATAACAAACACCATGTTCGAACATAAGGATGTCCATAGGTGCCCTTGGAACCAGGACACCATAGGTCGCAGGTCTATGATCGACTTTGTAGTCGTATCATCAGACCTGCGTCCGCATGTTCTGGACACGTGGGTGAAGAGAGGGGCTGAGCTGTCAACTGACCACCACCTGGTGATGAGTTGGATTAGATGGCGGGGAAGGATGCCGGACAGACTTGGTAGACCCTAACTCGTAGTGAGGGTGTTCTGGGAACGTCTGGCAGATTCTCCCGTTCGTCGAGTCTTTAACTCTCATCTCCGGCAGAGCTTCGCCTGAATTTCGAGGGAGGACCGGGATATTGAGTCCGAATGGGCCGTATTCCGTGCCTCCATTGCTGAGGCAGCCAGTCGTAGTTGCGGTCGCAAGGTGGTCGGTGCCGGTCGTGGTGGCAATCCCAGAACCCGATGGTGGACACAGGGGGTTAGGGCTGCTGTCAAGCTGAAAAAGGAGTCCTATCAAGCATGGAAGGCTTGCGGGACTCCTGAAGCACCTGACAGGTACCGGCAGGCACGCGGCTTCGGCGGTGGTCGAGGCAAAAACTCGGGTGTGGGAGGAGTTCGGTGAGGCTATGAGCACGGCTTCGGTCGGCCTTGAAGAGGTTCTGGCAAACCGTCCGACAGTTCAGAAAGGGGAAGCAGCCCCCAGTTCACACAGTTTACAGTGCGGACGGGGGCTTGCTGACCTCGACTATGGATATAGTTGGTGGGTGGAAGAAAAACTTTGAGGGCCTTCTCAATCCCACTGACATACTTTCCGTAGAGGAAGCAGAGTCTGAGGATACGTACGTGGACAGTTCTATCACCGGGGCTGAGGTATTTGGGGTAGTTAAATCACTCCCCAACGGCAAGGCTCCGGGGGTAGACGGGTTTCGCCCTGAATTCCTCAAGGCTCTGGATGTTGGGGGAGTGTCTTGATTCACACGCCTCTTCGACATTGCATGGAAGTCAGGAACAGTACCTCTGGACTTGCAGATTGGGGTGGTGGTCCCCATTTTTAAAACGGGTGACCAGAGGGTGTGTTCCAACTATAGGGGGATCACACTCCTCAGCCTCCCTGAGAAAGTCTACTCCAGAGTGCTGGAGAGAAGGGTACGACCGTGAGTACGGGATCGGTAGTGCGCTACTACGTGCCATCCGGTTCTTGTACAATCGAAGCAGGAGCCTGGTTGGCATTGCCAGCAGTAAGTCCAGCTTGTTTCCGGTGAACGTTGGCCTCCGCCAAGGCTGCCCTTTGTCACCGATTCTGTTCATAATCTTCATGGACAGAATTTCTAGGCGCAGTCAAGGTGTTGAGGGAGTCCAGCTTGGTGACCTTAGGATCTCGTCTCTGCTATTTGCAGACGATGTGGTCCTTATGGCCTCATCAGGCTGTGACCTTCAGCGTTTACTGGAGCGGTTTGCAGCTGAGTGTGAAGCTTCTGGGATGAGACTCAGCACCTCCAAATCCGAGGCCATGGTTCTCAGTCGGAAACGGGTGGACTGTACCCTCCGGGTTGGGAGTGAGGTCTTGCCTCAGGTGGAGGAGTTCAAGTATCTCGGGTTCTTGTTCACGAGTGAGGGAAGGTTGGAGCGTGAGATCGACAGACGGATCGGTGCAGCATCTGCAGTAATGCGGTCGCTGTACCGGACCGTCGTGGTGAAGAGAGAGCTGAGCCGGAAGGCAAAGCTCTCTGTTTACCGATCGATCTACGTTCCCACCCTCACCTATGGTCATGAGTTATGGGTCATGACCGAAAGAATGAGATCGCGGATACAAGCGGCGGAAATGAGTTTCCTTCGTAGGGTGGCTGGACTCACCCTAAGAGATAGGGTGAGGAGCTCGGCCATCCGGGAGGAGCTCAGAGTAGAGCCGCTGCTCCTTCACATCGAGAGGAGCCAGTTGAGGTGGCTCGGGCATCTAGTCCGGATGCCTCCCGGGCNACACGTTGGAGGGACTATGTCTCACAGCTGGCCTGGGAACGCCTCGGTGTCCTCCCGATGGAGCTGGAAGAGGTCGCCGAAGACCGGGTAGTCTGGGCTTCCCTATACTGAGACTGCTGCCCCCGCGACCCGGACCTGGATAAACGGAAGAAAATGGAATGGAATAGATGACATACACTTGATCAATCCCCAGATGGAAATGAAGAATAAATCACATTAAAATAAAGTCAATGCAAAATAGTACTTAAGGTAAGTTTAAGGTTATCCTTGCCAACAATTACCACACTAATAGTTATTTTAAAAATATATATATATAAATGGAATAAGAAAAACTTTTTTATTATTACACATGAATTTAATTGGCCCAGTAGGAACATCTTCACTATATACAGTATCTTATCAATAAAATAGAACAATTAAAAATACAGACTTGAATGTATTTGTCATGATTATTATTATTGAATGCTACTGGAACTAAAACAACGCAGTGCGTGTTGTTTGCTCTCTTGTGCAAAGCACGTTGGAGATCTTGTGTTGGGCGCGTACTTTCTGATTGATGACGTGTGATGAACGCAACGCTTGCTTTTCAGGCCTGCTGGTGTACGTGGCCATGATGGTGGGCGCCTTCGTGTGGGGGGGTCTGTGCGACAAGATGGGCCGCAGGAAGTGCCTGATCTACGTCCTGAGCATCGACCTGCTCTTCTCCTTCTTGTCGTGCTTCGCTCCGGGCTACGGCGTCTTCCTCTTCTTCAGGTTCTGCTCCGGCTTCGGGTGAGAGATGAGATTTGCATTTCATTTTGCACGGCCGACAACCCCGCTCGCCTGACCTTCAGCGTCCCAAATAGTCGCGCTTGTGCCGGTGATTGTCTTATATCTCTCCACTTGCACGGGAAGACTTATTTCTGCAGCACAAGTGGAGCCCTGACATTTGATTTCAGTGAGTAATGAGAGGCGCACAAATCTGTTCAGAGAGGCCACAAATCAACATGTCGCATAGAAATGTGTTTCTTTGCTAGCTCCGGAATATTAACTATTAACCTTTAGAGTGCAGAATGGAGCACAATATAAGCACACAATAACGTGTTTGCTTGTAGAGGAGACCACCATCACCCGCCCCCCAAGACATCTCCCCGATTTCTTTCCTGCCCTCGGACACGGCGGAACTTCCAAATGATTCGAATGAAATCAGTTTTGCTCATAGGAGGTCACGTAAAGTCAAATACTGAATTGACCTGAATATAAAAAAACACTGAATTTATGACAGGGGTGCCCAAACACCACAGTTATGCAAAAAAGTTATAAATATTATTATTATTGTTAGTATTAACTTATTTTTGTAGATTTAAAAAATCTTCCTGTTTAATTTGATTTTTAGAAGGTGCTTTGGGCCAATAAAAAACAAGCTGTGGGTCACAAAAGGGCCCTCTGGGTCCGCCCCAACCTGGAAGACTGCCCCGTTTTTTCAATATGTTTTTAAAAAATATTTTCCAAGACAAAAAGCATATATTTTTTAATCAAATGACTTTTCATTCACCGTATTTTGTGAATTAATCCCTTTATTAGCACTCATTCATCTCTATACCCTGAATATAAGGTTTTTTTTAAACGGTTTTCTGTATATACTTATATATTTGTTTGAAAATGTAAACAAATGACCACCCATCCTCACAGTCCAATGAAGTAAACCTACTCACCCTTTGAAGACCCGGAGTCACGGAGCGGGTACAGGAAGTGGGCCACCTGCTGGCCTTTTACGGGAATTGCAGGAGTTCGTTCGCGCCAACACAAGGCCCAAGGAGTGACCTCACTGAGGTGACGTCTCTTGCAGAATCGGCGGCTCCATCCCCATCGTGTACACCTACTTCACGGAGTTCCTGCAGATGGACAAACGTGGAGAACATCTGAGCTGGCTCTGCATGTTCTGGATGCTGGGGGGCCTTTACGCCTCCTTTACTGCCTGGGGAATCATCCCGCACTACGGTAACACACACACACACACACAGGAGAAGAAACTAGCATCCTGTTTTCCTCACCGCTGTGGACATTTTAGTCTTCAATGAATAGAATTGACGTGATTTCCGGAAAAAGATGAGAAAATGTAGCGTACGATGAAGCGTAAACAATCGTACACATTTTAGTCTTCTATAAACTATTTGTAACCAAAACAAAGAAAAGTTTGAAAAAAATATTAGGTTGGGGAAAAGTTATAGTATTACGGGAATGAAGTCAAAATATTGTGGGAATAAAGTGGGAATTACGAGAAGAACATTTACAAGAAGAAATTTAAAGTAGTTGGGGAGTAGAAATAAAATAACAGCAATAACAGAAAATGTTCCAAGAATAAAGTCAAATATGATAAGAGAAAAATGTCATAGTCGAACCAAAATACTCATAATTTTAAGAGAATAAACTCATAATTTAAAAAAAATATATATTTTTTTAAAAGTCATAATATTACAGGAAACAAACAAAAGTTATTTTAAAAAAATATATTTTTCTAAATTTTAGGTTGGGGAAAAGTTACACTATTATGTGAATTAAGAATAAATATTTTAACTGGAAAAAATCTCATTTTCAAAATGAAAAATATAAGTTATTCTTTTAACAGTCTTAATATTATAGGAAACAAGCAAAAAAGAAAAAAGTTGTAATTTTGGTAAATTTTAGGTTGGGGACAAGTTACAGTATTATCACAATGAGGTCAAAATATTGTGGGAATAAGGTCGGAATTATGAGAAGAAAATTGACATGAAGAAACTTAAAACAGTTGCGAAGTAAAAAATAAAATAACAGCAGAAACAGGGAAAAAAATGATGTAATTTTACAAGAATAAAGTCAAATATGAAAAGAAAAAAAACACCACAATTTTAAGAAAATAAACTCATATTTTTATGTGAAAAATTCTCATTTTAAAAATGAAAAATCGAAGTTATTTTTTCAAAAAGTCATATTATCGGAAACCAACGAAAAAGAAGAAAGTTGTAATTTTGGTCAATACTAGGTTGGGAAAAATTTATAGTATTACGGCAATGAAGTTAAAATATTCTTTTATAAAAATTACGAGAAGAAAATTCACAAAAATACATTTGAAATTGTGGGAAAATAAAAAAAAAACCCGGCAGATATGGAAAAAATTGAGCTGTATTTTTTTGAGAATAAAGTCAAACTATAAAATGACAAAAAGATGTATTCTAACAAGAAAAACGGCAAAAAAATCCTTCAGATTTATTCAAGAATTATTATTAAACTATAGAAGAGAAATCAATTTTTTTTAGTTTGTATATATTTTTTAAAGTACATGTATACAATATCATAAGACACAAAAAAAGTTATAATATGATGGGCATAAAGTCAAAATATTATGGGAACTAAACAACATTTTAGGAAGATTATTAAAAAGAAATATGTTTGAAAACGTGAGGCTTTTTCACCGATTTAACGAAGCCGAGATATAACTGCTTAGCATATGAAGATCTCAAAGCGCATCCTTTCGTTTTTCACTGCGGAAAAACGTTTGGACAACCCGGCTCTGCATGAAATCCTGAAACATGACGACTGGAAGAAAGCTTACCTAAGCGGCTGCAGAGACAAAAGCCACTACGCCCTTTTTTGTGGGATGTGGAGGACTGTTCTCCATCAAGTGCTCTCCTTCCGTTCAGGTTGGGGTTTTGCCATCGGGACGGAGTTCCAGATGCACAGCTGGAGGCTCTTCATCCTGGTGGGTCTCCTTCCCGCTACGGCCGCACTCGTCGGCGTCGTCTTCATGCCGGAAAGTCCTCGGTTCCTCCTGGAGGTCAGACGCTGAAAACATTCACTCATTCTCTACCCTTTCATGACCCGTTAAGCAAAGTCGCTTCTTACCAGCACTTCCTGCTTCCACTGAGTGACGGTCCGTCAAAGCAACATCCCTTCGCCATGCCAAGGTAGCGAAGGCTCGCTAAGGTGTCGCCGGAACACCGCGGGCCCGTGGCGGGGCCCGTCGTCAGGCCTCTAACCACGTGTGGTATTGGATTTGTGTGTGACAAATGCAAACACTCTTACACAACTGCATACCTGGCTGCACCCATGGGGCAGAAAAATAGACAAGTACAGTTTTGTTTTCCATTTATTAAAAGTAAACATTGTTCTCAAGAACATGTTGGTGGAAACCAGCTTTGGAGAGAAAATGACATATTATCATGTTTCTACGTTGCATAGAAACAAAAATGATATGTTGTTTTCTTTGCTTGTTTTTTTGCAAATACGGTTCAAAAGTTTTTGAGAAAGAAAACTTTCACGAGAAAGTGTCCCTAAAGTTTTGACCACCTCACACTATTACGCCCAAATTTGTGTCACCAGCAAAATACAGCAATCCCTCGTTTATCGCAGTTAATCCCTTCCGTGCATGACCGTGATAAGTGAATTTCTGCTAAGTAGGATTCCTTATTTATAAATGCAGTATTTTCATACTTAGAGCATAGAAAACTTGTTCAGAAATCCTCCTTTTAACAATATTAGAGCTCTCTGGACATGAAATAACACCCCTATAGTCCCCTCTACACTCCTTACACAATATAAGACATACAATACAAATACAACATAATACAGACTTTTTGATGTACTTCCTGCAGTGACTATCGTCTCATCAATGTAACATTACTGACACCTAGTAACCAGTGTTGAATGCACTGACACTGTGTCTCAGACTAAATGCCTATGACCTGTGGGGTTCCCCAAGGGTCAATCCTAGGAACTCTACTGTTCAGTCTGTACTAGAGGCACTCTTATGCCTAAAAATGCTTCATTTAGGTAGAAACCCGACAAATAATAGGCTGTATTCACCCGTGAAACCGCATGGTTTATTCATTCATGCATTTTTGAAAAAACGTGGCAAAGTGAAGCCCCAAAAATGGGGCATCAAAAATGGGCCACAAAGTGGCGAGGAATTTTGGTATGTTGGTGGAAATCAACTTTGGGAACAAAATATCATTCAAGAACTGAAATTTGCCTCCAAATGGAGCAGATTTACAAAAACCCATCCATCCCTTTTCTTCCGCTTATCCGAGGTCGGGTCGCGGGGGCAGCAACCTAAGCAGGAAAGCCCAGGGGTCCCTCTCCCTGGCCAGCTCTTCCCAGCGGATGGGGAGGCGTTCCCAGGACAGCTGAGAGACATAGTCTCTCCAACGTGTCCTGGGTCTACCCCGAGGCCTACTACCGATTAGACGTGCCCTGAACACCTCCCCAAGAAGGCGTTCGGGAGGCATCCTAACCAGATGCCCGAGCCATCTCATCTGACTCGTCTCAATGCGGAGAAGCAGCGGTTCTACTCCGAGTCTCTCCCGGATGACAGTGCTTCTCACCCTATCTCTAAAGGAGAGCCCAGCCACCCTGCAGAGAAAACTCATTCCGGCCGCTTGTCCCCGCGATGTTGTCCTTTCGGTCACTACCCAAAGTTCATGACCATAGGTGAGGGTAGGAACGTAGATTGACCGGTAAATCGAGAGCTTTGCCTTTTGGCTCAGCTCTCTTTTCACCACGACAGACCGGTGCAGAGTCCGCATCACTGCAGACGCTGCACCAATCCACCTGTCCATCTCGTGTTCCATCCTTCTATCACTCGTGAACAAGACCCCGAGGTACTTAAACTCCTCCAACTTGAGGCAGGACCTCATCCCCGACCCGGAGATGGTACTCCACCCTTTACCGGGCGAAAACCATGGACTCGGACTTGGAGGTGCTGATTCCCATCCCAGCCGCTTCACACTCAGCTGCAAACCGGTCCAGTGAGAGTTGAAGGTCACTGCTTGATGAAGCCAACAGGACCACATCATCTGCAAAAAGCAGAGATCGAATCCTGCGGCCACCAAACTGGAACCCCTCAACGCCCTGGCTGCGCCTAGAAATTCTGTCCATGAAAGTAGTGAACAGAATCGGTGACAAAGGGCAGCCCTGACGGAGTCCAACCCTGACTGGAAACGGGTCCGACTTATTTCCGGCAATGCGAACCAAACTCTGACACCGGTCATACAGGGAACGAAGCGCCTGGATTAGGTGGTCCGATACTCCATATTCCCGGAGCACTCCCCAAAGTATTCCCCGAGAAACACGGTCAAATGCCTTCTCCAAGTCCACAAACACATGTAGACTGGTTGGGCAAACTCCCATGGAGTTCTCAAGGACCCTGCCGAGAGTATAGAGTTGGGCCACAGTTCCACGACCAGGACTAAAGCCACACTGCTCCTCCTGAATCCGAGATTCGACTATCCGGCGGATCCTCCTCTCCAGAACCCCTGAATAGACCTTACCTAGAAGGCTGAGGAGTGTGATCCCACAATAGTTAGAACACACCCTCCGGTCCCCCTTCTTGAAAAGCGGGACCACCACCCCGGTCTGCCAGTCCAAGGGCACCGAACCCAACGTCCACGCAATGCTGCAGAGTCGTGTCAACCAAGATAGCCCAAGGCATCCAGGGCCTTAAGGAACTCCGGGCGGATCACATCCACCCGGAGTTCCTTAAGGCCCGGGGCCTTGCCACCAAGGAGCTTTTTGACCACCTCGGTGACCTCAGCCCCAGAGATAGGCGAACCCAACTCAGAGTCCCCAGGCATTGCTTCCATTTTGGAAGGCGTGTCGGTGGGATTGAGGAGGTCTTCAAAGTATTCCCTCCACCGGTCCACAACATCTCTAGTCGAGTTCAGCAGCACACCATCCCCACCATACACGGTGGTGACTGGGCACTGCTTCCCCCGCCGGAGACAGCGGATGGTGGTCCAGAATATCTTTGAAGCCATCCGGAAGTCGTTTTCCATGGCCTCTCCAAACTCCTCCCATGTCCGGGTTTTTGCCTCAGCGACCGCCAGGGCTGCAGACCACTTGGCCTTGCGGTACCTGTCAGCTGCCTTCAGAGTCCCAGGGGCTAAGACGGCCTGATAGGACTCTTTCTTCAGCTTGACGGCATCCCTTACCACTGGTGTCCACCAACGGGTTCTGGGATTACCGCCAGGACAGGCACCGACCACCTTACGGCCACAGCTCCAATCGGCCGCATCGACAATGGAGTCACGAAACATCGCCCACTCGGATTCAATGTCCGCTGCCTCCCTCGGAACATGGTCAAAGCGCTCCCGTAAGTGAGAGTTGAAACTCCTTCTAACAGGGGACTCTGCCAGGCGTTCCCAGCAGACCCTCACAATGCGTTTGGGTCTGCCAGGTCTGACTGGCATCCTCCCCCACCATCGGAACCAACTCACCACCAGGTGGTGATCAGTTGACAGCTCCGCCCCTCCAAAACATGTGGTCGCAAGTCCGACGACACAACCACAAAGTCAATCATCAAACTGCGGCCCAGGGTGTCCTGGTGCCAAGTGCACATGTGGACACCCTTATGCTTAAACATGGTGTTTTTTATAGACAATCCGTGACGAGCACAGAAGTCCAATAACAAGACACCGCTCGGGTTAAGATTCCTCCCAATCACACCTCTCCAGGTCTCACGGTTGTTGCCAACATGAGCGTTGAAGTCACCCAGCATGACAAGGGAATCCCCCGAGGGAGCACTCTCTAGTACTTCCTCTAAGGACTCCAAAAAGGGTGGGCATTGTTTTTTATGTTAAAAAGGGCATTGTTATTGTGCATCATTGGGGTCTATTGAGCCACTCTTTGTCTGGTCCCTCCCCTAGGACCTGTTTGTCATCAGTGACCCTACCAGGGGCATGACAGCCCCTGGCAACTTAGCTCCTAGGACCATTGGGACACGCAAACTCCTCCACCACGATAAGGTGGTGACTCAGGGAGGAGTACAAAAACCCAAGCAGATTCAAATCATGTCAATGTTTATAGGTATTACGTCGTATACATGACTTGGTAATAGAAGCTTATTAAGGCTTAACGAATCATTAGTAACCAGTGTATAAACCATGAAAAGGACATATGTGGTTTAAATGCTACACAAATGATACAAAGACATAATCGTATTGGTAAAAATGTCATTTCTGTTTTTTTTAGAGCGCTCGACACGATGAGGCGTGGATGATCCTGCGTCGAGTCCACGACACCAACTGGAAGGCCAAAGGCGAGCCGGAGCGAGTCTTCACTGTGAGTTCAATGATATGAAAACTCACCACCGTGATTTTGTTGCTGCTTGTAATTGTGCACTCCATAGCAGCAGGGGGCAGCATTTCACCCACCAGCTGTAATAAAACTTTGCTGTGGACACTTTTGGTTGAAACCATTTTCATTTTTGACATTTCTAGATGACATTTGGAATTCGTTTTTCCAACATTTTTGAGCATATTTTTGATAAAACATTTTTTTTACAATTTGTTTTATATAATTGGGGCGTTTGTTTTGATAATTAGGAGCAGACAATAATTAGAAATTAGAAAAAACGTCTCAGTTTAGTTATTAATTTGTTCCAAATGTTAAAAAAATCTGAGGCAACTTTTCCTATAAAAAAATAATGTAAACCCAATTAATCACAGGGTGTCCAAAGTGCGTGCTGGGAGCCTTTTGTAGCAGTTTTTTTTTTACCGGCGCTCAGCATTAAAAAAAAAAGTACAAATAAAAAATGAAATTAAATTGTAAAAGAAATATAATAAAACAACAGACCAGTGCCATTTTTAAATTGGCCTTCTAAAAATAATTATTAAAAAATTTTAATAAATAAAATTTAAAAAACAAACAAAACATTTAAATGAAACAGAAAAAATGAGGGAAAGAACAGTTTTGCAAGCATGAATTATATTAATATTAAGAAAAATAGATAAGAAAATAGAAAGCAGGAAAAAAATATTAAAAATAGTATATAATTTTTACAAAAAAATTTTTTTCCATTTCAGAAGCATAAAGTTGCAATATTCAAGTAAAATGCAACTCAAGAAAAAGTTGTACTACAGTGAGAATCAAGCAAAAAACTATGTTGGGAGAAAGTTACAGTGTTAGGAAAATAAAGTCAAAATGTTATGGGAATAAAGTCAGAACAATCAGCGGGAAAACTGTCAGAAAATCCCACCAAAAAAATGGAAAATGGGGGAAAGGAGCAGTAACTTGGTGGCATTTTTTTACTGGCCCTATAAAAGAAATTCTAAAAAGAATGTATTTACATTTCAAAATACAAGAAAACAAAATCAATTTAAAAGACAAAAAAACGGTAGTTTTTCTAAGATGAAGAGAATCGCAGAGGAAAAAAGTCAAGAGATTGTGGCAATTTTTTTTTTATTTCATAAGCATAAATTTGAACTTTTCAAAGAAAGACTTAAAAAAAAGTTGCAATATGATAAGAATCAAGCAAAACAGAAAAGTTTGGTGAACATAAAGTCAAAATATCTATAATCTCTATTATGATCATAATAGAGAAAAACACAATAGAAAGTAGACTTAATCAAAATATAAAAAATACACTTTTTTGTCTATAACACAAAGCTCTAACTAGTTAACATTTTAGTGACATACAGTACTTAACTTACAAAACGTAAATAAAAGTATTCTTTGATTTTTCTGTATGCGGTTCTTGGTGGAAAAGTTTGGACACCCAGAAAAGGAATCCTTTGCCGACACCAAAAAAAAGGACAAAATATAACTTGTATTGGGAATAACTAGCGTTTTACTGGCAAAAAGACTTGTTTGTTACGTGCAATATTGTAGCAAAACCGAGGCAACATTTTTGACAAATCTTTCAAAACCCAGAACGCACAAAAACCCAAACAGCCCCTTTTCAAACTTTACTAATGATTCGGAGTGCATGAAAAAGTGTAAGGGGACATGTAGGGGCTTTTAAAGCGCATGCAGAGCGATAAGAAGCTGCTGTTGCCACGCAGGTGACCAACATTAAGACGCCGCAGACCCAGGAGGACGAGTTCATCGAGATCCAGAGCGACACCGGCACCGCCTTCCAGCGCTGGACCGTCAGACACCTGACCATGCTGCAGCAGGTTGCCGCACGCAACATGCCGCCTTGGCAACGCTTGGGCCGAATTCCCGCCTCACGCGTCGTTCGCTTCCCGTTTAGGTGATGGCGAACGTGATGTCGCTGTCGGCGGCGGAGCTACGGCTGCAAGGCCTCTTCCTGGTGATCGTCTGGTTCTGTCTGGCTTTCAGGTACTTGACCCAGAGTTTGAGGAATCGGGTTTGTTAGCGTCACACACACACATCTGCTTGGCTGTGTTAGCTACCACGGACTCGGAGTCTGGTTCCCCGACACGATCAAGTACATGCAGTACGAGGAGTACGAGTCCAAAGTCCGAGTTTTCCATCGGGAACGCGTGGAACGGTTCCACTTCAACTTCTCGCTGGTCAACCAGGTGCACCGCGAGGGCGAGTACATTCAGGACAAGTACGTTGCTCGTCGGCGCCGCGCCCGGGGAGGGACGGGAATGAAGCCTTTTTCTGTTTCAGGTTCGAAAACATCGAGATCAAGTCGGTGAAGTTTGAAGAGTCTCTGTTTGAGAACTGCTACTTTGAGGACGTCAAGTCCACCAACACCTTCTTTGAGAACTGCACCATCAAAAACACCGTCTTCTACAACACAGGTACAACTTCAAAGGATAATTATTATCATTATTATTAGCTAGCACTCTTCAAAGAATAATTGTTAGCATTATTATTAGTTCTCAATGAATTTTCCAGCGAGGGTCACATGGTCAAAAATGAACGGATGCAACTTTGCCGCCAAAAACTGCATCTCAGCTTTGTCATATATTTCCAATTTTGCAAATATTCCAACTTTCTTCTTTGAAAATGTTCTTCTCATGACAATACGACTTTTTTCCTCATAAAATTGTGATTTTATTCCATACTATTTAATTTTTCCCAAGCTAATTTTTCCAAAAAATGACAGCGTTTGTTTACTTTGTTTCTGGTAATATTAGGTTTAGATTTATTTCTTTTCATTTCAACTTTCTGCTTGTAAATCTTCTTCTTATAATATAATAACAACTTTATTTTGTGTTGTTTGCGTCCCGTAATGTTACAACTTAAACAAATGAAAGTATTTTTCTTAAAATAGTTCAACAGTAAGCAACTACAATGACATTATTTTTATTTTATTTTTTACTTTTACTTTACTTTAGTTTATTTGTGTACATTTCAGACTTTTTCGTCATTACAGTTTGACTTTTTTCTCTTTAACTTTTTGCTTGTAAATTTTCTTTTTTGTAATATTATGACTTTATTTCTATAGTATTATATCTTTTTCCCAACAACGACGACTTTATTTTGTTTTGTTTGTTTCTCATAGTATTCTGAATTATATTAAAAAAGTCTTTTTTAAAAAGTCTTTCAACAGCAAGCATCAAAAATGAATATTTTTCCCCAAAGTTTATTGGCATAAATCTTTTGTCATTACAATATACTTTTTTTCCCTCATCCTTTCAACTTCCTGCTTCTTCTTGTAATATTATGACTTTATTCCCATAATATTATAACTTTTCCCCCAACCTAGTTTCCCCAAAAAACTTTATTGTTTTGTTTGCTTCTTGTAATGTTACCACTTAAAAAAAGTTTCATATTTTTCATTAATACTTCAACAGTGAGCAATTAAGGTGACATTATTTTTAACCATAATATTATACATTTATTTGTATACATTTTTGACTTTTTTTATCATTACAATTGGACATTTTTTTTGTAATATTATGACTTTATTTCCATAATATTATAATTTTTCCCCGAACCAAATTTTCCAAAAAAAAAGACAACTTTATTTTGTTGTATTTGTTTCTCATAAATATTTTGACATACATTTTGTTATTATAATTTACCGTTTTTAATTTTCTTTCTTTATTTACTTTTAATTTTTCAAAATTATTTAATTTTGTCAATATCATAGAAAACAATGTATGAAAAATGCATTTTGTTAAGTCAACCAATCAAAAGTTTTGACACACCCGCCAATGCTACTGAATGACAAAGCGTCTCTAAACTTTTGACCATCACACAAAAGTTACACACAAACACTAAAAGCAGAAAATCTCATGTCACTACAAGGCACAGAAACAATGAACAACATGACATCCAATAATATGTTGCTTTGGTAATGCGATTGAATGGCATTTGAACACGTCACCTTACATGCAAATTTTGACAGTCAAATTATGTCATCGTCCCAGTGAAGTTTTTTTTTTACTATTTATACCAACAAAGTTTCTCAACAAACCACGAAAAATCCACACAAATGCAAAAAAATATTTGGAAAAATAGAATTATTGATTAAAATGTATCTGGAAGTGGAAGTCAAATCACATTCTAAGAAAGAAACTCTAATAGACTGTGAGTTTTGACACACTTGCTAATGCAATTGAGTGAGAAAGTGCGTCTAAACTTTGGACTGTAGTTCTGAAAAGTTCTCATCTCGATAAAAATTGGGGTCGACTTTTCAAAAATCAAAAGTAAGCACGGATAAAAGTTGTTTTTGTGGTTTTATCAAACGTCACAACCAGGACGGATCATTGGTGTTGAATGTTGTCACTCACCAGACCTGTGGCAGGAGAAGTTCAAGAACTGCCGCATGGAGAACGCCACCTTCCTGCACCCCAAGAGAGGCTGCCACCTCAACTTCCAGGAGGAGAACGACATCGTCATCTACATGGTCAGCTTCCTGGGCAGCTTGGCCGTGTTGCCCGGCAACATCATCTCCGCGCTCTTCATGGACAAGATCGGGAGAATCCGGATCATAGGTCAGTTCCTAGAACCCCAACCGGCTCTGTTGGTGGAAACTTTAAATGTGGCGTTTTGCTCAGGCGCTTCCATGCTGGTGTCATCTGCATGTACTTTCCTGCTCCTGCTGAGCTTCAGCCAAGCAGCGGTGATATCTTGGCAGTGTCTCTTCTACGGCGCCAGCGTGGCAGCCTGGAATGGTCTAGAGGTCATTTCCGTGGAACTCTACCCCTCCTCTAAAAGGTACAATTTCCCCCCCGATTTTCAAATCCAAATGTTGGCAGATCCGCTAACAATACTTTGACACGGAAACACCAAAGACAACAAACGGAGTCATCACCGGAAATGATGAACCTTTCGTGATACGTACCGGACTTCCTGTCGATTGGACGCGCCGGTGGCGGGTGCTTCCATCACTTTACCAACAATTAAATGGGAGTCAAAAGTCACCTGAAAAATAAGCAGCGTTAAAAGCTAACAGTAGACATTTAGATAGCTTTTACACGAGCTAGCTTTCTCGCTAGTAATCCACGGAGCGTAGCAGAAGGTCATTCATTTTACATCTACAACTACATTACATGTTCATGACCGTTATTATTTTTATTCATGAGGTTCGTGCTCATGCTAGCTGACAGATGCTAGCTTGTTAGCTTGGGGCAGCTTGTCATGTTAGCTCGAGAAAACAGATTAGCAAAGGTAGAAAATGTGACTCCAGATATGAGTGGGCAGCATTTTTTCCCGCTTTAAAGCAATAAATATGAGCAAAAATAGCAGATAAATTGTCAAAAGTCACCAGAAAGAAAAACATTGAAGATGAAAAACTACCTGTAGCCATTTTGTTAGCTTTGAAGGGTGGCTAAACTACTAAAGGTGACTTGAGTCAATAACTTACAAAAGTGCTCGTACCAACATTCATTCAAACAATAATATAATAACAATTATTTCTTAATCTTTCTTATTATTACTCAAAAGTCAGCTGAAAAACACGCAGCAGCGTTAAAAGCTAACAGTAGCCATTTTGTTAGCTTTTACACGAGCTAGCTTTCTTGCTAGTATCCACGGAGAGTAACAGAAGTGGTTATCCTACAACTATATAGTCAGGATTAATATTATTATTATTCATGACGTTCATGCTCATGCTAGCTGACAGAGGATAGCTTGTTAGCTTGGGACAATGCTAGCTCGAGAAAACAGACGCTGATTAGCAAAGGTAGAAAATGTGACTCCATACATGAGTCAGCAGCAATTTTTCCCGCTTTGAAGCAATAAATATGAGGAAAAATAGCGGCTAAATAGTCAAAAGTCACCTGATTGACACAAGTTAGAGCCAGTTAGATGCAAATATATAGTCCCCTACTTATCCACTCAGGAAAGGGTAATGACCCTCCGAGGGGGATCTGAAGAATAGCATAACAAACTTGATGTGCTGTACTTTGTGACATCTTCCAGACCATTTCTTCAAAACCGCAAAAACAGAAAAGCGTGTCCGAATGAGCTCCATTTGGGAAAAAAGAAACTAGAAGATTTCAGTTAGGTACAGAGTTAGCTCATTTCAAACAAAAAAAAGACAACTTTATTTACACCGTGTCTGATTTTGTCGCAGGGGAACAGCGTTTGGCATCCTGAACGGCGTCTGCAAGCTGGCGGCCATCATCGCCAGCTTCATCTTCGCCGCGTTCGTGGGCGTCACAAAGATCATCCCCATCTTCTTGGCCTTCTCGGCGCTCGTCTGCGGAGGACTTTTGGCGCTCAAGCTGCCCGAGACCCGGGAGAAGATCCTCTCTTGAAAAGCCAAAAAGTTCCGTCGCCGCCACCACAAAACCGCCGGGTCGCTACCCACGGCCATGAGTCATTTCAAGAAGCGGAACTTTTACGGAGGGAATGAGGAGGAACGCCGTGGAGGAGGCGTGGCTTAGAGGATTGATGTGTTCTACAAGATGTCTGGTTGCCTACGTGGACCTTAACTTCCTGTTCCTGTTGCCGCCCGGATCACACGTGAACATGAAACTAGTTTTGTCTTGTCCTGTTTTCCAGTTTACACGCTATAGTCGTAAAAAACAAAACACACCAAGCGGTGCACTTCCTTTGTCAAGAATTAGCCGTACAAGAATCGGGCCACTTTTTCGTACGATACGAAAAGTACGAACAACACAGATGTCCCCTTTTGTGGCCTTTGCCTGCTGCGTGCTAACACTGTCAGTACGCTCATCTCATTGACTTGACGCTAGCATAGCGATGTGAGCTAAAGCGCTAACATTACAATCATCTTTTAACAACAACTTCAAGCTAGGTTAGCCTCCTGCTAACACTGTCAGTACGCTACTCTCATTGACTTGACGCTAGCATAGCGATGTGAGCTAAAGCGCTAACATTACACTCACCTTTTAACAGCAACATCAAGCTAGGTTAGCCTCCTGCTAACACTGTCAGTACGCTACTCTCATTGACTTGACGCTAGCATAGCGATGTGAGCTAAAGCGCTAACATTACACTGACTTTTTAACAGCAACTTAAAGCTAGGTTAGCCTCCTGCTAACACTGTCAGTACGCTACTCTCATTGACTTGACGCCAGCATAGCGATGTGAGCTAAAGTGCTAACATTACACTCATGTTTTAACAGCAACATCAAGCTAGGTTAGCCTCCTGCTAACACTGTCAGTACGCTCATCTCATTGACTTATCGCTAGCATAGCGATGTGAGCTAAAGCGCTAACATTACAATCATCTTTTAAAAGCAACTTCAAGCTAGGTTAGCCTCCTGCTAACACTGTCAGTACGCTCATCTCATTGACTTGACGCTAGCATAGCGATGTGAGCTAAAGCGCTAACATTACAATCATGTTTTAACAGCAACATCAAGCTAGGTTAGCCTCCTTGGATCAAACTTACAGCTCCCATGTCTGTAGCTAACTGGTGGATATTTCTGATGGATATTTGGCAGTGCTTTAGTTTAGGACGTGTGGAGAAGCCTGTTTTTTTGGTTTGTTTTTCCCTTCATAATGTGACAAAAGTGTTAGCATGTAGTAATACATCAATGGAAGTGTACCGCTTGTTGACAGCAAACCACATGAATGCGTTTTTTCCAAAAGGCCTGCACTTCTGTCCTTCATATTAATATCATAGCTTCTTTTTTTTAATGTCAATTTACGGAAAGTTCTCTTTTCCCCTCCCTGATCCAATCTGCCGGTCCTGAGCAAAGGTAGTGTGTTGTGTAGCCCCGTCGTGCAGTGTAGTACTTTCCCCTTGTTTGGTGTGTTTTTGTTGTTGTTTTTTTAACCGGACTGACTGTATCGGGTTGTTTTGCTACGACGCGCTCGCCGTAATGTTCTCACACAACCTTCTTCTTCTCCTGACAACACGTGTCAGCATTTCTAAGGAGTGTGTTACTTTCTTGGCATGATCGAGTGTGTGTGTGTTCAACACAACGGTGTGAGTGTGATATGTGCTGTTGTGCTCTACATGCTGTAGCGTGGTGTGACTTAGCTGGGCTCGAGTAGCGCCGTCATGACTTGAATAAAGACCAGGGATTCGAGGTTTTTGCATCGTCCCCGTGCATCGGGAATAGCGATGCAAGGAACAACATTTTCCACTGACGTAATACAACAAAAGGTTAAAGCTAACACAACAACTTCCTCCGCAGGGGCACTAGTTTCAGTAGGGAAGTCCAGACTTCCTGGTCTCTGTTTACCTCTTCCAGTTCCACCGAGGGGACACCTAGGCGTTCCCAGGCCTGCTGTGAGACATAATCCCTCCAGTGTGTCCTAAGTCTTCCCTCGGGCTTTCTCCCAGCTGGGCATGCCCGGAACACCTCACCAGGGAGGCGGATTAGATGCCCGAGCCACCTCAACTGGCTCCTCTCCATCCTAGCTCTTCCCGGGTGGCCGAGCTCCTTGCCCTATTTCTTTGGGTGAGTCCAAGCACCCTACGAAAGAAAATCCTTTCCGCCGCTTGTATCCGCCATCTAGTTCTTTCCGTCATGACCCAAATCTCATGACCATAGGTGAGGGTCGGAACATTGATCCATCGGTAAACAGAGAGCTTTCACTTCCGGCTCTCTCTTCACCACGACGGTCCGGTTCAGCGACCGCATTACTGCAGACCCTGCACCGACCCATCTGTCGACCTCACACTCCAACCTTCCCTCGCTCTTGTGAACAAGACCCCGAGATAAATGAACTCTTCCACCTGGGACAAGACCTCGCTCCCGACCCGGAGTGTACAATCCACTTGTTTCCGACTGAGAACCACGGCCTCGGATTTGGAAGTGCTGAGTTTCATCCCTGAAGCTTCACACTCAGCTGCAAACTGTTCCGGTAAACGCTGAGGGTCACAGCCTGATGAGGCCATCAGGACCACATTATCCGCAAGTAGCAGAGACCAAATCCTTACGCCAACAAACTGGACTCCCTCGACGCCTTGGCTGTGCGTGGAAATTCTGTTCATGACGTGTAAGAAAGTGAAATGGCTGGCTTAATATAGCACTTAATATTTTTGTCTATTTCAAAGCCTAAACTTATTGATTAGAAACTGTATCGATTTTGAGTGAAATTCAAAGCTAAATGGCGGGCTTTAGACGGTTCATCCATCCATTTTCCATCAGATAAAGATGCTGAGGTTCTCTTTGGGTGTGACCACGATGGACAGGATCAGGAATAAGCACATCAGCGGGACATCATATGTTAGAGGTTTCTGAAATGAAGTCAGAGAGGCCAGATTGAGTTTGTACATGTCCGGAGGAGAGATTAGAATATATTGGTAGAAGGATGCTGAGCTTTGAACTGCCAGGCAGGAGGAAGACCAAAGAAGACATGAAGGTAGTTGGTGCGTGAGAAGAGGATGCAGAAGACAGGGTTAGATGGAGACATTTGATTCGCTATGGTAACCCCTGAAGGGATAAGCCCAAGGGAAAAGAAGAACCATCCATTTTCTGTGCCGCTGATCCTCATTAGTGGGTATGCTGGAGGCTATCCCAGCTGACTTCGGGTGGGAGCCCGGGTACACCCTGGACCGGTCGCCAGTCAATTGCATTGACACTCACATTCATACCTTTGGACAATTTAGAGTAGGGGTGGGTAACCTATGACTCTTTTCAATACTCTTTTGATGACTTCATGTGCCTCTAAGTCGTTTCTTTTCATTTTCTTTTCTTGAAAAACTTCTCAACATATCTACACGTGTCCAGTTGCTTTTAATCGGCCGCAGCATAATCTAAAAATACAATTTAGGAGAAACTTTTTTTGAGGGAAAAAAGCTCTAATCTAGCAAAGAAAAGTTGTGAACATAATATTATAAAGAAAAATGTCATTTTAGTAGCACAGAGTTGAAATATGTAAACAGAAATTTAAATAAAAAAAGAAAACACATTTTGTTTTGAAAAAGTGGTAATATTATGAGGAACAAACAAAACACTAAAAAAAAGTTGTGGTTTTGGAAAATCTGGTTGCAGAAAAAGGTTGTAATGCTGCAAGAATAAATTCAAAATATAATAAGAATAAAGTCATAATTTACAAGAAAGTTTCAATATTTGGAAACAGCAGAAATGAAAACAGAGCTGTAATTTCATGAATGAAAAGTCAAAATATTAGGTGAAAAACACCTAATCACCGGACTAAACTTGTAATATTATGTGGAAAAATAATGTCATTTACAAAAAAGGTTTTGTTTTCCTAAAGTTGTAATATGAGACACAAACCAAAAAATAAAGTTATCATTTCTGGAATATTAGCTTGAGGAAAACGTTCTAATATTATGGGAATAAAGTTAAAATAATGTGGGAATAAAGTTAAATCATTGTGGGAATAAAGTTATAATATTATGGGAATAAAGTTAAATTACTGTGGGAGTGGCAATAAAGTTATAATACTATGGGAATATAATTAAAATAATGTTGTAATAAAGTTAAAATAATGTGGGCATAAAGTTACAATATTATGGAAATAAAGTTAAAATATTGTGGAAATAAAGTTCTAATATTGTGGGAATAAAGTAAAAATAGTGTGGGAATAAAGTTTTAATACTGTGTGAAAATAAAGTGCAAATATGATGGGAATAAAGTTATAATATTATGGGAATAATGTTAAAATAATGTGGGAATAAAGTTATAACATTATGGGAATAAAGTTAAAATAATGTGGGTATAAAGTTAAAATAGTGTGGGAATAAAGTTATAATATTATGGGAATAAAATTAAAATATTGTGGAAATAAAGTTATAATATTGTGGGAATAAAGTAAAAATAGTGTGGGAATAAAGTGTTAATANGTTCTAATATTATGGGAATAAAGTTAAAATAATGTGGGAATAAAGTTAAATCATTGTGGGAATAAAGTTATAATATTATGGGAATAAAGTTAAATTACTGTGGGAGTGGCAATAAAGTTATAATACTATGGGAATATAATTAAAATAATGTTGTAATAAAGTTAAAATAATGTGGGCATAAAGTTACAATATTATGGAAATAAAGTTAAAATATTGTGGAAATAAAGTTCTAATATTGTGGGAATAAAGTAAAAATAGTGTGGGAATAAAGTTATAATATTATGGGAATAAAATTAAAATATTGTGGAAATAAAGTTATAATATTGTGGGAATAAAGTAAAAATAGTGTGGGAATAAAGTGTTAATACTGTGTGAAAATAAAGTGCAAATATGATGGGAATAAAGTTATAATATTATGGAAATAATGTTAAAACAATGTGGGAATAAAGTTATAATATTATGGGAATAAAGTTAAAATAATGTGGGTATAAAGTTAAAATAGTGTGGGAATAATGTTATAATATTATGGGAATAAAATTAAAATAATGTGGGAATAAAGTTATAATATTACAGGAATAAAGTTATAATATTATGGGAATAATGTTAAAATAATGTGGGAATAAAGTTATAATAATGTGGGTATAAAGTTAAAATAGTGTGGGAATAATGTTATAATATTATGGGAATAAAATTAAAATAATGTGGGAATAAAGTTATAATATTACAGGAATAAAGTTATAATATTATGGGAATAATGTTAAAATAATGTGGGAATAAAGTTATAATATTATGGGTATAAAGTTAAAATAGTGTGGGAATAATGTTATAATATTATGGGAATAAAATTAAAATAATGTGGGAATAAAGTTATAATATTACAGGAATAAAGTTATAATATTATGGGAATAAATGTAAAATAATTTGTGGCAATAAAGTTAAATTACTGTGGGAGCGAGAAAAAAGTTATAATATAAAGCTGTAATACATTCAAAACCAAAACATTGTGATTTCCTGGATTTTTTTCATAGTTGAAGTGTACCTATGATGAAAACGACAGGCCTGTCATCTTTTTTAGTGGTAGAACAATTGGTGGCTGACCGAGGACTGTTTGGCCCACTTGTATGTGTGCTAAAACGCAATACAAAGCCTTATTTGGGCCACACAGTTCACACGCTGCGTGACCAGCCATTGCTACGCAAACACAAACAAATTGACAGTTATGATTTTTGTGTCCACATGAACAGTAAGAGTGGTGGAAACACGGCGGCGCACGAGTGCGAGGTAGCGGCGCGAAGAGGAGGACACGTTTTTGCTTTGGCTCGGGCGCCATAAAACACACGGATGATGCTGATGATGAAGGTGATGTGTCCACCATCTTTACCAACAAGCTTTGACTCTTCTGCTAAAATACTCACCCAATGAAGCGAGTACTGTAATCAACGAGCATACTTGCTTTTATTATGACTTCTTCTCATTTTAAACTGAGCTTGTGCAACAATGACATTTATTGCCCACCCCCAGCCCCCCCTTCACACCTAAGGTGCCTAATGTCACCCCTTCCTTCTCAGCAACCCCCCCTCCCCATTACAAACAACAGCATCACTGACCTTTCAGCTCCAGTAATGCGTCAATAATTTGAAGTATTGCATACTTTATACATCTTTTTTCACATGAAACCATCACATGTTGGTCCCAGAAAATGTATGTAAGTTTTATGCCGTTTTATGCAACCTGCATGCAATATATTGACACATGGAACACATTGAACGAAAGATACGCCTTTTTTCTTAGTCCCACAAGGGGAAATTCCAGCTTCACAGCAGCAAGAGCACACGAGAGCAGCGTAGGTGTAAACACGAGGTATTATTAATTATATAGACGTTATATACGCTACCTGCTGCTGTGTACACGGTGAGCAAGGCAGGTTTATTGCACAGTTGTTGCACGGTTTATTGCATTTTATAGCATTTTGGAGCAGTTTTTGTTATAGTCTGACAGCTGGAGGAGGGAAATCAAAAATGTGATTTGTTTGTTTCCCTTCATTATAATTCAGACATGATAGGGTTAAAGATGAAAATGTGGACTTTTGTCTTACAAAACAACTAAATCCTTGACTTTTTACTGCTCAAAATGTGATAATAGTACAGCATTTCATTTATTTTTATATTATATTTTTCTGATACTGTATATATTGATTGCGTTTCTGTAGCTATAGCTGAATGACAAAAATGCAGTTGCAATACCTGTATTGTTTTATTACTATTTTTCCAATTTTAGCTCACATTATATTTAATGCATTGAATTAAATAATGTATTTATATAAATGTTCTAACTCCTAGCGTAATAAGTGTTTGCATAATTTTATTTTCATGTATATGCAGTACATTTTTTTTTTGTGTCTTGTCCAGCATCATAACAGCTGAATGGGAGTCAAGCTGCCTTTAAATGCTGAGCAAAATTTCTTTGCCAAGGGAGATTTCATAATCCAAATGAGTCTCCCTTGACATTTGACAGCGTTTATTATTAATTTTGTTGCGCCACATTTTGATGCCGGACCTGACCTGAAAAGGGACCGGTGGGGGATATAAGAAAGGGTGCAGAAGAACCTCACAAACATATTTCAACCATATTATAAACAACCGTAATAATCAAGATTTCCGCAACAACCAGAACCGACACAGAGCAAAATGAGCAAAAATACAGGGGAAAGAAGAAAATAATAATAATAATAATAATGATAATACTAATTTCATGTACACACATTCATATACATATATATATACATATACACACACATATATACACACACACATATGTATACATGTATACATGCACATATTCGTACACGCATACATACACATACTGTGCACATACACATATCCATGCAGTACATACATACATACACACACATACAATGTGCATATATATGTATACACACATACATACATATTTACTAATAATGATAAACATCCAAGAAAAACAACGAGAAAAGAAACAGAACCTCTTGAACAATGACCATCCATATGACACGTGCAACAAATCTACATTAAATCTACATTACTCTGCAGTGACAGGATAACCGCATCAGAGAACGAGGAGATGCCCGTGGTGAACACCGCCATGCATCCCAAACCACACTCCCTCCAAAAGCGAGGGCCCGACCAGGAAGACGCCGGAGAACGGTCCCCCAGCAGGCTCCCCACAGAGGGGAAGGCCCGACCCCGCCACCCCAAGAGGCAACCGCGAGTCCCCTCCGAAGAGGTGGAAGGGAGACCCGGCCCGACGCGGCCCGGCAGCCGAGCAGGGGCCACAGAAGGGGCCCGGGCGCCAACCGCCGGAACACCCGCCGGAGGCCGGCCAGCTTCGGGCAAGCAGGACAACCACTCCCGAGCCCCCGGGGCCAGAAGCCACCCAACCCCCCAAAGCAGGGGCCATACCCAACACCCCGGGAGCTCCAGGCCACCCCAGACACAACTGCCGCGGGCCATCGCCTTCCCCAACGCCAGAGGCAGGCGCCCGTAGAGGGCCCATGGGTCTACTTCTCCCTCTCAGCCCCTGTGACCCGTCCACCCCAGCCCCAGTACCCACACCAAACCCTGTTCCTATACTCACACATGCCACCACATACACTTACACACCTACATTTTCACATATGCACCTGGATGTGCCACCCCCCCAATGCAGCGATATGCAGTACATATAAACAATTAGCATTATCATCTTATGTGTTAGCTTGCTTACACTAGCATGCTAGCATTGCTAGGTGTTAGCATGCTCAAGTTAGCATTATGCATTGCAAGCATGCTAACATTAGCATAGTTGAATTTGTAGCCGTTTTCACACATAAATAAACACTAATGCTAATGCTAGCATGCTAGCATTGCTAGGTGTTAACATGCTCAAGTTAGCATTATGCATTGCTAGCATGCTAACATTAGCATTGTTGAATTTGTAGCCATTTTCACACATATATAAACACTAATGCTAATGCTAGCGTTGCTAGCATCTTTCAATTAGCATTGTAACATTTGTAGCCATTTTCATAGGTAGACACATACTGTATATAAACACTTGGTACTAATATGCTAGATGTTAGCATTCTAGCATTTTTTTATATTTTCATGCCATTTTCAAAGTCATTTATACATACAATTATATATTTTTTTGTATTTTCTAAGAATTGTTGCAAAATTAAATCAACACATTTTGGCCTTTCCCCCCTCAATATGTAAAATATATCCATACAACTGTAACTAGATTTTAACTATCTATGATAAAAACATCCTAGCTGTGTTCACCATTCCAAGAATGCTTGCAGCCCCCTCCTCCTGCCCCCCACCGGCCGCCCCTGGAGGTCACATCAGGGCTGGCTGGAGGGCTGTGTGCATGGAGGTCCAGACAGGTGGCAGGCAGCCCGGCCTCAGAGCCTGCTGTGGGTGGGCGTTCACCCCCAAGAGGTGCCAAACTGCCCGCCAAACTCCCACAGCCTCACCTCTGGCGGGGTGGACAGCCGGGTCGCTCCGCGGGTTCAAGCCCGGTTCGTTCTGCCCTCCACTTGACACAGCAGCTGAGCGTTGCTTTAACCCTAAAGAAAAATAATGATAATATTGAGATGAACTAAATACTTCATGTAACATATTAGTATTATATTGTAATGAAAATATAGCTTTTTAAATGTACAGTATTTATTCTGAGTAAGAAATGATGAAGATTAAATTACTGTAAAGAAGTTTGCAATCAAATATAGTCTACACAATATTTATTATATTATATTTATATATGTATAGATCTATAATAAATAACAACGCTTGAAAAAAGGGAGGTAAAGTATAGTAATAATGAATAATAATGAGTAATTAAATGATTAGGCATGCACGTGTTCTGGTAATTCATTATAAGAAAAATATAATTATTGGTCAAAATTATTTTTTATGCAAAGAAAAAAAAAAGATATTGTATTTGCACTGTGCTTTTCAAATTAGTACTAATTAAATCAATTCTTACAAATGCATAATCTATCAACCCGTAATTGATTCCCCATACATATTCCCCATGAGACTGCATTGATCGTTTTGTATAATTGGTATAATTGCGTATACAAGAATTATTTTAAAAGATACTGTATGTGAGATTGTACTGTAAGATGAAGATGATTGTAGTAAATCTACATGACTTTAGAAAATGTTTGTCTCAATATGTATTACGATCAATAACAACATGCATATAATTGATTAGAGACGGTACAACCTGTGTGAATACTGATTTACACATGCACAGTATCCGAATCTGATCTTCATCATGCAAACGTTTGCGTTTTGTGTTAGGCAATGGGGCCTCGTCACAACAAGCGGCCGCTGCCAAGGCGAGGTTAGCGGAGGTTCCTGAGCGTTCTCACAGCTGAGGTGTGAAGCGACACCTCCGGCCTCATCGCTTCTCATCAGCATGAAAGCCTCGCACCTCCATCCTTCATCCATCCATCCGCTATTACAGCACATTTACACGTCCGACGGCGCTCGGCGTGTCAGCCGGTCGCCCGGAGCGCACGCGGGAAACGCGGAAGGCCTCGTCATAAACCGTAGAACGACGACAATGCGCGGATCATCGAGGCGGGGAGGCCTGCGCCAGGTTCAAGGCTGGAAGGAGGTGGCGATGAAGTGGTAGAAATAACAATCAACTGGCGGCCTTGAGGACACGATGCGTGGTTACTGTCAGCGACAAGCATGCTTGTTGATAGCTAGATTTGTATTTTTTTCCAATCCATTTTCTCTGCCCCTCCCGTGTACGCCGTACGTCGCCTTTCTACAACACCACCGCTCTTGGCCGAGTGTCCTACTGTATGCTGTGCAATCAAAGAGACAAGATTTTGAAGGACGGCTGCATGAAGACAGACGATCTCCTGCAGCCGGGCCTCCACTTGTCTGCCCTAATCTGTTTCTTTTATTGTACACGTCCTATGATGTGCATTAAGAGAGACAAGATTTTGGAGGTCCGCTGCGAGAAGGTGGGTGATCTGCAACAGAACCTCCGCTGGTCCGCCCTAATCTGTTGATTTTACTGTGTGAGAAAACCATCCAAAAGGAGACATAAACAGTTCCATCAGCCTGCATATCTTTCCATGTATTGCGTTACCCTCAAGTGTAACACTCTGTTTACGGTCAATTCCATCTATAATCCTGAAATCAAGCAGGATCACCAATCATCTTGCATGAAACGCGGTATTCATACCAATAAAAGTATTTTAGACTAAGAGCGACTCGCAATTGCTGTGAAGGAATCGCTCCTCCCACCGTCGATGATATCTGCCAACTTGCATACAGTAAAAAGAGAGACTGAAAAGAATCCACAAAGTCACAGCATGCATGCAACCAAATTTCTGCATGGATCCTCCTGACAGTCATTCATCATGACCGCTACCTTACGCAGAGAAAGAGTTGAAATAATCCTCTAAATCAAAGTCTCTGGTGTAAGTGCTACTTTTGCAGAAATACCAGGTTGTCCGAAAGGATTGGTCGTTTTATGGCTACATTTACTTCCATCCTGCAAGACAGACAGACATTTCCCGGAGAAATGTGCACTTCAAGCAGCTCTCACTGGATAAAACAAGCTAAGCGAGACAGGAGAAAAGAAAAACAAGAAAATAAAATTATTTGTAGTGCAATAATACATTCAGATATTCATTCATTCATTCATTTTCTATGCCGCTTATCCTCGTTAGGGTCGCGGGGATGCTGGAGCCTATCCCAGCTGACTTTGAGCGGGAGGCGGGGTACACCCTGGACTGGTCGCCAGTCAATCGCAGGGCACATGATATATATATAATATAATATATGATATGACTAAATAATATCACATAAAAAGAAAACATAACTAGGGACAAGCCCTGTGTGTGTTTTTATCAGTTCTCTGTTGTGTTGAAACATCGCATGGCGATGGGGAGGAATGATCTTCTCGGTCCTTCAGTGGAGCAGGACGGTGATAGTAATCTGCCCCTGAAACTGTGATAATAACTCTCCTACTTATTAAATGGATTCGGTGCATAATACGGCATAATGCTGGAATGTGAAAAATGGTCAATATGTAGCAACATGTTTAGCCATTTTCAATATTTAAAAAACTCCCAATGAAAATGTATATCAAAAGAATATATGCATAATTATATGTTAGAAAAAAGTGCTTATATTGTGCTGCCTGGTGAAGCGTCCATTGAGCCTTCTTTCTCGTCACTCTCTCCTCTTGTGACCCTCTGTTCACTCTTTTACCCCCCAAAGTAAAAAAAATTACAAAAGTCAATGCGAGAGGGATCCCAAACCCACACACACAAACACGGGACATGTGCCAAAGACATCTCAAAAAGCACAAAAAGTGTTTATTGTTATGAGGAGGAGTCAAAATTCACACCTCTGCTTCTGCAGCTCCTCTTTCCCAGCCTGAGACCCTGCAGCCCCCTTGCAGTGTGTGTGTGTGTGTGTGTGTGTGTGTGTGTGTAGGTAGTGGAGAATGTGCGGAGGTGTCACTTGGCACCTCGCGGGCCCGGCCTGGACTTAAAAAGCAGGAGCTGGCAGCTGAGCAGCACTCGCAGCCTCAGTCTAGCCAGCCAACATGGACGCCTCTCCTGTCCTCAACTACAGCCTTCAGTACCAGTGGTTCTCCGACTCGGACCTCTCCGGCATCTCCTCCCCGGACACGCTCTCACCGGTGCACTCCATGGACTCCAGCTTGTCCCCGTCCTACCAGCAGCTGCCCCAGTCCGCCCCCAAGGCGAGCAAGTCCGGATACTCCCCGACTATCAAGGCACCATCCCGTTCCGGGTCGGGGAGGAAGACGGGCCGGGTCACGAGGACCCGCAGCAAACAGCGGGAGAGCGCCAGCGAGAAAGAGAAACTGAGGATGAGGGATCTGACCAAAGCTCTCCACCACCTGCGCTCCTACCTGCCGCCCTCGGTGGCCCCCACGGGGCAGACCCTGACCAAGATCGAGACCCTGCGCCTGGCCATCCGCTACATCTCCTTCCTGTCCGCCCAGCTGGGCCTCAGCGAGGAGGTTCTGTTCAAGAGGAGGGAGCGAGGAGACACCTCGGCCGGCGACGCCTCTTCTCCTGACATCCTGGCCTACTTCCAGCGTGCACACCCTGCAGTCCAGTCTAGCCCACTGCAAGGCCAGAACCTGAACCAGAACCAAGGTCTATACTCCTCCGAGGGTCCGCCTGGAGTGTTGAATTCTGGGAACTGTAGTTTTGGATTGACCAGCGCCCCTCAGAGGGAACCCGTGTTGCCTCCAGGATCGTCTTCTCAGGTACACACACGTCCTCGCCTTGAAATGTCACGTGATCTTTTAAGCAGTAAGAAACATATTTTAACTAATTCAACATCCACTTTTTATATTTCACACAGATGTACACCAGCGACTGCTGCGTCCCGCTGGTGCCGAGACACTACTGGGCTTAAAAACACGGCCGCCGCCACCACCCGGGCCTCAGCCGCCATCCAACAACAAACTACTTCCTGTCCTAAAAAACATGGCCGCCACCGCCCCAGTCGACCCGGGCAGACTACTTCCTGTCTTGAACTGCCTCACTGTGAATGGACTAATTTATTTGCTTTTTTCTTCTATTTATTGTTGTTCTGGCTTGTGTAAATATGAACAGCTTATTTTTATATATTTCTTCAAATGTCACTATTTATAATAAAATGTGTCAAATGCTAAGCTTGTCTTCTTCCCACTCCCTTTCAGGCCAAACTGTTTCCTTTTATATGTGCATTTTCATTGGCTCCTGTCCAGTGTGTTTGTCTGGCTTGAAATAAACAAACACAACAAAACTAAATATGTCAAAAAATGGTTTGGCCTTGTGTTGCTTAAAATATAATAGTAATATAAAATAACATAACGCAGTGCTAAGCAGCATAGCACAAAAAGATGCAACATAACATACCTTGCAATATAATATGCAACACGACATAAGACAATGCAGCATCAACTATTAGAAAGCAAGCCAAGGCAACATTGAAAACCATAACGAAACACAAACATAACATAACACAATGCAACATAAAATAATATAACTTTGCAAATTAATACCATAACATTACGCAGCGGTTCCCAAGCTTTTTTTGCAGCGCCCCCCTTTTGGAGATAAAACGATTTTTCAGCGCCCCTCCCCCCCCCACTCAATAAATGAGGTAATAATGAAATGTGTTCTTGGTAGTCCTGCGCCCCCCGTGTCAGAACGCCGGTCACCCCTAGGGACACACCCCCCAGCTTGAAAACCACTGATGTAACATAACATACATTGCATAACATAACATAACATAACATAATGCAACATAATAGCATTACATAACATAACATAATGCAACACAATAACATAACATGACATGACATAACATAACATAAGAGCATATCATAACGCAAGATGACATAACATAATAGCATAACATAATGCAACATGACATAACATAA
>QODF01000124.1:1339877-1396416 GCA_024372805.1 Oostethus manadensis | reverse complement strand
GAGCTGCATTGTGTTTTTGTAGATCTGGAGAAAGCTTATGACAGGGTGCCCAGAGAGGAACTGTGGTATTGTATGAGGAAGTCTGGAGTGGCAGAGAAGTATGTTAGAGCGGTGCAGGACATGTACGAGGACTGTAAGACAGTAGTGAGGTGTGCTGTAGGTGTGACAGAGGAGTTCCGAGTGAAGGTAGGACTCCATCAGGGATCAGCTCCGAGCCCCTTCTTGTTTGCTATGGTGATGGACAGGCTGACGGACGAGGTTAGACGGGAATCTCCATGGACTATGATGTATGCAGATGACATTGTGATATGTAGTAAGAGCAGGGAACAGGTGGAGGAGAAGCTTGAGGGGTGGAGGTTTGCCCTGGAAAGGAGAGGAATGAAGGTTAGCCGCAGCAAGATGGAGTACATGTGTGTAAATGAGAGGGACCCAAGTGAAAGAGTGAGGTTACAGGGAGAAGAGATAAAGAAAGTGGAGGATTTCAAGTACTTCGGGGTCAACAGTCCAGAGTAATGGAGAGTGTGGAAAAGAGGTGAAAAAGCGTGTGCAGGCAGGCTGGAATGGGTGGAGAAAAGTGTTGGGTGTGATAGAAGAGTTTCAGCTACAATGAAAGGAAATGTGTACAAAACTGTAGTGAGACCAGCGATGTTGTTTGGTTTACTGCCGCTGAGGAAAAGACAGGAGGCAGAGCTGGAGGTAACAGAGGAACATGCTGAGGTTCTCTTTGGGTGTGACCAGGATGGACAGGATCAGGAATGAGCACATGAGAGGGAGACTGAGATGGTTCGGACATGTCCAGAGGAGAAATAGTGAATATATTGGTAGAAGGATGCTGAGTTTTGAATTGCCAGGCAGGAGGCCTAGAGAAAGACCAAAGAGGAGGTTTATGGATGTAGTGAAAGAGGACATGAAGGTAGTTGGCGCAAGAGAAGAGGATACAGAAGACAGAGTTAGATGGAGGCAATTGATTCGCTGTGGCGAGAAGTCATTGTGAACACAAACAAATAGATGCCGGTAAAAACCTGCGTGCTTGTGCTTGGTGGAAGAAATTAAAACAAATTTTACATTTGAGAGAAAGTACTAATATTTTGAGGGAAAAACATGTAGTTTTTATAAACATAAAGGTGAAACATTAAATACAAAATGTGAAAGTAGTAACATTATGAGAAACAAACTAAAAACTAAAAACAAAGAATGACGCTGCAAATTTTGGCAAATAGCTAGGGAAAAAGTTCTAATATTATTTTTTTGTTTGTTTGTATATTTTGAACCACACAAAATATACAGGACAGATAATGAAAATGCACATATGAGCAGAAACAATTTGACTCGAAAAGGAGTGGGAAGAAGACAAGCTTTTTACTCCGACCCCCTACTATGAGAACAAAGTCCAAATATTGTAGGAATGAAGTCATAACATTGCAATAAATAGAACATGTAAATATTGGAGTATTTGGGGGGGGGCAGAATGGAAAAACATGCAAAGTGTAATTTTAGGAGAAAAAGTATGTTTTGTTCACCTATAACACAAACGTCGACAAGGGGTTAGTTTACTTTGTATTGGATGGGCAACTAAATCGGTGGTATTGCATTGCTATTTTAGAGTACCAGCGGCTACACCCTCTGGCCCCATTTCTGATTGGTCACTTTAAAGGAGTACTGTCGCCACATCAGTAGTACAGGCCGTCATGTCTGCTAGATTTGGTTGTAAATTGATGCATGACATGTCAAAGGTAAAAGAAGTCCGTTGAGGACTGGACATTTTCTTCTTTTTTTTCAATAAAGATTTTTCGAATTAACACATTTTGAAGCTGCAAATTATAATACCGGAATACCTTGATATTTTTTGCCCGAGGTTACCGTCAGGATGTCATACCAGCCGGAGCCTAGTCTAAAGTGTACATTATCTCCCCGAGTGTTTGTTAGCGTCCGATGTGCGTAAATACCATACTGTAATGCAAATAAATACATTAGATCAATTTTCCCAACGCTGTATATGTATTTATTTATTATGTACACTATGTATTTATTTATTCATGTTAACTCAACCTCATATGCATGCATTTACCTCATGTTTGGCACTATTTTCATTGTTGTTGTTTCTCTGTCGAATGTACATTCTGTATATTTTTATATTTTTTACTGTTTTACTGTTAACTTAATTGCACCGTATATTCTTGAAAACAAAAACTCCTGAGTCTTGCATAATCCTGCTCATTCCATGTGTAGAAGCTCTCAGCTTTTGGCCGTCCCAGGGGAAACTCCGCCAGATGTTTCTGGCACACCCTCACTACACGTTTGGGTCTCCCAGGTCTGTCTGGCATCGTCCCCCGCCATCTAATCCAACTCATCACCAGTTGGTGTTCAGTTCACTGCTCAGCCCCTCTCTTCACCCGTGTGTCCAGAACATGCGGACGCAGGTCTGACGATACAACTACAAAGTCGATAGAGACGTGCGACCTAGGGTGTCCTGGTGCCAAAAGCGCTTGTGGACATGTTGGAACATGGTGTTCCAGCAACAACACACCACACGGGTTCCTCCCAATCACGCCCCTCCAGGTCACACTGTCATTGCCCACATGGGTGTTGAAGTCTCCTAGTAGAACTACGAAGTCACCAGCTGGTTTTCTCCAGTACCCCTCTGATAGACTCCAAGAACTCTGGGTACTCAGAGCTGCTGTTTGGTGCGTACGCGCAAACAACAGTCAGAACCTTTTCCCCGGCCTGAAAACGTAGGGCATTGACCCTCTCATTTACTGGAGATAACTCCAACACATAGGCACCAAGCCGAGGGACTTAATAAGCTCACACCAGCTTGCCACCTCCCCCTGCATAAACTCCAGTGTAGAACCAGGTCCAGCCCCTCTTGAGGAATTAGGTTCCAGAGGCCAAACTGTGGGTTGAGGTAAGCCCGACTATATGTAGTCGGAATGTCTCAACCGCTCGCATGAGCTCGGGCTCCATCCCGACCAGAGGAGTAACATTCCATGTCGCAAGACCAAGATTTGGCAGCTGAAGACCAGGTTGCCCGGACCCCCGCCTTCGACTGTCGCCCAAATCGCACAGCACCTCATGCTTTCTCCTGCAGGTCTGCGGGGGTGGGGATCCGGGTGTGGCTTGATCAGCGGAGCCCGGCTGGGCACCACGAGGTGCGACCTCTCCTCTTGGTTTTATTCATAAGGGTCTTCTGAATGTGGTCCAACACTCAGTATAAATCCCATACCTAACTGAAGAAGAATAAGTCATCTAGCTAACAGATATGTATACCAATGAAAATACACACACAAAATATGCTATGAAAAATGGATGTCAGATTGGATACATGGATACATATGACGTCTGGAATCGTAATTTGGTGCACACCGATCAATGCAGTTGGATCATAGGAAAAGAAATCGATGCATCAATGTAGTGAATGCATCGTTACACCCCTAGTTAACATGTCTGCTTTTGTTGCTTGTGTCCTTCTGGTGTCCAGCAGATGATTGATCATCAAGAAGAATGTCCCCCTCAGCCCCATGGGGGAAGTGCCACTTTAATCCTTGAGCGAGAGGATCCACAGCCCCACCACGTTAAAAAGGAAAAGGAGGATCCACAGCCCCCCCAATGTTAAAGAAGAAGAGGAGGAACTCTGGATCACTCAGGTGGGAGATTGTCCTGTAAGGTGGGAGGAAGCCGATCTCACCAGTTTCCTGCTGACTGTTGTCTCTGTGAAGACTGAGGACCTTGAAGACAAAACACAGCTTCATCACAGTCCAAGTGGGGAGACCAGAGGGGCGGTCCCCTCGAGCAGCAGCTCACCACAACACATGACAACAGAAGCTGATGAAGACCACGGTGGAGGATTACAACCTCTTAGCTCAACTATCAGATAGTGACAACGCAACATCACACTCTCCTGAGGATGAAGACCGGGACGACACCCAAGAACCTTTGAGCAGCGATACAGACTGGGAAGGTGATACGAGGACTCACACTGACAACAAACACTCTGAGAAGAAGATGGGTAAATGTTTGACCTGCTCTGTTTGTGCTAAAATATTTCCTAAAAAGGGGTACTTCACTCGACACTTACGAACACACACAGGAGAAAAACCTTTCAGTTGTTCAGTCTGTGGCGATAAATTCGGTCAGAGGTCTGTTTGGACAAGACACATGAAAACACACACAGGGGAAAAACACTTTTTTTGCTCCATTTGTGGCAAAAAAATTGCCAATAAGGTAGACATGCTATCACACATTAGAACTCACACGGGAGAAAAAACGTTTAGTTGTTTAGTTTGTAGTAATAAATTTTCCCAGAGGTCCTCTTTAACAAGACACATGAGAATACACACAGGAGAAAAAACATTTTGCTGCTTGTTTTGTGGCAAAGGATTTGCTAATAAGGTCAATATGCTCGCACACATGAGAACCCACACAGGGGAAAAACCCTTTACTTGCTCCGCTTGTGCTAAACGATTCACTCTGAAAACAAATATGGCGTCACACATGAGAACGCACACGGGAGAGAAACCTTTCAGTTGTTTAGTTTGCGGCGATACATTTGCTCAAAATTCCACTTTGACAAGACATGTAAGGACACACACGATGAGCTCCATGAATCACAGCGAGCAATTTAGTTTGTTGTCTGATGTACACATCGACTGATAGACACCATTCCTGGATACAATTACAAGTGAAAAAACATTGTGAGAACCAAACAAAACGATAACTAATGTTGTAATATTTGGAAAATTAGGTTGCCGAAAAAGCGGTAATGTAAAGCGGTAATGTTATGTGAATAAAGTCATATTTATGAGAAGAAAATTTACAAAAAGAAAGTTAAAATAGTTTGTCGAAAAGCAACAGAAAAATTGAAATGTATATTATTAATATTAAAAGAAAATGTTTTATTATAAAGAGAAAAAAAGTCCCATTTTTTAGAAATACATTTTTACTATTACGAGGAAAAATAATGTCATTTTAGTAGCATAGAGTTGAAATATCGAAGAAGTCATAATATTAAGAAAAAAATCATGTAACGGGAAAAGGTTTTTGAGAATATATTGTAATAATAAAGTCGTAATATTACAAAAAGAACATTCACAAAGATTATTAAGAGAAAAGCTAAAATATTTCGAAAATGGAAAAAACAACAGCAAAAGTTGGAAAAAAAAGCAGTATGCTTTTTCATCTGTATCACAAAGCTGAGAGGCAGTTCTTTTCTTGAAATATATATCATTTTTTTTAGCAAATTTACATACTAAATATCACCGTGACCCCTGCCTTTAGAGTCGGGACACTATAGAAAGATTCTGGTCGAACAATTCTTTTATCATCTTTATTGTGTGTGTGTGTTGACCAAATAAACAAAAAGAGAAATAAATACTATGAGTGATCATTCAAGATAGTTACTCTTGTTGTGTGGTTCTCAGCTGGTTTGGCTGAGGGACCCACCATCACCCTTCATCTCTTCATGCTGCATTGAAGTATGAAATGCAGAAATGTCAGAAAAGTCACTCAATATATGCATTGTAAGGACTTTTGAATGATGTCAGATGCGCACATTTTCCATTTACACTGTACAAAAAAATGAGGGGAACACTTGGAAAACACATCAGATCTAAACGGGGAAAAATTATCTTTAATATCGTTCCCGATAATAAGTAGGTGAAGTATTAGTAACAAAATGATGCCACATCATTTGATAGAAATGAAAAGGATCACCCTATAGAGGAGGGAAATCAAAGACAGCCCAAAATTGAAAGTGAAAAAATTATGCAGCAGACTGGTCCATTTTGCCAAAATGTCATTGTAGCAACTCAAAATGATTCTCAGTAGTTTGTGTGGCCCCCACGTGCTTGTACGCATGCCTGACAACGTCGGGGCATACTCCTAATGAGACCACGGATGGTGTCCTGGGGGATCTCCTCCCAGATCTGGATCAGATCTGGACAGTCTGAGGAGCAACCTGGCGGCGCCGGATGGACCTAAACATGATGTCCCAGAGGTGTTCTATTGGGTTTAGGTCAGGTGAACATGGGGGCCAGTCAATGGTATCAATTCCTTCATCCTCCAGGAACTGCCTGCATACTCTAGCCACATGAGGTCGGGCATTGTCGTGGACCAGGAGGAACCCAGGTCCCACTGCACCAGCGTAGGTTCTGACAATGGGTCCAAGGATTTCATCCCGTTACCTAATAGCAGTCAGGGTGCCATTATCTAACCTGTAGAGGTCTGTGCGTCCTTCCAGGGATATGCCTCCCCCGACCATCACTGACCCACCACCAAACCGGTCATGCTGAATGATGTTGCAGGCAACAAAACGTTCTCCACAGCATCTCCAGACCGTTTCACGCCTGTCCCATGTGCTCAGGTTGAACTTGCTCTCATCGGTGAATTCCTGAATCTTCTCCATGCTCTTGAGACTGTGCTGGGAGACACAGCAAACCTTCTTGCAACGGTACGTATTGAACTCCTCCACCTGAGGCAAGACCTCACTCCCAACCCGGAAGGTACAGTCCACCCGTTTCCGACTGAGAACCATGGCCTCGGATTTGGAGGTGCTGAGTCTCATCCCAGAAGCTTCACACTCAGCTGCAAACTGCTCCAGTAAACGCTGAAGGTCGCAGCCTGATGAGGCCATTAGAACTACATCGTCTGCAAATAGCAGAGACGAGATCTTAAAGTCACCAAGCTGGACTCCCTCAACGCCTTGACTGCGCCTAGAAATTCTGTCCATAAAGATTATGAACAGAATCGATGACAAAGGGCAGCCTTGATGGAGGCCAACATTCACCGGAAACAAGCTCAACTTGCTGCTGGCAATGCCAACCAGGTTCCTGCTTCGATTGTACAAGGACCAAATGGCACGTAGTAGCGGACCTCTAATCCTGTACTCCTGGAGAAGCCCCCACAGGACACCACGAGGGACACGGTCGAGTGCCTTTTCCAGGTCTACAAAGCACATGTAGACCGGTTGGGCAAACTCCCACATACCCTCCAGTACCCTTGCAAGGGTGTAGAGCTGGTCCAGTGTTCCGCGACCGGGACGAACACCACATTGCAACTCCTGTGACCGAGGTTTGACTAACGGTCGTACCCTTCTCTCCAGCACCCTGGAGTAAACTTTCCCAGGGAGGCTGAGGAGTGTGATCCCCCTATAGTTGGAACTCACCCTCCGGGCACCCCTTTTAAAAATGGGGACCACCACCCTGGTCTGCCAGTCCAGAGGTACTGTTCCCGACTTCTATGCGATGTTGTAGAGGCGTGTCAACCAAGACAGTCCTCCAACATCCAGAGCCTTGAGGAATTCCGAGCGGAACTCGTCTACCCCCGGAGCCTTGCGATTGGGCAGTGTTTTAACTACCCCAAATACCTCAGCCACGGTGATAGAACTGTCCACGTACGTATCCTCAGACTCTGCTTCTTCTACGAAGGGTATGTCAGTGGGATTGAAAAAGGCCTCAAAGTATTCCTTCCACCAACCAACTATATCCACAGTCGAGGTCAGCAAGCCCCCTTTTGCACTGTAAACAGTGTGAACTGGGGGATGCTTCCCTTTTCTGAGGTGTCGGACGGTTTGCCAGAACCTCTTTGAGGCCGACCGAAAGTCGTGCTCCAAAGCCTCACCGAACTCCTTCTACACCCGAGTTTTTGCCTTGACCACCGCCAATGCCGCGTGCCGGTTGGCCTGCCGGTACCTGTCAGCTGCTTCGGGAGTCCCGCAAGCCATCCATGCTTGATAGGACTCCTTCTTCAGCTTGACGGCAGCCCTAACACCCGGTGTCCAGCATCGCGTTTGGGGCTTGCCGCCACGACTGGCACCGAATGGAGGCACGGAATACGGCCCATTCGGACTCAATATCCCGGTCCTCCCTCGAGATGCAGGCAAAGCTCTGCCGGAGATGAGAGTTAGAGACTCGTCGAACGGGAGACTCTGCCAGACGTTCCCAGCACACCCTCACTACACGTTTGGGTCTGCCAGGTCTGTCCGGCATCCTTCCCCGCCCTCTAATCCAACTCATCACCAGGTGGTGGTCAGTTGACAGCTCAGCCCCTCTCTTCACCCGCGTGTCCAGAACATGCGGACGCAGGTCTGATGATATGACCACAAAGTCGATCATAGACATATCCTGGTGCCATGTGCACTTATGGACATCCTTATGTTCGAACATGGTGTTTGTTATGGACAAACTGTAATTTGCACAGAAGTCCAGCAACAACACACCACACGGGTTCAGGTCAGGGAGGCCGTTCCTCCCAACCACGTCCCTCCAAGTCACACTGTCATATGAACTATAAACAATAAAAAGAAAAAAAACAAATTTTTTGTGACAAATGTGACAAACATGGCAAAATTTTGGGAGAAAGAGTACCCAGCATGCCTTGCGGCGCAAATATATGGGTGTTTTTTAGGTGTGGGTATTATGCACCGACATGTTGTGTTGTTTGGATGGCTTTTTTGTACAAGCTCCATCTGACTATTTTGCCCAACCCTGATTTATGTGTTGCAGGGGCATTTTTGGGGTGTTTTACATTTTGCTGTTTTTTATTGTGTTAACAATGTTTTTAATGTAACTAAAACAAACACAATGTGGGAATATTATCTGTAAATAGTACTTTGCCGTTTTGCTAGTATAGATGTTAGCCTGACATGATAAAATCAACGTATTTAAGTTTTTCACTTGCATGTCTGCACAGTGATGATTAAGTAACTATGAAATTATAGAATATTATGGTAAATAGTCAGGTTTAAAGTATCACGGACAGTACAGCCAAATTCACACGGAGATGCTAAGAGGTATTTGTGAGCGGAAAACCCGGTGATGCGACAGGGCAGACCAGAACAGCTTTATTAAAGTAATACTGGCAAGTCACATAAGTGACATTTTTTATCACTTCCATCAGATTGAGAAACAGGAAAACTAAACCACCAGTGTTTTTTTTAAACTGTGTGTGGGAAATGTTTTGTTAATTGTCTTTAATCTACTCAACATTCCACTTTAGGACATTACAAGTGAAAGTAAGATGATGTTTGACGTGCCAGTAACAGCTTGAGTGACTTTTGGCCTGGGTCAAAGGTCACACTTTTTTACTCGTAATGTTACGACTTTATTCTTGTAAAATTGCCCTTCGGACTCTTCAACGCATCCAAGTAACGTTGGAAAAACTTCATAAACAGTTTGTCGGCTAGTCCGGCTTCGTACTGGCCCGTGTTCACAAAACAGTCCCGTTAACAAATGATCATATTTTTTTAACTTGCTTGGCCAGGAATTCAACTCCAACCCCTCGTTGTAGAGAGGGTGCTGGGACACCAGAGACAGCCGACGGATAATCCGGAGAAGCATCCAGGCGAAGAGGCTGCTGTCAAAATGGAAGAGACTGCGTCTGGCCATCTCTGTGCGGAGTTCTCTCTGTGGATGCTTGGTTATGATAATAACCGTGTCAAAAGTACTCAACAATTTCCATAAGAAATGAATTAAACACATTAACAATTGTAAAAAGACAAAAACACCTCAATTAAAATAGGTTTCTTTTAGCAAAAATTGCTCTTAAAATCAAAATCTCTAGCTGAAACATAAAAGAGCCGTCCCCGTGGGTGGTGTCAGTATTGTGATGGTGTACAGTACTCCCCGAAAAATTAGAACATCAAGTACATTTTTTTTTATTTTGGCAATTTACCATAAAAGATGAAACCAACAAATTTTATTCAGCCATTACACGCAAATTCCTTGTTGTAACTTTGCTGATTACGATTTTCATCTTCTAAAAACCACAAACACAGAAAATGTGAATGTATTTTAAAGCTGCAAGACCTGATCTGCAATATCCAAAAACTTGAAATATATTGATTTGCAGTAAGTTGAATTGCAGAAATACTACAATCTTTTCAGGATATTCAAATTTTCTGGGTATATTCTGTATATTACGCATATCTGCCATTACGCTACACCTGATGTATAAAAACTTGTTTCGGGTAAACCGACTTCCAAAATCCTAGTAAATGATATGGGGAAAAATACACTGCTCAAAAAATGAGAGGAATACTTTTTAATCAGAGTATAGCAGCCTGTCAGTCAAACTTCTGGGATATTGATGTGGTCAGTTAAGTAGCAGAGGGGGTTGTTAATCAGTTTAAGCTGCTTTGTTGTCAATGAAATCAACAACAGGTGCATCAGAGGGGCAACAATGAGACAGACCTCAACACAGGAATGCTTTTCCAGGTTGAGGCCACTGACTCCTCATCACTTTTGGCTGATTTTTTACTGACTGACTTTCTACTGCTGTAGTTTTTCATTTGGCTTGGATCAACATCTCTGTTGATAGCATGGTGCGCTACCTGGATGCTACAGAGGTTGCACAAGTAGTCCAACTCCTCCAGGATGGCACATCGATACATACCGTTGCAAGAAGGTTTGCTGTGTCTCCCAGCACAGTCTCAAGAGCATGGAGGAGATTCCAGGAGACAGGTAGTTACTCCAGGAGAGCTGGACAGGGCCGTGGAAGGTCCTTAAACCCTCAGCAGGATTGGTATCTGCTCCTTTGTGCAAGAAAGATGAGCATTGCCAGAGCCCTACAAAATGACCTCCAGCAGGCCACTGGTGTGAATGTTTCTGACCAAACATTCAGAAACAAACTCCGTGAAGGTGGCCTGAGGGCCCGACGTTCTGTAGTGGGCCCTGTGCTCACAGCCCAGCACCTTAGAGCTCGATTGGCATTTGCCATAGTCCACCAGAATTGGCAACTACGCCACTGGTACCCTGTGCTCTTCACTGATGAGAGCAGGTTCAACCTAAGCACATGCGACAGACGTGAAAGGTTTTTTCTTTATTTTTCAGTATTTTTCCGCTGTGTTATTGTAAAATTTCTCTCTTTCCTCTTATGTTTTGTTTTTATTTTTGAATAAATTACAGCCCCTTTTTAAAATGATCTTGTAATTATTTATTCTCATAATATTTTTACCTCCTTTCCATAATATTATATTTGCCCTAACCTAAATTTGCAGGAATTCCAACATTATTATTGGTTCGTTTCTCATAATATTACCACTTGAAAAAATCCTGCCTTTCCTGTTTAATGTTTCAGCTTTATGCTACTAAAAAATTTTTTTTTTCTGATAATACTGTGTTATTCATCAAATGAGTGCTTTTTATGTTTAGATTACAATTGTTTTCCAAATATTTTGAATATGTTCTTGTAAAATTACTGCTGATTTTTCCACTTTTGCTGATTAAAAAAAAAAAAAAAATTTATAATTATTTTTTTTTTAATTTGGGGCTGGCCAATAAAAAAACAGGCGCGGGCCGCACTTTGGACATCCCTGTACTACACATGCAAGGGCCTGGATGAATGAGAATATTCACAGGCACCACCAAGTAGTTTCTCCCAAAGGTCATGCCTACTTTCCCAGTGTTGCCATTTCTTGTTGTAAATGGTACATTTGACGTGTATGACCTGAAGGGTGTTTGTGTCCTACAGACGTCCAGCAGCTGAATAGTCATCAAGAAGAACGCGTCCCTCAGCCGCAGCGGGGGACCCTCACTTTGAAGCAGGAGAAGCCACAGCCCCCAACGTTAAGATGGAAGCAGGGGAACTCCGGCCCACTTAGGAAAATGATTTGTGGTGAAAATAGTATGGACACCCTTCATCCAAGCAACCAACACTGCCTGTTTGCTCGGCTGGCACGTCTCAATAAAGGAGAATATTCAGGTAATTTCAGACCATTTTAAAACTCTTTTTCATATTTTTTACTCATTTAATGTGATTTTTATTAGCCGGAAACTATATTTGTCAACAATATCGAAATACGTCGGTCTGTGTCTTGGCAATCTACTGTATACAATACAGGAGTTTCACTATTTGAATTAACCTCGACGTTGCTGTTTTCAATACCGCCACCTGGTGGCAGCGGCGTGACGTCACGGGTGACTGATCACTGGTCAAACCATCAAAGAAGAGAGAGATGGAAATGGGATTTATCGCTCTTTAAAGGGAGCCGGGTATTGGAGACCCGTTCCTATCGAAGAGCCGTTCACAAAACTTTCTCATTTTAATGTTGTCTATCTGGGAGGTAAAAATGGAATTAGAGACCCCACCATTATGACTTTGAATTATTCTGAAATATTGATTAGAACCTTATTTGACATGTCATAATTTTAAAGACTGGTCTGGATTCATTGTAAATATTCCTCAGGGTGGCGCCATATGACTTTTTTTTTATTGTTTTTTCTTTTTTTTTTTTTTCTTTTTGTTTTTTTTTTGTGTGTGTAAAACCATGACTTGAACACGTTTAAACTATTTTCATGTATGTTTTTATTTATTTATCTGATAAGCACCCCGCAGCTGCGGTCCTCCCCATGCAACTAGGAAAAAAAGAACGGTTCCCTGGTGCGAATCGTTTATGTTAACGAGCCGTTCTAAAGAGCCGGTTCGTTCGTGGACGTCACAAGGCTGGTCTTCGGTGGTAGAGGAGGGGCCTCTCAGCGTCTGGCCTTCGTCGACGACCGGGTGGCTGGTTCCTTCGTCGGCATTTGGACGCAGCTGGCGTTTTGTGGGGCAAAATGTGGAAAGACATGGCAAGGGATGGTGAATGGCTGGATAATGGCGCTGTTTGAGGGAACGACAGCGTCGTACGAAGAGGAACTTTCTCGAGCAAGAGAGGAGAAGGAGCAACATCGACAACAACTCGAATTCATTTGAAAGGTAATGTTTTCTTTGACACATTTAACAATATCGGTGTGCCAGAAGTCCTTGCCTTGGTCGTGTGTAATACAGTAATACAATGGTTAACCACTCCGTTGACCACCAGGGGGCGCCTCAGATCACTGAAAACTGCCTACAGGTTTTAGTTGCCAAACTGCGTCTTACAACAAAGGCATACCTTCATTAGTAGCGTCGCCCGAGCGTTTTTAAAATGCATTTTTTCTTTTCATTGCACCAACAACTTTCACATGCTCCCGTTTTTACATCACCGGTCTGCACCGCTCCTCACCTTGCCCTTCCAGCAGCAGCCTGTGCCAATCAAGCCCAAACACAATGGCAGCCAATCAAAAGCCACTTCCGGGTGAGACTGACTATTGTTTTCTACCCCTTTTACACAAGATGTATTAATGTGTGGACTAAGAATAGCAGTTTACGGTTTAGAGTCTTTGCAGTTATGGGAGACGACAACAGTTTCAGCACATTACTTGTTCTTTGTTTAAAAAAACATTGCTTATTATTCTCCATACATGCATAACAATGTAACTTTGGTGCATTTACGCATGTAATAATGTACTTAGTCATTTGTTTTTTTTTTTGTTTGTGTGTGTCTTGTCCAGCATCATAACAGCTGAATGGGAGTCAAACTGCCTTCAAGTGCTGATGGGGGGGTGGTAGGGACAGACGACAAAGGACAAAAGAAAGGGTGCAGGAAAAACCTCACAAACATATTTCAACAATATGATAAACAATAACAACCATTGTGATAATCACAATATCAACAACAACGAGAAAAGTGACAGAATGACTGCAGCAGAGTGAAACATAGAGAATGCGGAGATGTTAGTGGTGAACACGCCCATGCTTCCCAAACCACACTCTCTCCAAAAGCAAGACGCCGGGGCACCAACCACCGGCAAGCACCCCAGAGAGGGGGCAGCCACAACCCGCATTCCCAAGTGGCTCCGAAGAGGTGCAAGGGAGATCCAGCCCGACACCCGGCGGCAGCCGAGCAACAACACCCACCGGGGGCCTGGCCAGCTACGGGCAAGCAGGGCACCCACCCACCGAGACCCCGGGCCCAGAAGCCACCCGTCCCCTCCCAGCATGGGCCCCGCCCAACATTCCGTGAGACCAGGCCGCCCCAGACACCAACTGCCGCGGGTCATATCGGCCACCCCAACGCCAGAGCCAGGTGCTCCGGGGGGCCCATGGGTTTGCCACCCCCCCAACAGACACTCCCTCTCAGCCCCCCGGTGCTCAGACAAACACAACGCACACCAACCCCTCTTTTCCCATTCACACATACCCACTCTCATAAACACCTCCGCCCATACGCCCACACACTTACAATTTCAACTTAGTCATTTGTAATGCATCATTGTTTTTGTGCTTTTTATCATTGCAGGTGGGAGGGCAAGGTGAGTAGCGGGGAGGATATGCAGAAACTGAGGAGCATGTGGGAGTTGTTGGATTCAATGAATGGGAAATTGACATTTTGTTCTTTAAGTTGTCTTGTGAGTCCTTTTACTCCTTTACGAAGCCGGGCGTGAACCGACAAATAAAATGTTTGCAAACCAAAATAACTAGGTAACTCTGGTGCGTTTACCCATGTAATAATGTACTTGGTCATTTGTAAGGCATAATTGTTTTAGGAGGGCAAGGTGAGTAGCGGCGAGTCAGTTTAAAGACTGGGAAATGTATATTTCAGAAACTCCTGCACCTTTAATAAAGGTAGGCTGACGTGCCTTTTTTGTAAGAATTAGTTATCTTACCACTGAAGCAGCTCAAGTTTAGCCTGCTACATCCACCTAAAGCACCTAGTCAGTCACAAGCCCAGCCACAGCTAACATTAGCAGGAATTTACTATTGCAAAGCTGATGAGTGTTCTCGCCAGGTGTATACCGATGAACTGCAGGCGAATAAACATAGTGCATGACCTGGGCTCAACAGAGGTGTTGCAAACTGGACTACAGTGCCGAGCAAAATCAGCAATATGTAAAATGGCCAATACTTTTGAGAACGTGCTTTGATGTGGCAGGCGTCGGTGGTAAGCACGCTCCTTCCTACAAAGAATGCATATCACCCTACCTTTTATTAATGGTGCTGTACTTTAAATGTAAATCTCCCATTTATTGGACAAACAACTCTCGCTCCTCACGTTGCCCTCCCAGCTACAATGGGAGCCTTTCAGCCTATGCTAAACAAGTCCAAACAGCCAATCAGTGTCCACTTCAGAGTTTGACCATCATTGTTTTCCACCCCAGCAGCTAAAGCACAAGAAGCGAACGATTTGTTCAAAGTTCACATTTGATTGTACACATGAAAATGCACACCGGTGAAAAACCTTATAGTTGTTCGATTTGCGGTGCCAGGTTCGTCCGACAATCGCGTGTGGTTTCTCAAAAGTGGACTCACACGGGAGAAAAACCTTTTAGTTGTTTAGTTTGTGGTAAAGGATTCTCTCAGAAATCCAGTTTCTGTCACTTTCTGAGTTCAGAGCTGAGTTTCAGCTTGGCAGTCGCAAAAGTAGCCCGTTTTTTTTAATCAGGGATTATTGTGAATGTTGTGGAATAAAAGCCTGTTGTTCCGACAATCAAATCTGGTGCTTGTGTGTCTCGCAGAACATTACAGTAAAGGTCACAAACACCTAGTGAGCGGTGTTAAATACTACATATCAGTCACGGCGTGAATGCGTCTTCTGAATGTCTTATAATATTTGTATTTCTGTGCATGAAAATCGCTTAATTCAGGGGAAAAAAATAACATGTGACTAATAATAGGCCTTTATTCAACCACGAAAGAGCATGGTTTATTAATTAATATCAGGGCTGTCAATCCATTAATAAATTTAATCGTGATTAATCTCATTTTTGCTCACAGTTATCTCATAATTCATCACAGTTGATCGCAGACGAAAAAGAGTAGTGATGGAAATCTCTTTGTGGTAAACGCGTTAATTTTGACAGTTATTTAATTAATCTATTTTTGAAAAACTTTCATAGAATCAAGCCACGAAATTCCAGCCGCAATGTGGCGAGGGACGATTCGACGAGACATAATTAGGTAGGATGGAATTTGCTTTTGTGTTTGTCCTTTTCTTTTTTTTACTGTCAGGTGGGGGCAAAAAGGTTATTGACGAAATTAACACTGATAACGTGTTTGTGTCCCGCAGATGATTTGCCAAGAAGAACACCCCCTTCAGCCACTGGGGGGCAGCACCACTTTGAAGCAGGAGGATCCACAGCCCCTCCCCAGTAAACAGGAAGAGGAGGAGCCACAGCCCCTGCACGTTAAAGAAGAAGAGGAGGCCCTCTGGATAACTCAGGAGTTTCTTCACCAGCCAGAGGAGGCTGATCTGAGCAAGCTGCCACTGACAGTTGTCTCTGTGAAGACTGAAGACTATGAAGAGAAACCACCTGAGTTCTCATGGCACAGTGAGGAGAACCCAGGGGCAGTGCCTCCAAGCAGCAGCTCACCACAACACATAACGGAAGCTGATGGAGACCACTGTGGAGCACCACAAGCAGATGACCTCTTAGCTCCGCTGTCAGATGGTGACGACGCAATGTCCCACTCTCCTGACGATGAAGACCTGGACGACGCCCAGGAACCTTTGAGCAGCGATACAGACTATGGAGGTGATATGAGGACTAACACCGACAACAAAAACTCTGAATGCTCTAAAAAGCAGACTGGTAAAAAAGCTTTGAGCTGCTCAGTTTGTGATAAAAGCTTTTCTTATCTTAGTGATTTTTCCCGACACATGGCAACGCACACGGGAGAGAAACCTTTTATGTGCTCGGTTTGCGCAAAAGGATTTTTTCAAAGGTGCGATTTGGCTCGACACATGCGGACGCACACAGGAGAAAAACCGTACGTTTGTTCAGTTTGTGGCAATACATTTTCTCAGAGGTCGGCTATGATGACACACATGAGAACGCACACCGGAGAAAAACCCTTTACTTGTTCCGTTTGTGGCGAAAGATTTGTTCAAAGTTCACATTTGATTGTACACATGAAAATGCACACCGGTGAAAAACCTTATAGTTGTTCGATTTGCGGTGCCAGGTTCTTCCGACAGTCGCATGTGGTATCTCACAGGCGGACGCACACTGGAGAAAAACCTTACAATTGTTTAGTTTGTGGTAAAGGATTCTCTCAGAAGTCCAGTTTGAACAAACACACAAGAACGCACACAGGAGAAAGACCCTTTAATTGCTCCATTTGTGGCAAAAGATTTGCCCGAAAGGAACACATGTCTGTACACATGAAAGTACACACAGGAGAAAAAGCGTTTAGCTGCTCTATTTGTGGTGCTAGATTTGTACGAAAATCACATGCGGTATCACACATGGGAACACACACAGGAATTAAAAACTCTTAGTTGCTCATTTGGTGGCCAGGGTGAACTTTTTGCCGTTCACCTGAAGTGACACACGGGAGACCGACGACTCACATGCTCCTTCAATTTCTCCTCTCCCCGCTACTCACCTTGCCCACCCGACTACAAGGGGAACCCATCAGCTTATGCTAAACAAGACCAAGCTCACTTTGTGCTGAAACATTCACTTATGGAGTCCGTTTGGACTGCTCACATGCAGAGTCCTGCACAATTTGTGCCAAAATATTTGGGTTTGTTGGGTTTTAGGTGTCTTCTGGTTAGTTTTGCCTCTGTTGCCAAAACACTTGCTAATGTGGAGTTTGATTGTTCTTTTTCTTTAAACCAAGTTAAAGTAAACACACAGCAGTATGTTTTGTGTGTCAGGATAGGTGGTGATTGCTACTCTTTGGTGGTACGCTGTTTTATTAAGCAATATTGGTGTTATAAAATGAACCCTTTTGATTATTTTGTGCTATATTGTGCTGAAAATGTTTTTGGCTGTACAGGTTCTCCCAGTCTAAAGAAATCTTTGATCTGAATAAACAACACATATAAATAAAAGAAAATTGATTGGGAAAAGGAATGTTTAAACTGCATTTTGGATTTTTTATGCTGAATCCTGCAATATGTCAAAAGTACTGCACAGTGGAAAATCACATTTTTGTAATCAAATTCTTGATGACCATAAAAAGCTAAAATGATTCCTGTGAACAGCAACAGCTTTTAAGACAAACGTCGACAAAGTGACACCGGCAACGGTTTTGTGACGAAGGGCAAGAACAAATTGAGTACATGCAGACGTCCTGGCTGCTCTGTACAATTTGAGGAAATGTGCTGCGTTTTTTTGTGTGTGCTAAACAGATCTTTCAAAACCGACTTCTAAAAGTAGTCAAGATTTGAAAATGGCACACCTGCAAACCAAACAATAGCAGCTGTCTGATGCGTGACTGCCTTTTGGTCATTAATAATATCTGACATAGAAACGCTGAGATTGAAAAGTGGGCAGTGATTAACCCCTACAAAGTGGCTAATAAGGAGACCGTGATTAACCACGCCTTAGCCACATATTTTACTGGTGTTTGCCATCAAATCTGAAGGTTCATAACTAATCCATAACTCATAAGTGTATATAAAACTGGTCACGTGACACCCGGACCTCTATGAAACTGGATTTCAATCATAATAGTAATAAGAGGAGCATTTCTTCTGTAGACCAGCCCTCTGCCTGGGCCAATGTTTCGAACTGGGCATTAAACAGGACGGTCATACTGTATTGGCTATCTAGCTATGTGTCGGACAGATGGCGCCTTAAGTCAACACCTTCTTCTGCCCCTCAAAGCTGCTCATCTCGTCCTTTGAATAACCTAGAAAACAAAAAATTTGGACCCAAACAATTCAAAGTGCTTTACAGAAAACCTCATCATACAAATTAGTTTATTTTTATGACGCAATATTAGGGCCTCATAAAAAAATCATAGATTTCAAGATAAAAAGCTGCAATTTTACAAACCCTTAATTTTATGAGAAACAATGTTGTAATATTACCTTTGATATTTAGTTGTACTATTAAGAACTATGTTATACTTTCCACACTTTTTTGTGCGTAATTTTACGAGAATAAACCGGTAATTTTGCTAAATAAATGTATAATTTCACAAGAATAAAATTTGTAATTTTTTTAGAAAAAAGCAGTAACATAAAGAATGCTATGCTATATTTTCCCTCTGACACTTATGACACAATGACATGTGTGTAATTTTAAGAGGAAAAAAAGTAGTGATTTTATGACAAAAATCTAATAATTTTACTAGAATAAAACTTGTAATTTCATGAGAAAAAAGTCAGATTCTTAAGAGTATAAAACTTATAAAAAAATAATAATTTTACGAAAAAGTTGTAACATTAATAGGAGAAAAGTCGTAATTTTTTTAGAAAAAAGTCAAAATTTGACAAGATAAAAAATTCATAATCTAATGACAAAGTTGTAATATTACAAGAAAAAAAGTCGTAATTTTATGAGAATAAAACTTGAATTTTTACTGGAGAAAAAAATCTGAAATTTTATGAGACAAAAAGTCATAATTTTACGATAAAAAAATCTTAATTTTACATACATAACGTAAGCTTTTTTGCGTAAACGTTGTTGTTGTAAAGTTACAATTTTATTTGTTTATATATTGAATAAGCTGTCGAAACAGGCATTGATTGATTGATTGATTTGATTGATTGACTTTATTTCAAACACACCCAGGGTCCACTTGAAGTGCCTCACATCACATTTCACAATTCCACATGTTCGAAAAGGAGCGGGAAGAAGCAGAGCTTATTCAATCCTACCCCCACTACATCTCACATTAATTACTAGTACACATATTCACTTCCTGTATTCAAAATGCACCATTGACTGAGATACCTTTAAAAACACGACTAGTGTGACTTTTGACCTGGGTCAAAGATAAAATTAGGACGTTTTTTCCTGTAATATTGGGACGGCGTTGTATATTTGTGATTACAAGTCATGTAAAATCAGAAGAAAAATGCAGCATACATTTGCCGTTCTCGCATGTGGTTTGAGGATGTATTTTGGAAAATGTTTTGACTACAATAGTCCATCATAACTATCTATTTTCATCATATCTATGGTGAGCAACAACCAGTAAAATTTATACTAGAACCAAAGTTACCCGTCTGGGGTTTTGCTGCACATTGCAGAGAGTATTGCCTCATAACAGAAAACTATAGATTCCTCATTTCTTGTACTGCTTCATCTAAATGCTCCAAGTGTTCAAGTGCCCATTTATTCAATAAATACCACTACAAGACAACAAAAAGGGGTCAAGTCTGCATGTTCAGTGGTGCCTTGGTTAACACCAATAATCCGTTCCAGAAAGGCTGACTATTACCAAAACAGACTCTAACCAAAGCAGATTTTCCCGTAGAAAATAATGTAAATCCAATTCATGTGTTTCAGACACCCAAAAAAGACAACAAACCCCATTTTTATAGAAAGTTATCATCGTTTACATGCAGGAATGATTACATGTGACATAACTGAACTCTTAACATCACTTTTACTTTAGTCTTTTTGTTGGGAAAAAAATTAATACTTTATTCTGTAGCAACCAAATAAAAAAAAAAAAAGCTTAAATATCAACGTTCTAGAACCAATAAACATGTACCCATCCATCCATCCATTCATTTTCAATGCCGCTTATCTTCACTAGGGTTATGGGAATATGCTGGAGTCTATCCCAGCCCACTTCGGGCCACAGGCGGATTACACCCTGGACTGGACTTTTCCATTTTTAATGTGTTTTTTAGGTTTTGTTTTCTTTTTCAATCGCACTTTGGAATGAACTAAAGTTTTTGCAGTTCAATTGCTGATTAGTTGTTTACCATATTTTGAACAACTTTTGAGCGAACATTTACATTTTATTTTGGCGAATTTGGTGATTTTATTAACTATAAACTATAATTATGAAAATAGTTAGATATTTTTACAGATATATTTTTAGTTATATTATTACCAACATTTCCCACTATAATAATAACGCACAGTGGTCGAGTGGTTAGCATGTTCATCTGTGTGCATCTCTGTGTGGAGTTTGCATGTTCTCCCCGTGTGTGCGATGGTTTTCTCTGAGTACTCCGGTTTCCTCCCACATTCCAAAAACATGCATGTTAGCTTCATTGGTGACTCTAAAAATTGTCCATAAGTATGAATGTGAATGTTTGTTTGTCTGCCTTGCGATTGGCTGGCAACCAATCCAGGGTGTACCTCCCCCAAAGTCAGCTGGGATAGGCTCCAGCGATCCCTGTGACCCTACTGAGGATAGGCGGCGTAGAAAATGGATGGATGTGGAGGTAAAGTGCTTTAAAGTGCGTGAGGGTGCCTCATTGAGGTTTCGCTTAGTAAACTGCTACATGTAAGCCTTTAATATCAGCTGAGTTTTAGGGCATTTTAAGTGCTGTTCTGGTTGGGGGGATTTTAATGCTCTTAGCCGTTTATGGGGTAGCATCGATAGGGATTCTAATGGGTTTTTTCTTGAGAATTTTTTAGATGGTGCAAACCTTGTGGTGATGAGTACTAATGTTGCCACTCGATTTGACCCAAACTCTGGTAAGAAGTAGTGTCGGGATCTGACATTCGTTTCCCCGAGCTGGGCACGAGTAGGTGAGGGGAAGGTGTCAGCGCTGGACTCATTGGGGAGTGATCATTTTCCGGTCTGGAGCCATTTTAAAAAGTCACTTGTTGAGGAGAGTTGGGTGAGGAGTCCGAGGTTAAACTTCCTTCTGGCGGACTCGAATAAGTTTAGTGAATTGGCAGCTGAAGCTGTAGAGGGTGTTGTGAGTGGTGGTTCAATCTTAGGAGCGTTTAATGCTGTCTGGGAGTCTGGTACTTGGAAGAAGCCAAGTGTGGTTCCCATTCCTAAGCCGGGGAAGGAGCCATATTCTCCTTTGTCTAACGGGATGGAGACAATGATTACCAATAGGTTGGTTTATTTGCTGGAAACTGGTTTTCTTGTACAGTATCAGAATGGGTTCCGGAAAGGGAGGAGCACAACAGACTCTGCAGTTTTATCGGATAGGGATGTTTTAGCTGTGTTTTTAGATTTTGAAAGGGCATACGACAGCTTGTGGAGGGAGGGCCTGCTTATTAAGCTCCATGGTCCTGGAGTTCATGGAAGGATGTTTTTTTGGATCAAGAACTTTTTAAGTGATAGGCAGACTCAGGTTAAGGTTAACAATATTTTGTCTGAGGTTGTTGAAATAGAAAACGGCACCCCGCAAGGGGCAGTAATTAGTCCGGTTTTATTCAATATTACGATTAATGATATATTCCAGTCTGTGGAATCAAGATTTGGAAAGTCACTTTTTGCAGACGATGGAGCTATTTGGAGGAGTGGGGGGAACATTCAGCATCTGTTTTCAGACACTCAGATTGCCCTTAACCAAGTTGTGGGCAAATAAATGGGGGTTTAAGTTGTCCATTGCCAAAAGTACATTTATGATCTTTGGGTCAAAAAGGAACAGCCCCTCTGGTAGCCTCTCCTTGTATAATGTGTCCATTGAAAAGGTTAGTCATTTGAAGTTCTTACGCCTTTGGTTTGATGGAAAGTGGACTTGGAAGGTAGATATAGATAGAGTGGTGAATAAAAGTGAGAAAGTGAGAAATGATTTGAGGAGCCTTGCAGGAAGTGACAGGGGAGCTGAGAGGTATGCCTTGCAGCTTATTTATAGAGCCATGATTAGGTCCATTTTGGATTTTGGATGTGTAGTTTTTGGGTCTGCGTCGAAATCTGTACTGAGTAGATTGGATTGTGTGCAGGTTAAAGCCCTAAGGATCTGTTGTGGAGCCTTTAGGTCAACTTCCATACCAGCACTTTTGGTTGAAATGAATGAATTTCCGTTAAATGAGGGACGCGACAAATTAGGAGTTCATTATTGGGTTGGGGTAGCTGAGCATGGAGGGTCTTTGGCATGCTAAGGGTATTTGGGAGGAACGTTGGGAGTTTGCTAAAAAGCCAGAAAAGGCATGTTTTGTTTCTCACGTGTCAAGGATTGCTCAAGTTTTGAGATTTCAGAAGGATGATGTGGTGGGGTTGGTGTGGCCTTCTGTTCCATTATGGAGGCTTCTACTGACTAACGGGTTTGGACAACAGTGTGGCCTGTGATCGGGTACAGGGGTATCTGAAGAATCAGAGGGACACAGTTTACGGATGGATCCAAAGAGGGATGCAAAGCATGATTTGGGCTGTATGTTGCTGAACATCAAGTTATGCGGAGTGTGCGTGCGTCAGATCATCTGTTTGTGTTTTCAGGAGAGTTGCTTGCTATTTGGTACGCACTAAAATGGATAGATAGAAATAAACTTGATTTTCTATCAAAAAGCCCTGTTGGCTATCCACCACAGGACTTCTGAAGCCCATCCAGACTTAGTTCTTTTTATTCTGTATAGTCTCAAAAGACTTGAAAGTGGGGAGTCTGGTGTGAGATTTGTTTGGGTCCCGGGCCATGCTGGAGTTAAGGGAAATGAAGTTTCTGATGCTTTGCCTAAAGAGTCACTTTGCAGGGGCACGGTAGAGTTTGTGTTACCTTTGGGGAAGCAGGAGTGCTTCAGCATCTGTAAGGAGCATTTTACTAATCAATGGCAGAGAGAGTGGGAGGGGAGCATAGAGGGAGGCATTCTTTCTCCTGGCAGCCTTCCGTTTTAGTTGTCATGCAGCAAATACGCTGAGGAAAGACGGCAGCTATTAGTTGGGCTTGCTGATTCGGGTCTTACTAACTTTCCATACAGGTCCTTTCTTTCATCAAATGAAGTACAAACTGAGGAGTTAATTATACGCTATCTCCGCCGCACTCGTCTTTATGTGAGAATTTAGTGTCATTTCTTTGTTTACGGCCAGGGGGCAGCATTACGCACTGGAGCGTACAGCCTGCCGGAAACTACCAGAAGAAGAAGAAGAAGGCGGAAGTGGGAGAGGCTTTCGTCTGTGCTGTTGTGGCGCAGGCGCTAGAGAAAGCGTGTCAAGCTATTAAAAGGAAGAAGACAACTGTCAGAATGTTGAAGGAGTTGGTGAAGGAGCGATTAATGGCGGCGGCGGAGGAAATATTCGCGCTGTTCGAAAGCACGATAGCGTCCTACCAGGAGGAACTTTCTCGAACGAGAGAGGAGAAGGAGCGACATCGGCAGCAACTGGAGGCTGTTTGTAGCGTGGTTGTGCACGTGAAAGGTGGGTTTGGTGTTCACCAGAAATAATATTGGATGTATATTGCCTTGGGACATTTATAATATTTCCCGCGTCTTTTAGGCCCCATGGAAAAAAATACCAAAAAAAGCACACTCGTCCCATGTCACCTTTTTATTTCTTACCTATGTTTAGAGGAATTGTTCAAACTTTTCCCCTCACGTGTGGCTCCCACGTGACTCCACTATGGTGCGTTTTTAAAAATGGTGCAATTATTTCAACTTTTACTAGTAGGTGCAGTAGATTCCCAGAAAACAAACAAGACCCAGCATTCATGAAATGCACGCTTTTAAGGCTGTGCCATTGGCCAATTAGTTGAAATGGGTGTTCCAAAAAATAGCAATGTCTGCTGTCGCACCTCTGACAGTGCCATTGTGCCGCCTGCAGGGTCATCAGCCGAGAGCCACCCTTCACTGATGTGGACAGGACAGGCACTTTCAAAATCTTAATGGCAACGGTTTCCAAACTAACAAACACTGGTCTCCTACTGTATAACAGCGGATTCTAAGTAGCAATACAAAGCATTGTCGCCACCTATAGGAGTATTGATTGACGACGACGCATAGCCTGCTGCATAAAAAAAAAAAATAGAATAAAGGCTTAAGATTGAGACCCTTGACCCACCAGTTGAGAGTGTAAAGCAGGTGATTGTGAAGCTGCAAAATTTGAGCCGCAAAGTGACGAGGGGCGACTATATGTGAATAACTAACTGCAACTACGGTTCAGACATATTATTAACATCATTTTAGATCATTTTTGTCAACCAAACTATCAATGTGCCTTTTTGATTAGTCGCCATTTCGTTTTTTGTCAAGGAAAAACCTTTCTCGTAGCAAATTAACACTGCTGATGTCTTTGTCTTGTTTGTATCCTGGAGATGCCAAGCAGCCGACTGGTCAGAAAGAAGAACGTCCCTCTCAGAACTACACTTTGAAGCAGGCCCAGCCCCATCACGTTAAAGAGGAAGAAGAAGCCGAGCTCACCGAGATGCCACTGACTAGTGTCTCCGTGAAGAACGATGACCACGAAGAGTTGTTACATTGGTTGTGTCCATCAGACATCCAGCCGTTGATTGGTTATCAAGAAGAATGCACCACTCAGCAGGAGGAGGCGGAAGTACGGATCACTCAAGAGGGAGAACGTCGAATCGCGTCGGGCGAGGTCGATATCAGGATGTTGTCACGGACTGGTGTCTCTGTGAAGACTGAAGACCGTGAAGACAAACCACCTGAGTCCTCACAGCTTCATCACAGTCCAAGCAAGGAGAACAGATGGGCCGAGCTTCCAAGCTGCAGCTCATTGCAACACATGACAACCGAAGCTGATGGAGACCACCGTGGAGGATCACTGGCAGACAATCTCTTAGCTCCGCTTTCAGATAGTGACGATGGGGACAACACCCAAGAACCATTGAGCAGCGATCCAGACTGGGAAGGTCACTCGGCACACTCTAAAAAGAAGACTCATGAAATACGATTCACTTGCTCCGTTTGCGCGAAAGGTTTCTCTTATATGTGCGATTTGACTCGCCACATGCGGACGCACACGGGAGAAAAACCTTTCGGTTGTTCTGTTTGCGGTAACATGTTCTCTCAGCGGTCCATTTTGAAAACGCACATGAAAATACACACAGGAGAGAAACCTTTCAGCTGCCCAATTTGCGGCGCTAGCTTCTTTCGGAAGTCACATGTGGTTTTGCACATGCGGACGCACACGGGAGAAAAACCTTTCGGTTGTTTAGTTTGTGGGAGAAGGTTTTCTCAGAGGTATATTTTAAAAACACACATGAGGACGCACACGGGAGAAAAACCTTTCAGCTGCTCATTTTGCGGCGAAAGATTTTCTCAAAAGGTACAAATGGTTGCGCACATGAAGGTACACACAGGAGAAAAACCTTTTAGTTGCTCCATTTGCGGTGTTGGATTCTTTCAAAAAGCGCATGCGTTGTCGCACATGGGGACACACGCAGGGGAAAAAAACTCATAGCTTTTCTCGTGGGAACGAGTTGAGCACACGCCCGGGGACTTGCATTGGAGGAAAATCTTTTTGCCTGCTGAGTTTGTGGCTCAATATTTGCTCAAAAGAATTCAAACATTCATTTTCGATCCTTATATTCAGCAGCTGACTTCACACCCTGGCCTGGTGGCCAGCCAATCACAGAAAACGTATAAACAAACAGCCATTCTTCCAGATCTCCTGACCCTGTAATCGACATGCTAGGCACTCCGTGCATACCGAGCGGCCTTGACTTTTTCCATCAACAAGTTTTTCCGTAAAATTACAACTTTATTAGCTTTTTTGTTTTCCGTAAACAAAAAAAATTAGGCATGTGTCTTAAGCCTTCTCTATCGATTTTGGAGTAACCTTTGCAATAAAAAATCTTTCAGAACATTGATTAGTTTCAGTTGCAGTACCAGTCTCTGTATCGCTTATTATTATATTGTCCATTAGCGGCAAAGGAAGCTAACAAGCCAAACGGGAGACAAGTTTGTGGTTTCTCACCAGACAACACTGCCCCCTAGCACTTTGCTGGAAAATTGCACACAATATTATGAATAAAACGGAATGAAGAACACCTTCGCTCACATAAGGCGCTTGCTGTATGTAACATAGATGATTAAAAAATTAGAGCTGGTGAGCTCATTTTGTGGCCAATGGTTAACCCAGTGGTTTTCAAACACTGGGGGGGGCTACCATGCTAAAAATAATTTTTCGCAGGGGGGGTGCGGCATAAACAGTTTGGGAACAACTGGGTTAACTACTGCATTGGCCACCACCAGAGGGCGCTTCACCATGGCCAGCCATTCAAAACAATGGTTAAAAGGAGTGGCGGGACTCCTTTTTACTGGCATTTACTTGACTGTATTACTTTACTTGTGCAGTAATTCCATAACTCTTTTGTTTTCCATCCTCTAACCATTTCATTGTCTTTATTATTTGCATATTCCTCACCTGGTTCCTCTATGTTCAACTTTACATACATATATTACATCCATTTGTTCATCCGTGTGTGTGGTGATGGGGTGTGGCGTGTATGGAGATGCATTGGGGCATTGCTCTTAAGTCTGTTAAGATGTTTGGGTTGCATTTCATGTGTACAAAAAATATATATATATATACACACACAGAGTATACTGTAAATATGTATATACACACAGTATATCCATCCATTTTCTATACCGCTTATCCCCATTAAGGTCGCGGATATGACTTCGGGCGGGAGGCGGTTTACACCCCGGACTGGTCACCAGTCAATCGCAGGGCAGACAACCATTCACACTCACATTTATACTCTAGTGGCCAATTCAGACTCGCCAATTACAAGGACAACAATGCTGAATTGACCATTTTTATTGCTGTTCAAAAAAACCTGTTTTGAAAACATACAACTTCATAATATCAACATAAAATAAATATCCTCCATGTACAGTACTGCTTTAAAGAAGCAGAACATTGAAAATACCCACATCTTTAACTACTATACGCACAGCTCTCATGGCATTGCAGTACCAGGAAAGGAATCGGTATTTTTATCGGTATTTGTTTAGCTACAGAAGTAGAGAGAAATTGAATGTTTTTGCGTGATATTTTTGTGTTGTGATATTTTTTCTCGATGCGTTTACAGACGAAATGGAGCATAAGGACTTGTCTGAACCTCACAAGGTCATCATTAACAGAGAAGACATGTTTCTGGCAGGGTTGGACAATGTGGATGTAGACACTTGCTAAAAGCCCTAACGCTTCATTGATTTTTTTTGTAGAACCCAGACCACTTTGGGTTTTTTTGATTTGTACTTTGTTTACTGACACTTTTATTATAAAACATTCAAACTCATATTGGCTGTTTATTTACATAATAGCAGTGTAGAACTATACCACCCCACCATACGTCATCAGCCAGGATTTATTAGCTTGAACTTTAAAACGCAGTATAAAATAATTATTTTACGCAAGTACAAACATCATGGGAACATCCGGCCATCGTATCGCTCAGGAAGAAGACTGGTGCTGTCTCCCAGAGAAGAACGTATTTTGGTCCGACATGTCCAGAACAACCCAAGGACAAAAGCAAAAAACCTTGTGAAGATGCTGGCTGAAGATGGTAAGAGTGTGTCATTATCCACAATGAAACAAGTACTGTAGAGACATGGGCTGAAAGGCTATGCTGCAAGGAGAAAGCCATGACTCGAAAACAATCATCAAAAAACCAGACTCAAGTTTGCAAATGCACACAAGGAGGAAAACAATAAATTTGGAGAATGTCCTGTGGTCTGATGAAACTAAAATTGAACTTTTTGGCCACAATGACCATCGTTATTGTTTGGTGGAAGAAGGGGGAAGCCTGCAGGCTTCAGAACACCATCCCAACTGTAAAACATGGGACATCAGATTAAGTGTACAATAGGGGTACCACAAGGTTCAGTGTTAGGGCCTTTGTTATTCAGTTTATTCATTAATGACTTGCCCCAGCACTGTGATGGTGTTCAACTACAACTATACGGCTTGACCAGTCTTGTTTATGTCTAAACATGAATATTAATGACCCAAAGCATACTGCCAAACTGGTAACAAAGGTGCTTAAGGATCACAATATCAATGTTTTGGAGTGGCCATCGCAGATCCCAGATCTAAATCCTACTGAAAATGTATGGGCGGAGCTGAAAAGGCTCTCATCTACGGCAGAGCTTCGCCTGCATCTCGATGGAGAACCGTGATTTTGAGTCCGAATGGGCCGTATTCCGTGCCTCCATTGCTGAGGCAGCCAGTTGTAGTTGCGGCCGCAAGGTGGTCGGTGCCAGTCGTGGTGGCAAGCCCCCGAACCCGAAGGTGGACAGCGCGGGTTAGGGCTGCTGTGAGGCTGAAGAAAGAGTCCTATCAAGCATGGATGGCTTGCGGGACTCCTGAAGCAGCTGACAGGTACCGGCAGGCCATGCGGCACGCCGCTTCGGCAGTGGTTAAGGCAAAACTTGAGTGTGGGAGGAGTTCGGTGAGGCTAAGGAGCACGACTTTCGGTCAGCCTCGAAGAGGTTATGCCAAACCGTCCGGCACCTCAGAAAGGGGAAGCAGATTAGTTTTATTAGCTGTAACTTTGTAAACACCCAAGTTTAATAAATACATTAAATATATTAATATTCATATATTAATGAATACATTCGGGACGCGTTCACTTATGTGTTGTAAATCTTCACTTTTTGAATTAAACTGCAGAAATAAATTGAGTCATTAAAAAAAAAACCACTCTCTCCTGAGCAATCTTCAACACCGCCGCCAGGTGGCAGCAGTGTGGTCTCACGGGCGAGTTGGCCCACTGATAAAACCGTCGAAGAAGAAGAAGGCGGAAGTTGGCTAAGCTTCAAGAGTGTGGTGAGGTGTTGTTGTTGTTGTGTGGTGTACCCGCTGCAAACTGTCCAAAATGTTGAAAGAGTTGGTGCAGGAGCGACTAATGGCGGCGGCCGACGAAATATTCGCGCTGTTTGAGAGAACGATAGCGTCCTACGAGGAGGAACTTTCTCGAACAAGAGAGGAGAAGGAGCGACATCGACAGCGACTGGAAGCTGCTTGCCAAACTCAAACTGTATTACGCGTTGACGGTATGTTTAATATTCACTATCCTTCTGCCTTTAACACATTTTGGTAACAATTGAGGTATAGGGTGCCCTCAAATGCTCACTCCGAAGACGATGTTGTCCATTTGAGGACTTGGTCAACATGTTTTGGAAGATTCTTATGCCGATAAAGAAGGCGTCCACTAGGATCGATACTGAAATATTGATACTTCCGAATCAAGCTGTAAAATCGATACATTTGAAACCAATTGTGTGTGAATTGTGAGCAAAGTTTAAGTTCTTATTGTAGGTTTGAACAATTAATCTTTTATTTGAATGCTTTCGTTGTTGCACTTAATCGTTTCATATAGGATATAAACATATTTTACATGATTTTGTCTTCTAATTTTTCTGTTGTTGTATATTGCTAAATTGTAAATCACCCCACAATTTTAAAATACCTTCAGTTTAGAATAAAAATATAAATTAATTGTTACTTGATTAATTTATTTGAATTAATATTTGATTTCATTCAGGCATAGTAATGAATACTTTTTAAAATTTACCAGGCAACATAAGGCGTATTTGCAATCAATCCAACCATCGATACCAGGGGTAGTATCAGTTTTACATACTTGCGTGATAAGGTTGATATTTTAGTTTTTTTTGTCTTTGTTTTTGTTGTGATCACATTGCACCGTTGTTGATATTGTTATATTTACACACTCAAGCCTTAGGAATGGAATGTTTTCCCACTCTGCTTCTGGTTATGCGACCTCTGTGCCTTCTTCCTTCTTCACCTTTGTTTACATCAGGGCTGTCCAAAGTGCGGCCTCCAGCTGTTTTTTTCTTTTGGCCAACGGGGCGTTCTTTAAATATAGTTTAACAAGAAGAAAAAAAATGGAAAAATCAGTATTATTTTTACAAGAATCAAGTCAAAGGGCTCTAACTTAGTGGGTGGCGCAGCTTGGCACAGTGTGCCGCAGAATGTGCAGTGGTATTTTTGTCCGGTGTAACACAGTGCGCAGCCAGTTTGGTAGACCCAGGCGTAGCACGATGGGTGTGGCGGCGCAGCGGGCGGAGGTGCTGACTGATTCAGCCTGGCGTAGTGACAATTTCGTGCTGAAAGCTCGCCAGCTTCAACCTGGTCTACTCTTGGTGTAATGCAAAGCGCAGCTGGTCTAGTGGTAATTTAACTGACTGGCGCACACGTCACCAAAACCCCACAGCACAGTTTACACAATATGAGGCACCTGTTGCCAGGTTTAAGCAACCCAAAACATTCATAACAACATGAAAGAAGAAAACAGGTATTGCTTTATACTCGCGAGGAGAACGGACAGAAACATACTCAGTTACATTCTGCAGCCGCTCTGAAGACATTCTGCCGTCCTCCTCTTTTTATTTTCTTGGGGTGTTACATATGATATGTAACTCGTTGCAGCACTTAAAGGGAGGGGGGGTTTCTTCCAAGGTGCAATATGTCAACATAGTTTTTTAATCTAACGGTGTGAAGTATAATGTGCAAATCATTAGAACAGAATGTTTCAAGCGCTATCAAAGGTCAAGCTGCCCCTGACCTTCTGTTTTACAGCTACATGATTTAATTTCTGAGCATACACATAGGAAAAAATTATAACAGCAAGTTATAAGACGTTTCTTAAGAATAGAGAACTAATGTGTGTGTATAGGAGCAAATAAATGATAACGTGTATGTGCATTTTCCCAACATTTCCCCCCTGTTTATCATGACTTTGCACACCAGTTATATCTACACAAACTTCTTCATTTCAGATTTTCAGTCTATGCCTCATTGGCGTGAGCTCAATCATTTACACTCAGAGAGAAAATGTTTTATTCATTGCCAAACAAGTCCAGGAGGTCCAGATCTTCTTCCATGTCGATTGCTGTGTCATGCTCTTGGTCTCGGCCTGTAGGATCTAGGAGGAGATACACCTGTGCCATCTGAGTTTAAATAGGCCTTAGTGCCGCATTGATTAATTTGTTAAAAACAGCGTAAACAAGGAACAATCAAACAGCCACACAATGTCAAAACTGATGTAAACACTGCAATGGACACCAAAATTGAGGAGGCAAGGTTCTTGTACTTCCCGAAACGTCCATCCAGTTTGACCACCAGTCGGTGTTAACCCCTGAATGTTCCTTCATGCGCACATTGAGAGTGCGCAGGCCCTCAATGGCTTGTGTCAGACTTCACTCAACAGCCGTGTTGTTGGAGATAAAGGTGCAACATTGATCTCCGAAGAGAGCACACACACCATTTTCCTTTGCCAACAACATGTCTAGAGTCAACATATTCTGGTTTCTTGGCCACAATTTTTTTTTGTGTTTCTTGTTTTTCTCTTGTAGAAAATGGCCGAATATTCCATTCCATTTCATTTTCTTCCGCTTGCAGCTCCACTGGGAGGACACCAAGGCGTTCCCAGGCCAGCTGTGAGACATAGTTCCTCCAGCGTGTCCTAGGTCTTCCTCGGGGCCTTCTCCCGGCTGGGCATGACCAAAACACCTCACCAGGGAGGCGCCCGGGAGGCATCCGGACGAGATGCCCGACCCACCTCAACTGTGAAGGAGCAGCGGCTTTACTCTGAGCTCCTCCTGGATGGCTGAACTCTAGCCACCTTATGGAGGAAACTCATTTCCACCGCTTGTATCCGCGATCATTGCAACTCCTGTAACCGAGGTTCGACTAACAGTCCTACCCTTCTCTCCAGCAGCCTGGAGTAGACTTTCCCAGGGAGGCTGAGGAGTGTGATCCCCCTATAGTTGGAACACACCCTAAGGTCACCCTTTTTAAAAATGGGGACCACCACCCCGGTCTGCCAGTCCAGAGGTACTGTTCCCGACTTCCATGCAATGTTGTAGAGGCGTGTCAACCAACACAGTCCCCCAACATCCAGAGCCTTGAGGAATTCCGAGCGGAACTCGTCTACCCCCGGAGCCTTGCCACTGGGGAGTGATTTAACTACCCCAATTACCTCAGCCACGGTGATAGAACTGTCCACGTACGTATCCTCAGACTCTGCTTCCTCTACGGAAGGCAAGTCAGTGGGATTGAGAAGGGCCTTGAAGTATTCCTTCCACCAACCAACTATATCCACAGTCGAGGTCAGCAAGCCCCCGTCCTCAATGTAAACTGTGTGAACTGGGGGCAGCTTCCCCTTTCTGAGGTGTCGGACGGTTTGGCATAACCTCTCCGAGGCCGACCGAAAGTCATGCTCCATAGCCCTCACCGAACTCCTCCCATACCTGAGTTTTTGCCTGTTTTATGATATTATATGATATTATATGATATTATATGATATTATATTATATTATATGATATTATATTATATGATATTATATTATATTATATTATTATAGCTGGCAGAAAGTCTCAACACATTCATGTCAGTACAAGTAACAAAGTTAAAATACACTACCCTCAATAACACTCAAAAACCACCCACAAATTGTTTGAACTTTAGTAATGTTTAAAGTTGTTTTCCGAAAGGCCCCATTAGGATCGTTCAAGTAAGGGATTATTTTATGAGTAGTTTTGACCATAAGACCTTTACTGCAATTTTCAACCTTACACTTGGAAGGATTCAACTATTTACACTGACATACTTTAGTCCTCAAATGACCCTCACAAATAAACACACACACTCACTGAAGAGGAAAGAGCTGCAAGGTTTTCAGATAAGGGGCCACAGACAATTAGCGCTGACACACACACGCGCACACAGACTTTTGGAATATTGCATATGGACTACAGAATTTTAAATAGGTACAACAGAATAACAAACAATTTAGCTTTCAGCCATCCGATGGATTGCTTAACTCCTTACACCAGTAGCCTTTTTATTTGCAGAGCGCCTGTTCCGCCCTTCTGTCCACTTAATCGGTGATGTCATTTCTAGGTCACCCTCATGCATTTATTTTGAGAATGGTGCCGTTATTACCGCATAATTAGGAACCCAAACTCGACAATAATTAGTCAGTCCTATAAATGACGTAATCTCTTTTTAGTGCTTGGTTTTGGTGTACTTCTTTATCACTTTCTTCTGCCCTTCGCCCAAGACCTGTCTTTGGCCTGTCTCATTATCTTCCTCTCTGTGAAACAGATCTTGCGCGTCAGCATTTTTCGGTCACTGTTCACTACTTTTATTCTCACTTGCTTCAACCCTTTTTGCACTTTCCTTTTTCTTTTTTTCTTCTTTGTTCTCTTTTGTCAACCCTTTTTGCACTTCCTTCACCATCCGCTCTTCTTTGAGCTAGTTTAGGCCATAACTGAACATCTTCATATCCGTCTTTATTCATCCCTTTTTTTTAATTTTCTCTGGTTTTTATTTAGTTTTTGCATAATTTGGTCCTATAAAACAAATAGCTTTTGTGAATTTAAATGACCATTGAAGTTGTATTTATTTACCCAGACTCCTAAAAACCGCAGTTTGTCCGAGCTTTGTTGCCTGACAAATCTCTAATCTTTATTTAATAAGTATCCTTATTCTTTATTTTCCTTCCTGATTTCCCCATTTTTGTTATTGTTTTGACTCCGGTTTCCTCCCACATTTCAAAAACATGGTTAATTGGCGACTCTAAATTGTCCATTAGAGTGTGAATGTGAGTGTGAATGGTTGTATGTCTGCCCTGCGATTGACTGGCGACCAGTCCAGGGTGTACCTCGCCTCCCACCCAAAGTCAGCTGGGATAGACTCTAGCATACCCATGACCCTGATGAGGATAAGCGGTATAGAAAATGGATGGATGGGTTATTGTTTTGGACCCAGTCAACGTTATAGCTGGCAGAAAGTCTCAACACAGTCAGTGTGGTTATTCCTAGGGAATACTAATAACTGGGTTAATAATGCCAGTGAGGTTGTGGGTCTGGCATCTACCCTGCAACCAGGTTGAAGGGTAGACAATTCTTGCCTCTGCTTCCAAACAAAGTGTGTTGAAAAACACTTTTATTTGTTAGTTCAGGATCTTTGGTGATCAGCTTTACTGAGAAAGACTCAGACACACAGGTAAGTGTAAAATACTTTATTCTTTATTCTACCCCTTCCACTGAGTTACAAAAAAGCAAAGGTTGGTTATGCACAAAACAGAATCAAAATCTCAGCTCTTACCGTGACGCGCTGGGTTGGAGAGCCTACAACCCCGGCTAGAGTGTGCACCAACCGGCTGGGCGTCTGTACACGACCCCAGCAGACTCTAACAGGAAGTGGGCTCCCCCTTCCTTTATACAGGTCTGTCCGCGAGAGCGTAAGACGGGGGTGGCCAGTCCATGTCCCACGCTCCCAAGACACAGAGCTGTTTCCCAAGGTTAACAACAAGGGCGCCAGTCCGTACACTGAGTTTGTTTAAGCTGATTGTGAATTGCGAAGCAAGGTTACAAACAAGCTGCATGATCTTTCCTTCCCACCCTGTAGTTCGCAAGAGGGAAATCAAAACATCATAACAACATACTTTCCCATTTCACCAAGACACCACTTCCTCTCTCACTGCTTTGGTATGAGGAAAGTTCCTAGTGAAACTTATCCTCCAATCTCACACACAATCACACCCCCTTTAACATTTAAGGGACATTACACATAGAGACTAGGGGTGTAGCAATTTATTCAGAAGATCAGTGCATCATTTAATATCCCTGTGATCCAACTCCATTGACCTGTGTTCACCAAATTGCCATCCCAGACCACATATACCGAGCTAACAACGTTTGAAAGGTAATCAATCGATTGATTCTAGGAAATAAAGCTTTGGATTTAAGGACTGCAGGTTTTATATTGATGTGTGATTTTTAGCTATTTTAATGATAAAGACGTTAAATGTTACCCTTGTATTATTCATGCCTGTTGGCTTGGGTGCACGAATGACGCCATGACGCTGAGCGTGCGCGTTCTGTTTTGAAATGTTCCTGTGGTCGTCCTAAAATATGGAATTTTTCATAGGATGTTTGATGTATTTTCATTGGTATGCATGCTTGTTAGCTAGATGACTTCTTCCTCTTCAATTTGCTATGGGATTTATACGGAGTGTTGGACCACATCCAAAGTTAAGTCCAACTCGAAGCCTTAAGGAGAAGGTAAAAGGTACGTAGCGAGCGTTACAATTGTGAATTTTTGTGTCCTGGATGTGGTTTGGGAGCCACCGTTGTTCTGGCGTATGTTCCATTTTTTCTTGCAATGATAAGCGTGTTGATCAAACTCCTCCTCGTAGCTTTAATAGCGTCTGTGCAAACGTTACAGTATGTAGGATATTCATTCACTTTAATATCTGCACATGAAATGTCATTCTAAATAATGTCTTTATACTTTGGTCAGAGAAGTAAATGAGGTACCAAATTAAAGTTAGTCATGTTTTATCAGATAGATTTCATCATTCAACCTGTTTATTTATTTTTTGGTAATTCAACCTGAAGTGTTGTTTGCACTTTATTCAAATAAATCGTGAATGCATTTGTCATGAATAGTTGTTTACCTTTTTGTTTATATCCATAATTAATGTATACCTGATTCTCTTACAAAAAGCAAAGGGACTTTAGGAAACAGTGTCCCGTATCCAGCTATTTATTTCACCGTCAGAGTGCTTGAATTTTTGGCAAAAAAGTTACTGAATTGTTTTGCTGAATCGTTTCGTATCGTTCTAAATGAACCAGTATCATCCTTGGATCGAATCGTGATACGAATCGAATCGCTGTAAAAACTAATCATTGCACCCCAATAGAGACAAACAGTACGGACTTTAAATGCGCATAGGACTCCACCGTCCCTTTTTGTTTGTATTTTTTTGTCACGGACTTTAAATGTGCATAGGATTTTGCCATTCCTTTTTTACTTGTCATTGACTAGTATTTACACGGTTTTAACAGCACGTTAACCCTCGTACTCGTGACCCTCAGGCACACTTTCCCTTTCCCCTAAGGAAATTCAACTCACCCCAGTTGTCTACTTCCTTTGGTATCTCGTTAACCGTCAGACCCCAGCCAGTGGGGCGAAAAACAGTCCTGGAAAGGGTCAAGTTTGCCGTGGCGACGTTCTTACTAGTTGTCGCCCCCTCAGCTGGAATCTGGTATTATGAGATCCGGCTCAACGAACCAAGTAAATGTCAGGTTCAAGCAACCTAAAACATGCAGAACACAATAAGAACAAGAAAGAAGACAACAGGTATTGCTTTTTACTCGCGAGGGGAACGGACAAAAATGTACCGAGTTACATTCTCTAGCCGCTCTGAAGACATTCTGCCGTCCTCCTCTTTTTATTTTCTCGGGGTGTTCCCTAGGTACACACATCACAGTGCAGCACTCAAAGGGAGGGATTTTCATCCGAGCTGCAATGTGTCAGCATAGTTTTTTAATCTAACGGTGTGAAGGATAATGTGCAAGCGCTATCGAAGCTCATGCTGCCCCTGAGCTTCTCTGATACAGCTACATGATTTAATTGCTGAGCACACACACGTACGTATAAAGATTATGACAGCACATGTTATAAGACGTTTCTTATAAATAGAGAACTAATGTGTGTGTAGGAGCAAATAAATGATAACATGTATGTACATTTTCCTAACACCTATCGGCTGAGGTCAGAATCAGCTGAGAGGTTGGAGGATGCAATGGACCCCCACCAAGCTCAGTTGTACGCTGGTTGAGGTGTGCCTGATAGTTTTTGTTTTTCATTTAACCCTTTTTTATGCTGGGCAATGATTCTCAGTACGACAGGACAAACCGGATTTACTATACTTGTAATCTCCTCCCAGACCCCTTTTGCATCATCAGCCTGCGGAGGTCTGCTTGCGTGACCATACATTCGCTCAATGCGTGCTGTCTTCATCCATATTCAACATAACTTGCATTGCGCTTCGCCAGCGGTGCATTTAAAGGTGAGGAGAGGAGCTCATTTGATTGGTGAAGATTTGACCTGGCTGTGTTAAACCCAGGCACCCCTTCTCTCCTCCTCCTTTGCTACTTGGACCGGTAGGAGGGATGGAGGTGTACTTACGCCACGCTGTACCTGACATAAAATTGCAAGATGTGCCTAAAACACACCCATTGGCGAGCCTGTGCCTGGTCTACCAAATTCATTCATTCATTCATTTTCTATACCGCTTGTCCTCATTAGGGTCACGGGGATGCTGGAGCCTATCCCAGCAGACTTTGGGCGAGAGGCGGGGTACACCCTGGACTGGTCGCCAGTCAATCGCAGGGCACATATAGACATACAACCAGTCACACTCACATTCATACTTAATGGGAAATTTAGTGTCGCCAATTAACCTAACATGCATGTTTTGGGAATGTGGGAGAAAACCGGAGTACCCGGAGAAAACCCACGCACGCACGGGGAGAACATGCAAACTCCACACAGAGATGCCCAACGGAGATTTGAAGGTCTTCCAGATCTCCTGACTGTGTGGCCAATGTCCTAACCACTCAGCCACCGTGCGGCCGGTCTATCAAATTAGAGCCCAAAATATTAAGAGAGCTAGATCTAATAGGAAAAAAAAAAAAAGAATATAACTATTATAGGGAAAAAAACATCATTAAAGGTAAAATATTAAATACAAGTTTTATATTTTCAAGTTTTTCAAAATGTGACAAACAAGCAATTAATAAAGTTGTGATTTTTGAAAAATTTGGTTTTGAGAAAAGTTCTATTTTTACTAAAATAAGGTCAATATTTGGCAGTATAAACATGATTCTGAGAAAAGAAAATACAATACAAAAAACAAACTTTAATATATTGTTTTTATGAATATATTTTTTATTTTTAAAATTGTTAATCATTTTATTAGCATTGACTTGAAATATGACCGACAACATAGGTTATTTAATTTTATATCAGTATGTAAAAATGTATGCTCAGCAGCAGCCGTGGGCACCCCCCCATAGTCAATCGCGAGATTGCTAACCGGATCACACTCCTTTGACCTGAATCGTCAGACATTCTCAGGCAGACTAAAATATGCCGTGTTTGTGTCACTTGTGTCCTGCAGACGTCCAGCAGCCGACGGGTCGCCAAGGAGGTCATCCTCAGTGGCACGGAAGGAGCCCAGCTTTTGAGCAGGAGGAGGAGCCGCAGCCCCCCCGTGTTAAAGAGGAAGAGGATGAATTCTGGACCGCTCAGGAAGCTGACCTCATCACGTTGCCACCGACCGGTGTCTCCGTGAAGACCGAAGACCGGGAAGACAAACCACCTGAGCGGACGACAGAAGCAGAAGATGGAGGCCACCACCCCTTGAGGGGTCACACGGGCACCCAACCGTCCGAATGCCCCAAACGGCAGGCAAGTAAAGACCGATTTGCCTGCTCGGTTTGTTCCAAAAGCTTCACTTACAAGTGCAATTTGAATTTCCACGTGCAGTCACACCATCCAAAACCTTTCACTTGCTCAATCTGCCAAAAAAGATTCACTCAAAAGGCCAACATGATCACGCACTTGCGGACGCACACGGGGGAGAAACCTTTCAGTTGCTCCATTTGCGGCGAAAGCTTCGCTCAGAAGGTCAACATGCTGTCTCACGCGAGGACGCACACCGGGGAGAAACTGTTCAGTTGCTCGATTTGCGACAGACGATTCTCACGGAAGGCCAACGTAGTCACACACATGAGGACGCACACAGGAGAGAAACCCTTCAGTTGCTCCGTGTGCGGCAAGCGGTTCTTCCAGAAGTCCACCATGGTGTCGCATGTGAGGACGCACACGGGAGAAAAACCATTTGGTTGCTCCGTTTGCGCGAAGCGCTTCTTCCAGAAGTCGAATTTGGTGTCGCACGCCAGGACGCACACAGAAGAAAAACCTTTTAACTGCTCGGTTTGCGAGAAGAGGTTCACGCAAAAGGCGTACATGCTCGCCCACATGAAACGGCACGCCGGAGACGTGGCCCTTTCCTGCTCGCTCTGTGCTGAAACGTTCAGTCGGGGCGCTGATTTGACGGCGCACCTGCAGACGCACGGCAGGGAGTAAACGTTTGTCGTTTTTTTATCAACAACCTTTGCAGAGCTGATTAGCAATTCGGATTCATCTTATGGCACGCCACCAAGCGGGTGTTAACTCGGCAGGCGGGCCTCCAAAAAAACCACATCAAGAACCACTGCCTTGATGGAGTTTTTCCTTGCCTCTGTCGGTGGGGGTTGTGTTGGCGTTCTTTAAGGCGCGGGTGTCAAACTCAACACATCGCAACTCTTACGTCACAGCGCAGATGTATTTCTTCATAACTTAAGAAAACAAAACCTTTTTTTCATACCCCTGTCATGCTATGGCTGACTTCATGCAGTGTTAAGGTAATGTAATATAAGCTAATTTCTCATCAATATTTTGTCATTATTCCTCCAAGTGACCAGGATGCTAAACTTATATTTCAATATGTTTTCACTAATAAAAAACGACCATAGTCTACTACCAAAGAGCCATCATTTATTAATTGTTAATTCATGAATTAATTATAAAAATACTTTCGGGAGGGAACGATAATCGGACCACGATATTGCAAGGGGCGACCCTAATGCACATCAAAAATGCATTTATGTTATTATTTTAATATTATTTAAAAATAACACATTTGTATACATATTTAAATTGTATTGTTGTTAATTTAATTTTCTTACATTTTTTTAACATAGTTTTATTATATGTTTTAATATTTAATGCATTTTTTAAATTTGCTAAACTTTTAAAACATATTTAATGTTTCTATTAGGTTAAAAAATAAATAATGAAATATTTTTAAATCAAAAAGACAATGTAAATGTATCTGTTGTCAATTTTGAAAGATATAAATGTTTATTACTTTTAATTAACAAATAATTATTATTTCAATATTTATCTTATCTCTTACCATTTACATAAGTTTGTTAATACAAAGTGAAAGCGATGAAAAGTGATATCATAAGGGGGCCCTTTGAGCGAGTTTGACGCCCCGCGCTTTAAAACATGAGAAAGGGGCAAGATACCACCTCTTTATTGAAACTGACTTTTTTGGGCTGAATGTATGGGGGCGTCTGGGTGCTTTCGTTTGATTTCATTCCAGGGTGTTGGTGAGTGAGGGCAAAATGCTAAAAACCACCAGAGCACCTCCTGGAACTGCATGAACTCCAAATAGCAGATATGTCTTTACAAACCCTGGTGTAGCGTGGTGGTGTTTTCTATTCTGCACGTTACATTTACTTGTCATTTATTCCCTGCTCACACACACACAACAGGGGTGAAAATGAGCTTTTTGGCACTGTTTGTTTTATTTAAAAAATAGTCTAACTGCCTGTACTTAACAAGAAAAATCACCCAAAAAAATCCTTCACTGCACACGTTCTTGAAATAAAGACTACTTGGATCAGCCCTCGTCCGCAGGTCTTTCTTTATTGGCCTGTGGCATATTTGAAAAATATATATTTTATTAAGAACAAATACACAAACAAAAAAACAAAAATGGGAAAATCTTTAAAATACTTAATCTATAAAACAAGAATAAAGTCAAAATAGTAAAAAGGTTGTAATACAATGAGAAAAAAGGAAAATAACCTAATATTATGAGAAAAAATAACCAATAATTTTGGTAGAATAGATTTGAAATATTGAAAAAAAATTATTTTAAAGGTTGTAGTATGAGGAAAAGAAACAAAAGTTTTTTTTTGAAAGTTAAAATTCAGTAAAATAATAAATAATTAATTAACTTCATTACCGTATTATTCTATATAATTAATAATTATGTATGATAAAATCCAGATATTATGACAAAGTCTTAATTAGGAAAATAGAATATGCAAGAAGAAATTTTAAATAGTTGGAAAAAAACAGCAAACATAAAAAAACAGCTTGAATTTTACAAGAAAAAAGTCATCATTTTAGGAGGATAAACTCATTTTTGGAAAATCAGGCTGCGGGAAAAGTTCTAATGTTACGATAATAAAGTCAAAATATGGCAATAAAGGTATAATTACAAAAATGTACAAGAAAGTTTTATGAGAAAAAAGTCATAATTCTACAACAATAAATTCATTATACTTATTAATAGGAAAAATAATGACTTTAGTGTCATTGAATTGAAATTTAAAAAATTATTAGATGGGGGAAGAATAATGTTAGAATATTATGGCAAAAAAGTCAAAATATTACAAGAACGTTTTTTAAGAAGATGGCTGAAATATTTTTGGGGAAAAAAGCTGCAAAAATAGAAAAAAACAGCAAATTTTATGAGAATAAAGTTGTATAGTAATACAAAAGTCTTACAAGAATAAACTCGTAATACTACGAGAAAAAATTATGTATTTTAGTAGCACTGAGTTGAAATATTAAAAAAAAAGACAAAATATTATGAGAAGCAAACAAAAACAAAACATCCAATAATAAAAATAAAAAAATCAAATCTTATTATTTTTTCAAGTTTTTTTCCTGGAGTATACACTTTATATCACTTCTTCAAAGTGTTTTTCCGTAAGTATACACTTTATATCACTTCAAAGTTTTTCACCACGTGGCCCTCACAGGAAAAAGTTTGGAGCCTCCCCCTCCTGTCAAAGTTTGCGCTTTAATCATTAACTGGTCTAGTCAGCGTGTGTGTGCGTGTGTGAGAATTTCACAGCCCAACAGAAGTTCACCGAGGAGGAGGATGATGGCGACGCCAACCAGGGGACGCATGTTTCGCGGGTGCTCTGCTGTGAGTCTGCGCCACGCGGCCAGGTGAGAGCTGCCGGGTTTACATTTCAAGTGCGCCACCAAGAAGAAGTGCCTTGCATTGCACACTTTGACGGGTACAGGTAGAGAAAAAAAACAATATTTTTGTTTCTGATGTTGTTCTTTTCTAGGAACCCCTTTTATTGTGTTTTCTCGTCCTTTAACCAAAACCACACTACATTTTCCTCAACCTACGGAGAGTCGGGAGGGTCTTTTTTTTTTCATTTTTTGCCATCCACCCCACAAATGCGCCATCCCGGGATGATTTAATCATTGGCTTGACTTGCGTACTTTGTCCTGTAAAGCTACACTGTCACTTATCTCCTCTTTCTTGCAACGTGTTTGCCTTGAAAGCAGTGAAGAGTATGAGAGTCAAACGGCATGTTTATACTGGCGGGTTTACACTAACCCTGAAAGTAACCCCCCCCCCACGAAAGTTCACCGCACCCTCCAGGGGCTCCTGCCCCACTATTTGAGAACCACTGCCTTGTATAATGTCCTAAACTCTGCCAACTTTATGTGTTGGGGTTCTGCTGTGTTTGTAAACAATGTCAGCACGCAGCACATGCTACACTATCATTCATTTCAGCAGGGGGTGGTTTTTTTATTGGCCCTCGGCACGTTCTAAAAATAGCCACACTAGAAAAAGTACACAAAAAAACATGCGCAATAATTTAAAAAATTAAGCCAAAATATAGTTTTTTCCCAGAATAGCATAATATTATAATGTAAATGTTTTAAATTATTTTTTCAAAAAGTCACAATATTGTAAGAAACAAACAAAACAGAATAACGTTGTAATTTTTGTATTATAGGTTGTGGAAATAGTTAATGTAAAAAAAAAAAAAGTCAATTCCAAATATAATGTAATACAGTCTATTATATTATAATTATAATAATATGTTGGCCTCACAGTCAGGAGCTTCAGGGTTTGAATCTCCGTTGGGTTGCGTGTGTGGGTTTTCTCCGGGTACTCCTTTTTCCTCCCACATTCCAAAAACATGCATGTTAGGGTAATTGGCGATTCTAAATTGTCCGTAAGTATGAATGTGAGTGTGAATGTTTGTTTGTCTGCCCTGTGATTGACTGGCGACTAGTCCAGGGTGTACTCTCCGCCTCTCGCCCTAAACCAGCTGGGATAGGCTCCAGCATACCCGCAACCCTAATGAGGATAATCGGCATAGAAAATGAATGAATATAATAATATATGTTTTATATATAAGAGATTGAAATGATTATCTATCTCTCTCTCTCTATATATATATATATAGAGAGAGAGAGAGAGAGAGAGAGAAAGAGAGTTATTATAATTACAAAAAACATATTTGACCAAGAAAAAAAGTCAAGTTGTAATAACACTGCAATTTTTTGGGAAAATTAGGCTGGGGAAAAAAGTCAAAATATGCTGTGAATCAAGTCAATATAATTATAATACTGTATTATATATTATATATTATTATAATATTATAATGACATATGTATTATGCATATTAGAGATTATGACAATTATATAAATAAGTATTATAATCACAAAAAAATGTTGTATTCTAACAAAAAACAAGTCAAAGTTAAAGATTTGTTTTGTTTTTTTCATTGAATAAATGTAATAAAGCTATAATTTTGGGGGAAAATTAGACTGGGGAAAAAAGACAAAATATGGGAATAAAGTCATAAAATTATAAAAAGAACGTTTACAGAGATTATTTAACAAGAATATTGAAATATTCGGAAAATACACACTAAAAAAAAATCAGCTTTAATTTTCCAAGAATTCAAAATATTCAGAAAAGAAAATCATAATTTATAAGAATAATGTTGTAATATTAAGAGGGAAAATATTGTTACTTTATTTGGATGGAGTTGAAATAGTTAATTTTTTAAAGTCGTGATACTACCAGAAACGTAAAAGCAAAACACAATACAATTAATAAATAGTTAATAAAGTATTTTTTTATTTTTTAAGTTGCAGGAAAAGTTTTAATGTAAAAAAAAAAAGGAAAGTTACAAAAATAAAATCTAAATATTTCAGCAATAAAGTCATACTTAAACATAATTATTATGATGAAAGAAATAAGTTGTATTCTAATACAAAAAAGTCAAAATTTTTCGAGAAAAGAGTCAGAATATTATGAGCAACAATAATGTCATTTTTCTAGCATAGAGTTGAAATATTAAAGAAAAAATTAATTTTGGGGGGGAATTAGGCTGGGAAAAAGTCAGAATATTATGGGAATAAAGGCATAAAATTAAAAAAGAAGGTTTACAAAAATTATTCAACAAGAAATATTTGGAATGTTAAAAAACAGCAAACAAAAATCTACAGTAATTTTCCAAGAATAAAATTAAAAAGTTGTAATCTAACAAGAAAAAAATCTTAATTTAAGAGAATATTGTTGTAATATTATGAGGGAAAATATTGTTATTTTAGTTGCATGGAGTCGAAATATTAACAAAAAATGTCATTTTTTTGTAATATTATAAATGTATTTGTTTAAGTGGAAATTTTTGCAGGCTGCGGAAAAAGTTGTACTGTACTAAAGTTTAAATAATATGGCACTCATGTCAGAATTAGTTGGGACATGGAATGTCACTTCTCTGGTGGGGAAGGAGCCCGAGTTTGTGGAAGAGGCGGAGAGATTCCGACTAGATATAGTCGGACTCACCTCAACCCGCAGTTTAGGCTCTGGAACCAAATTCCTTAAAAGGGGCTGGACCTTGTTCTTCTCTGGAGTTGCCGCNCCGGGATGATTTAATCATTGGCTTGACTTGCGTACTTTGTCCTGTAAAGCTACACTGTCACTTATCTCCTCTTTCTTGCAACGTGTTTGCCTTGAAAGCAGTGAAGAGTATGAGAGTCAAACGGCATGTTTATACTGGCGGGTTTACACTAACCCTGAAAGTATGTGAAATATGATTGAATTATATTATATAGTATATGTATTATTATGAGGTGAGCACCACATGGTGATGAGTTGGATTAGATGGCGGGGAAGGATGCCGGATAGACCTAGCAGACCCAAACGCGTAGTGAGGGTGTGCTGGGAACGTCTGGCAGAATCTCCCGTTCGTCAAGTCTTCAACTCTCATCTCCGGCAGAGCTTTGCCTGCATCTTGAGGGAGGACCGGGATATTGAGTCCGAATGGGCCGTATTCCGTGCCTCTATTGCCGAGGCAGCCAGTTGTTGTTGCGGTCGCAAGGTGGTCGGTGCCAGTCGTGGTGGCAAGCCCCGAACCCGATGGTCGACACCGGTGGTTAGGGCTGCTGTCAAGCTGAAAAAGGAGTCCTATCGAGAATGGATGGCTTGCGGGACTCCCGAAGCAGCTGACAGGTACCGGCAGGCCAAGCGGCACGCGGCTTCAGCGGTGGTCGAGGCAAACCCTTGGGTGTGGGAGAAGTTCGGTGAGGCTATGGAGCACGACTTTCGGTCGGTCTCGAAGAGGTTTTGGCAAACCGTCCGACACCTCAGAAAGGGGAAGCAGCCCCCAGTTCACACTGTTTACAGTGCGGACGGGGGCTTGCTGACCACGATTGTGGATATAGTTGGTTGGTGGAAGGAATACTTCGAGGCCCTTCTCAATCCCACTGACATGCCTTCCATAGAGAAAGCAGAGTCTGAGGATACGTACACGGACAGTTCTATCACCGTGGCTGAGGTAATTGGGGTAGTTAAAACACTGGCCAATGGCAAGGCTCCGGGGGTGGACGAGTTCCGCTTGGAATTCCTCAAGGCTCTAGATGTTGGAGGACTGTGTTGGTTGACACGCCTCTACAACATTGCATGGAAGTCAGGAACAGTACCTCTGGACTGGCAGACCGGGGTGGTGGTCCCCATTTTTTAAGAGGGTGACCGGAGGGTGTGTTTCAACTATAGGGGGATCACACTCCTCAGCCTTCCTGGGAAAGTCTACTCCAGGGTGCTGGAGAGAAAGGTACGACCGTTAGTCGGACCTCGGTTACTTGAGCTGCAATGTGGTTTTCGTCCCGGTCGCGGAACACTGGACCAGCTCTACACCCTTGCAAGGGTACTGGAGGGTATGTGGGAGTTTGCCCAACCGGTCTACATGTGCTTTGTAGACCTGGAAAAGGCACTCGACCATGTCCCTCGTGGTGTCGTGTGGGGGGTGCTCCGGAAATACGGGATTGATGGCCCGCTACTACGTGCCATTCGGTCCTTGTACAATCGAAGCAGGAGCCTGGTTCGCATTGCCAGCAGTAAGTCGAGCTTATTTCCGGTGAACGTTGGCCTCCGCCAAGGCTGCCCTTTGCCACCAATTTTGTTCATAATCTTCATGGACAGAATTTCTAGGCGCAGTCAAGGTGTTGAGGGAGTCCAGCTTGGTGACCTTAGGATCTCGTCTCTGCTATTTGCAGACGATGTGGTCCTTATGGCCTCATCAGGCTGTGACCGTCAGCGTTTACTGGAGCGGTTTGCAGCTGAGTGTGAAGCTTCTGGGATGAGACTCAGCACCTCCAAATGCGAGGCCATGGTTCTCAGTCGGAAGCGTGTGGACTGTACCCTCCGGGTTGGGAGTGAGGTCTTGCCTCAGGTGGAGGAGTTCAAGTATCTCGGGTTCTTGTTCACGAGTGAGGGAAGGTTGGAGCGTGAGATCGACAGACGGATCGGTGCAGCATCTGCAGTAATGCGGTCGCTGTACCGGACCGTCGTGGTGAAGAGAGAGGTGAGCCGGAAGGCAAAGCTCTCCGTTTACCGATCGATCTACGTTCCCACCCTCACCTATGGTCATGAGTTATGGGTCATGACCGAAAGAACGAGATCGCAGATACAAGCGGTGGAAGTGAGTTTCCTTCGTAGGGTGGCTGGACTCACCCTAAGAGATAGGGTGAGGAGCTCGGCCATCCGGGAGGAGCTCAGAGTAGAGCCGCTGCTCCTTCACATCGAGAGGAGCCAGTTGAGGCGGCTCGGGCATCTAGTCCGGATGCCTCCCGGGCGCCTCCCTGGTGAGGTGTTTCGGGCATGCCCAATCGGGAAAAGGCCCTCGGGAAGACCTAGGACACGCTGGAGGGACTATGTCTCAGAGCTGGCCTGGGAACGCTTTGGTGTCCTCCCGATGGAGCTGGAAGAGGTCGCTGGGGACCGGGAAGTCTGGACTTCCCTACTGAAGCTGCTGCCCCCGCGACCCGGACCCGGATAAGCGGTGGAAAATGGATGGATGGATGGATGGATGGACGTCAGAATTAGGAAGAACGTTGAAATAAAACAGCACAAATGGAAAAAAACAGCTTGGATTTTACAAGGAAAATTTTTATTTTATTTATAAGATCTTTTTTTTGACGAGAATTATCTCAATAAAAGATTACCAGTTTTAAAAATTCATGCAAAACCAAATGAAGTTGTAATTTTGGGGAAATGTCAAAACGGGTGTTAAGTCATAATACCAAAAAAAGAAAAGATAGGAAGAATATTTAAGAGAAAAGTTGAAATATTTGGGGACAAAAGAGCAACAACCGATATGACGAAGCCGAGATGCAGTTTTTTTCTTGAAATATTTGCTCCCGTTGATGGAAAAAGTTTGGACACCCCTGAATTATGACGCTGCAATATTCAGGGTGTGCCAAAAGTAGGGTTAACACTTATTTACATACATTATATTTACATATTAGACATTTTACATTGAATATTTAGCCTCGAAAGTGCTCAAATGCATGTAAATATTACATGTAAATAAATGTTATTACATGTAAATAAATGTCAAATGTGTAACCCTACTTTTGGCCCAGCCTGTATGTTATTTCAATGACGTATCATAAAATCCTTTTGGACCTCCTTATCCCCTTCTCTTCGTGGGACACATTTTCCACGCCAGGCGCTTTTCTGAGCGCGCCAACAAAGGCTGGTTCCGTTCCCTGTTTGCGCGCAAAGTGGACGCCCGGCAAGATGCCCACTCCAACCTCCTGTCCAAGAAGGAGACCAGCAACTTGTACAAAATACAATGTAAGTTCACGCTAGGCTGCTGTTAAACTGCTGTGATGAAGATGATTTAAACAAAAGATTTCTGCTTCCAGTTCACAACATGAAACCCGAGTGCCTGGAAGCATACAACAGTCTGGAGTGAGTCTTTTGAATCCTTTTTACAGCATTCCCACTTTTGCATTTATTGTGCGTTCAAGAACTGTCCAACTTTGTGCGATATCTCAGCGCTTGGCGAAAAAGCCAAGCTTTTATTGCTTGGCTAAGTTTGCCAAGCTAATATTGCCAAGCTAAGTTTGAATTGCTTGCTAATGCTCCAACTTTCTGCTGGAAAATATTAAGTGACATGACTGCTGGATTTGTAGCTGCAGTGCAGTCATCCTTCGCTGCTGCTCGCGGTTCATTGGACCTTTTCCAAGAAGTAGAATTCAATATTAATAAACAGATTTTTTTTGTAGCTGGAGCATTGGAAACTTCCAAATAGGGTTTTTACCATTATTACAGCCCCCTAGACATGAAATAACTCTCCAATAGTCACCTTTACCTGATATAGTTGACAAATGAGCCATCTTGGACATGAATAAGAGATAAGACAGACTCACGCTTTAGCATTGACAGCGTACTTCCTGGCCACGTCTCTAGAGATATCTAGTGACCAGTGTAGGATACTACTGTACTGCCACGGACTCATGGTGCACTTTATTAACAAGCAAAGAACACATATGCAGTAAACACTCACACAGGAGCTGCTGTCAGCCACTCCAACTGTACACATTTTCCCCCTTGCAGATAGCGCCATCAAACCAGTCTCTATTTTAAAAAATAATTTACAATCTAAATCCATGAATATGCAGGGGATTAGGCGAGTGGAAACATGCATTCACAATTTACAGTGTCGTTTTTTTGTTTCTTTCTTGGAGGGCTGAGGTGCAAAAGAGGCTCCATCACGATCAGGACTTTCCGTGTGAGGTCGTAGGGAGCTGGAACACCTGGTATGGAGAGCAGGACCAAGCAGGTCAGACCTCAAACACACGTACATTTTTTAAAATATATACAAACCTGATCAGAATCTTAAGACCAGTTGAAAATTTGCTAGAATTGAACTTTTGCACATTTGGATCTTAATGACGTTTTAAGTAGAGCTACAATATGCAAAACAAGAAGGGGGAGTGTGACAAAAAAACTACTTGAAAACAACAATGAAAGAGAAATAGACTGTTTATCAGCTGATCAAAAGTTTAAGACCATCGCTCAAAAAAAACTAAAAAAACCTCTCCAAACCAGAACCAAAAATGTTCTCAGTAGGACTCAGTAATGAGTAGCTCCACCGTTCTTGTTAATCACTTCAAACTTCTTTTGGGCATGCTTGATGCAAGTGTTTCCAGGAAGCTAGTGGGAACATTGCTCCAAGTGGTGAAGATGGCTTCACGGAGGGCATCAACTGTCTGGAACTGATGGCCATTTCAATAAACTTCCCTTGCCTTCCATCCCCAAATGTTCTCTATGGGATTTAAATCAGGGGAACATGCAGGGTGGTCCAAAAGAGTGATGTCATTCTCCCTGAAGAAGTCCTTCATCAAGGAGCATTGTGAACTGCATTGTTCTGTTGTGTTGAAAAACCCAGCTGGTACCACACAGACGATGGAACCTCAGTCATGAAGGATGCCCGCTGCAACATCTGCACCTAAACAGCCGCCGTCTAAAGACCCTGCACCACCTGAAGCATCTACTCCCATCCCATCAGAACTTGCTTGTATATATATGTTTATATATAATATATTATAATAATTATATAATAATTATTATACTAAATCAAATAATTAGTATTATATAATTATTATTAAATATATAATAATATACAATAATTATAACAATACAATAATATAATACTAGTATAACAAAATATAAATATGATAATTATAATATTTGATGTATATTATTATATATTAGTTCACATATTAATTAATTATTTAATTCATTAATTAAAAATTGTTTGGGGCACATTCTGGGTCTCAAAAGTTACAATTTTTAAGGATAAGTCCATTTTTTTTGCTGCATTTCCTGTTTGACCTTCGACACTGGCGCTGATCTCTGCTGGTGTGTCTGTGCAGTGCACCTTTGGCGCTACAGAGGCGGCTACCCTGCCCTGACGGAATGCCTCAACAAGCTCAGAGTCAACAAGGTACCCAAACAGCATCACGGGCTTTTTGTTTTTACTTGACTTTGCCCTTTTGTCTCCAGGAATATTTGGAATTTCGCAAAGAGAGGGCAAAAATGCTGAATTCCAGGCGGAATCAGCTCCTCTTGGAGTTCAGCTTCTGGAATGAACCTCTTCCCAGACCGGGACCAAACATCTATGAAATGCGGTCGTATTACCTCAAGGTTGCTACTGGTGAACCGCTCCACATGTTGTCGACGCTCATCTTCATGCCTTCTCATCTTCTTCATCTTTTTGTGTTTCCCACCCTGCTCAGCCAGGAACCATGATCGAATGGGGCAATCACTGGTAAGGCTGGACTCACTGGTACCCCCCACACGCTGACACGAAACAAACTTTGCGGGTTGTCTTGCACCAGGGCGAGGGCGATCAGGTACCGCCAGGAGAACAATGAGGCCGTGGGCGGGTTCTTCTCGCAGATGGGTGACTTGTACGTGGTCCATCATTTATGGGGTGAGCGTGGTGGAAACATAATGGATTTTCTTCCTTATTAATTTGATTTTCCTATTTATATTTTATGTATTTGTTACATTATATATTTAATATATAAAAATAATAGTATGTTTCATTTTATACATATACTATAGATGTATATATAATGATTAATATTAAAATTGATATTTTATAACTTAATGTGGGTTTATTTATTTATTGTATTTATTATATATTTTGCTTTTTTTTTATCTTATTACAAATTATTTATTCTCAAGATATTATGAAAACTAAGTGAAATTATTATGTGTTCCTAAAAAAATTCACTTTATTTATTTATTGAAATCATTTTTTACAATAAGTAAAATTATAATCCGAGATTCGACCATCGGGCAGGTCCTTCTCTCCAGAACCCCTGAATAGACCTTACCAGAAAGGCGGAGAAGTGTGATCCAACGATGGTTGGAACACACCCTCCAGTCCCCTTTCCTAAATAGTGGGACCACCACCCCGGTCTGCCCATCCAGGGCCACCGCCCCCGATGTCCACGCGATATTGAGGAGTCGTGTCAACCAAGACCGGGCCTAAGGGAACTATGGGCTCCCTGCCACCGAGGAACTTTTTGACCACCTCGGTGACCTTAGCCCCCGAGATAGGAGAACCTGCCATGGAGTCCCCTGGTACTGGGGGACTCCTGAAAGGGTGAATGGTGGTCCAGAATCTCTTTTAAGCCATCTGGAAGTTGTTTACCATGGCTTCTCCAAACTCCTCCCATATCCGAGTTTTTGCCTGAGTAACCGCCAGAGCCCGCTGACTGCTTGCCCTGCCGGTACCTGTCAGCTGCCTCTAGAGTCCCATGGGCCAAAAAGGCCCGATGTGACTCCTCCTTCAGCTTAAAGGCATCCCTCACCACTGGTGTCCACCAACAGGTTATGGGATTACTGCCATGATAACCTTACGGCCACAGCGCCGATCAGCCACCTTTAGAATAGAGGCACGAAACATGGCCCACTGGGACTCAATGTCCACTGCCTCCCTCGGAACATTGTCAAAGCTGTCTTGGAGGTATGAGTTGAAATTCCTTCTGACAGAGGACTCTGCCAAACGTTCCCAGCAGACCCTCACAATGAGTTTGGGTCTGCCATGTCTGACCGGCATCCTCCCCCACCTTCGGAACTAACTCACCAGCAGGTGGTGATCGTTTGACAGCTCCTGCCCTCTCTTCACCCAAGTGTCCAAAACATGTGGCCGCAGGTCTGACGACACGACCACAAAGTCAATCATCAAACTGCAGCCCAGGGTGTCCTGGTGCCAAGTGCACATGTGGACGCCCTTATGCTTGAACAGGGTGTTTGGTATGGACAATCTGTGACGGGCACAGATAGCATAACACCGATCAGGGGGGCTGTTCCTCTCCATCACGCACTCCAGGTCTCACTGTCGCAGCAAACATGAGCGTTGAAGTCATCCAGGAGAACAAGGGAATCCCAGAGGGGGCACTTTCCAGTACTCCCTCTAAGGAATTCAAAAAGGGCGGGTATTCTGAACTGCTTTTTGGCACATAAGCGCAAACAACAGTCAGAACCCATCCCCCCACCCGAAGGTGGAGGGAAACTACCCTCTTGTTCACCGGGTTAAACTCCAACCTACAGGCTTGGAGCCTGGTGGCAACAACAATTGCCCGTCGCCTCTCATTGCCGGCCAGAGTGGAATAAAGTCCACCCCCTCTCGAGAAGACTGGTTCCAGAGCTCTTTCTGTGTGTCAAGGAGAGTCCAACTATATTTTGCTCAGGCCCCTTCCCCACCAGGTGACATTCCACATACCCAGAGCTAGCTTCTGTAGCCGAGAATTGGCCCACCAAGGCCTTTGTCCGTCACCTAGCTTGCACTGCTCCTGACCCCTTTGCCCCCTCCTTTAAGTGGTGAGCTCATGGGAAGTGGGACCAACGTTACCTCTTCAGCTGTGCTCGACCAGGCCCCATTGATGCAGGCCCGGCAACCAGGCGCTCGTTATTGTGCGACCGCCTAATTCAGGCGGTTTGTTCTTTTTATGACCGGTGTCAGAGCTCGGTTCGAATTGCCGGCAATAAGTCGGACCCGTTTCCAGTGAGGGTTGGACTCCGCCAGGGCTGCCCTTTGTCACCAATTCTCTTCAGTACTTTTATGGACAGAATTTGTAGGTGCAGCTAGGGCATTGAGGGGTTCCGGTTTGGTGGCCGCAAGATTGGGTCTTTTTGCGGATGATGTGGTCCTGTTGGCTTCATCAAGCCATGACCTTCAAATCTCGATGGATCGGTTCTCAGCGGAGTGTGAAGCGGCTGGGATAAGAATCAGCACCTCCAAGTCCGAGTCCATGGTGCTCGCTCGGAAAAGGGTGGTGTGCCATCTCCAGTTTGGGGATGAGATCCTCTTTTCACCACGACGGTCCGGTACAGCGACCGCATTACTGGAGGCGCTGCATCGATCCGTCTATCAACCTCACGCTCCAACCGTCCCTCACTCGTACAATCCACCCGTTTCCGACTGTGAACCATGGCCTCAGATTTGGAGGTCCTGACGCTCATCCCAGAAGCGTCACACTCAGCTGCAAACCGCTCCAGTAAACACTGAAGGTCACAGTCTGATGAGAACTATCAGGATTAATATTTATTTTACTTTATTGTGGTAATATGATGGCCTAAATGTCCTATTTGATTCTAATATAGACGGGAAACCAAAAATCAAATAGATCATAATATTACCCATATATTAACCCACGGAGGTCTGGATTTGGAGTCACACTCAAAATAAAAGTGGAAAAGACACTACAGGCTGATCCCGCTTTGATGTTCCTAAAACAAGTCCAAACGAGGCTCAGTAGTGTGTGTGGCCTCCACGTGCCTGTATGAGCTCCCTACATCGCCTGGGCACGCTCCTGATGATACCTCTGGTGAGCACATGGAGGGCTGCGCAGCCCCTACAAAGAAATGCCACCCCACGCTAACTGTCAAACTGGTCATGCTGGAAGACCGCTATCGCCGCCTTTGTGCACATGACGAGCACTGCCAGAGCTCCGCAAAATGACCTCTAGCACGCCACAAATGTACATGTGTCTGCTCAAACGATCCGAAACAGACTCCATGAGGGTGGTATGATGGCCTGACGTCCACAGGTGGGGGTTGTGCTTGCAGTCCAACACCGTACAGGACGTTTGGCATTTGCCAGAGAACACCAAGATTGGCAAATCCGCCACTGTTGCCGTGTGCTCTTCACAAATGAAAACAAGTTCACTCTGAGCACGTGTGACAGACGTGACCGAGTCTGGAGACGCCGTGGAGAACCTTCTGCTCCCTGCAACATCCTCCAGCACGACCGGTTTGGCAGTGGGTCATTCATCATGTGGGGTGGCATTTCTTACATTTAACTTACATTTCAAAATAAATAAAAAATATGTTAAATAATGACAATATGTACCACAATAAAGTGAAATGGTTATTTATTCTCAAATAATTTCACTTTATTGTTATTAATTTAAAATATTTTGAAACTTATTCTTATGATATTATAAAATATAATTTGTTTGTATTACAGGGAAAAATGACAATCAGGTCATAATATTTCCACAATAAAGTGACATTATTTTGAGGAGAGATCATAATTTAATTTACATGTTAAAATAATCCAAAATTATAATAATCAGAAAAAAAGTTAAGTTAAATTGTTTTGAAATTTAGTGAAATTAATATTATAAGAATTTTGCTTTATTGTGGTAATATTACCACAATAAAGTAAAATTGTTAGTTGAGCCCTGGAGGCAGAGGTACCAGTTAGATTTTTTTTTTAAACAAAATATAACCAAAACATTTATTGGTAATTATTGTTTTTCCAAATAATGTAATTTTATTGTAGTAATATTATTGCCAAGATGTCTTCTAATATTACAGGAGAAAAAAACAACAAAAACCTAAATGGGTCATAATATTACCCCAATAAATTTGTATTTTATTATTATTATAGAAACAAATCTGACCATCAGGATGTAATGTTATCACGATCACAATCTTATTATTTTGCAAATACGTTCCTATTATTACATTAATAAAGTAATTAAGCTGCACGTTATGCTTTCTGATTATGTATTTGTACATTTGCCCACCGGATGGCACTAGTTGTTTCCCCAACAAAGCATGCATCAAGGTTTCTAATGATTAAGGAAAAAAAGCTCTACAAGATGCACTAACCTCGCGGTCGTGTCGCAGCTTATGAGAACCTCCAGTCTCGAGAGGACACGAGGAACGCGGCCTGGCTCAAGGAGGGATGGGACGCGAATGTGCACTACACTGGTACACACACACACACACGCACGCACACATATGTTCACAACATTTGCCGGCAGTAAAACTGTGTGTATGTGTGTGGCAGTGCCTCTCATCAGGAGCATGGAGTCGAGGATCATGATTCCCACCTCCAGTTCTCCGCTGCAGTGAAGACGTCGACTCGAGCTCAGCACGCTCATTGGCCGCAACCTTAGGTACACCAGAGCTGCAACAAAATGCTTCCTTTTGAGATGAGTCTTCATTATTAGCAAGTTATTCAGAGCTTTTTTCAACAGGCTCCCTGTTAGATTGCCTACCTAATGAAGTGGCCGGGTGAGCGTTTACTGTACTTGTGGTGAAATGCATTGAATCCAACATGATTGGTTTTTTTTAATCATTTTGTTTTTGTAACGCATTTCACCATTCTTCACTTGTATGACAGAAGGACGTGAAAAGGAGTGTCTGTCAGAATAAAAGCTGTGAGAATCGCCGCCTTCCTATCATTCTTGCTGGAATTGACCAAAATGCAGCACAGCTATTTTGTCTTTGCACTTGGATAAGCGGCATAGAAAATGAATGAATGAATAATTTTCAATGTCAATCACATTATACCGTACCTGACAGAAACATAACAAAATACTCTAATATTTATTTACAATTGTGTGTTTTTTTATTTGCACAAACTTTTTTATTTTTGTAAATGTACTACTTTTTTTACAATTTAAAGTACTACCCAGAAAATGACAATATCCTGAAAAGGTTGTTGTATTTCTGCAATTCAACTTAAAAAGGGAATTTGACATATTATATAATTCTTTGGATTTTAGTGACATATAAGAGTGGAGGAGTGGAGGTAGGAGCACACAGGTAGACTACATCTTGTGTAGAAGGTGTAACTTGAAGAAGATCAGTGACTGCAAAGCAGTGGTAGGTGAGCCAGACAGCATAGGATGGCGGTGTGTAGGTTGACTCTAGTGGTGAGAAGGATGAAGAAGCTAAAGGCAGAGCAGAGGACGAAATGGTGGAAGCTGAAAAAGGAAGAGTGTTGCGTGACTTTTAGGAAGGAGTTGAAAAAGGAAATGGGTGGCCAGGAAGTCCTTCCAGATTACTGGACAACTACAGCTACTGTGATCAGGGGGACAGCTAGGAGAGTATACAGTGTGTCATCTGGAAGGAAAGTAGACAAAGAGACTTGGTGGTGAAATGAGGAGGTGCAGGAGTTAAAGGTGGCAACAAGGGGCTTATGATGACTTGTGTGCTAGGTTGGACAGCAAGGAGGGAGAGAAAGATCTATACAGGTTGGCAAGGCAGAGGGACAGAGATGGGAAGGACGTGCAGCAGGTTAGGGTGATGAAGGATAAGGATAGAAGGGTATTAACAGGTTCCAGTAGTGTCATGGGAAGATGGAAAGAGTACTTTGAAGAGTTGATGAATGAGGAAAATGAAAGAAAACAAAGAGTAGAAGTGGTGACTGTTGTGGACCAGGAAAGAGCAAAGATTAGTAAGGAAGAAGTGAGGAGGTCATTGAAGAGGATGAAGAATGGAAAGGCACTCGGTCCTGATGATATACCTGTGGAGGTATGGAAGTGTCTAGGAGAGGTGGCAATAGAGTTCCTGACCGGGTTGTTTAACA
>QODF01000124.1:1270224-1338051 GCA_024372805.1 Oostethus manadensis | reverse complement strand
TAGATGGAAGCATGAATTCTACTGTCTACCAAAAAATCCTGAAGGAGAATGTCCGGCCATCTGTTAGTCAACTCAAGCTAAAGCCATCTTGGGTGCTGCAGCAGGACAATGACCCAAAACACACCAGCAAATCCACCTATGAATGGCTGAAGAAAAACAAAATGAAGACTTTGGAGTGGCCTAGTCAAAGTCCTGACCTGAATCCCATTGAGATGCTGTGGCATGACCTTAAGAAGGCGCTTTATGCCTTTTTTTTTTATTTATGCTAGAAAAGCCTCAAATAAAGCTGAATTACAACAATTCTGCAAAGATGAGTGGGCCGAAATTCCTCCAGAGCGCTGTAAAAGACTTGTTGCAAGTTATGGCAAACGTTTGATTGCAGTTATTGCTGCTAAGGGTGGCCCAACCAGTTATTAGGTGCAGGGGCAATTACTTTTTCACACTGGGCTATGTGGGTTTGGATTTTTTTTCTCCCTAAATAATAAAAACATTCATTTAAAAACTGCATTTTGTGTTTACTTCTGTGTCATCTTTGACCAATATTAAAATGTGTTTGATGATCAGAAACATTTTGTGTGACAAACATGCAAAAAAATAAAAAGTCAGGAAAGGGGCAAATAGTTTTTCACACCACTGTATTTACAGCTTTTTCTTGTAAATGTATGAAGAATAACTGCAAGTTATAAACAGTGTATTTGGAACTTCTTCCTACAAAATATTTTATATATTCAGCAAAAAAATCCATAAAAGAAGTGCTAGTAGGAACTGATCGTGTTGGGCTCCTTTTATTTTGAAGGTCACACTCCTGCTAGGGAAGTAGAATCTCTACTTCCGTAGCTTGTTTAGCGGCCCGCTGTGTCTTTAAGAAGCAGGGGGCGCGGCTGACGAAGGCCACGCCCACCCCATTTGAATACACTAGTCGCACACACGGGCTTGTCTTGGGTTACGTCGGGTGTTTTTGGTGCTTGGCTAGCAGTGAGCTAATTTTTCATCATCCGCATTTCCTCGGCGTTTTTTCGGCATTTATCCGCCGCCGTTCCCCACCCCGCTCCCTCGCATGCACGCCCGCCGGACCGCAACATGGACCTGCACATTCTGGACCACCGGCTGCGGGTCACCAGCATATCCAAAAGCGGGCTGGTGCATTTCACACACCCGCTGATCAAACTCATATTCCTCCGGAACCGGACACGGTAGGCGAGCTCCGTGACTGCTGTTCTGCTTCCACGGTACCGTTCCTCGCTACATGACGTCACGTAGCACGTTTTGCTGGCGCGCGTGCCACTTCCTTCGAGGAATGGGCGATACTGTTTATCATATCGATACCGTTTGATATGAATCAAGGCGGATTGCCGATATCGGGGCTTTTTTTTTTTTTACTTGAAAATGGTTAAGATTATTGAATAGGTTCGATAATCATGTTTTGGGCTTTAATACGACAAGAGTCAGAATAACACGTAGATGAAAAATATCACTATGCTATATCACTATACTACAATAACTGTACTGAAAAGTGTCATCAAATCAATTCAATACTGATACATCGATACCTGTATTGATGTCTGGATGGATCGGTCCACCCCTGCTTTTTTTCCTTTCAAGATACTAAACCTTTGCGCCACAGCTACCACGCCCCACTCCCTCCCTCGCCACTTCCTATTGGGTGTACTGAGCTTGGCGCAATCAAGGTGACTCAATCCACACAGTGGTGGTGACCCACCTGGGATGCAATCACGCCACAAAAATGTGCTCGCTCACATGCCGGCGTTCCTTCTTCAGGAATTTTCCTCGATAACCGTTCCACACCCTCTTCTGAGGCTATGCCTTTCATACAGAAAGATACGGGGAGGTGGGGCAACTTTTAGAAGTTTTTGGGTGCTTCTTCAGTGGGTTGTTAGGTACCAGGATGAGTTTTTACACCCATTCTGTGTTGGTACTGTTCATACAGAACAGCGACTTTGCAGGAAAATGGCCGGATTTAGAAGCACTGTGAAGGGGGCCTCCCATGCTGCACCTGGTTTTCAGTTTCCCGAGTTGACTTTGTGTCCCTGTTGGTGCCGTTTATACAGAGCAGAAACTTGAGGGGGGGGGGAATTGCACAGAACCGGCTTTTGTCAGGTCGAGTTTATACAAAACATCAGCCTGGAAATTGAAAGGCTGTGTAAATTTAGTTTTTGGTACTACCACAGGTGGGGAATTGCCGTGTTGACCTAATCCCGTCATTCCACACCAGTGACCTTTTATACAGAACAGCCTTCTGGTTAGATCGCAGAGTCCACTTCATTACCTCATTCTGTGATGTTGCAGGTCATACAAATCAGCAACCCAGGCAGTTTGAAAGGGGCCTTTGCCTACAGAGCTTGAGTTGTGCAGGTTATACAAAAGAGTCACCTCGAAAAGGGTGGACAATTAACAGGTTTTAGAGAAAGTGTGAAAGGGGCTCCTCATACTACCTCTTACAGGGGTAAATTCCCGGGTCTAAATCATTCCTGCATTTGATGTCGGTGCCATTTATACAAAACGGCAGCCTTAAAAAAAAAAAAAGATGAAACATGTCCGTTTTTTATCTGCAGTGGAAATTTTGAGTTTCTCATATGTTGTTCTCATATCAAACTTGTTAAATTGCCGGGTTGAGGTTCCATCTTGTTGCCGTTTATACAAAATGGCAAAACCTCAAAGGTTGCTGGCTTTTTGAGGCACTGTGAAAAGTGCCTTTGATACTACAGAACTGGAGCTGTGCACCCATTTCATGTTGATCCCTTTTATACAAAAGAGCAACCTTGGAAAAAGGTGGACAATCGCCAGATTTTAGAAATAGGCTTCACATAAAACCCACGTTTTATGTGAAATAGGCTTCACATAAAACCTCCGAGGGTGGTAAATTTCTGGGTCAACGTAGTTTGTCCGTTACATTTTGGTGCCTTTATACAGAACTGCACTGTACCAAATGTGGAAAATTGCCATGTCGACACTTTATGTTGGCGCTGTTCATACAAAACCGCAACCTCGACAAAGACAGCTGGCTTTTAGAGACCGTGTGAAAGGGGCTTCTCGTATGACGTTTGAGGGCGGTACATTTACGGTTTTACTTTGAGCCTCTATCAGTGGGAACAGTGATAAATTGCCGGGTCAGCGTAATCTCTCAATTTCATGTCATTCGTACAGAACAGCAGCCTGGAAAAGGTGAACAATTGCCAGCGTTTCCAGGCTGTGTGAAAGGGGCACCTCATTGCAGGTTGTAAATTCCCGCGTCACGTTTATACAAAACGGCAGAACCTGAAAAAGGCTGCTGGCTTTTAGAGGCAGTGGGAAAGGGGTCTCTGATACTACGGAAGGCCTGCTCGAGTTGTGCCACCACGTCTTGTTGGCGCCTTTTATACAAAAGGGCGACCTTGAAAAAAGTGGACAATCACCAGACTTCAGATGCAGTGTGACAGGGGCTTCTCATAAAACCTTTGACGATGGTAAAAAAGGCTGCAAAAGAGCTTCTCATTGTCGTTAAATTGCCAGGTTGACTTTTCAAGTTGGCATTGTTTACATAAAACGGCAACCTCAACAAAGGCGGCTGGATTTTAGAAACTGTGTGAAAGGGGCAGCTCATACTGCGTTTGAAGGAGCTAAATGGTCTGGTCATGTTCATTCCTCCATTTATACAACATTTAGACGGTAAATGCCGGCTTCCAGGATGTACCTCATCAGGCTTAGATTCTGATGCCGTGCTGCAGTCACAATCCTTGCCTTGCCGCGTTGAAGCCCTGGCGTTCGCCACCTGCTAGCAGTCCGAGGGGTCAACAGGAAGTCAGACAATGGGCTGAACCTAGCCTAGAACAGCTGGCTGAGGACCGATTGTCCCGTCAAATCGCGAGGATTAGACTTTGTCGAGTCAGCGGGCTGCCGGACAATGAGGGTGGTGCTTCCTTTTTGTCCAAAGCCAGGAACTCCTCATTAAATCCCAGCAAGATAACTTTTTTTTTTAAGGTTGTGTAAAAAGTTTGCTTTTGCACGTTTCCAATCGCCGCAAACCATGTTTGCAACAATTCCTGGATATCCCCCACCCCTTGTAGAGCTGCTATTCTGTCTTCCTGCAGAAGGGCACCAAACACAATTAGCTTTGTTGTTATGGAGCACTGACCTCCGCCAAGGCCCATTCTGTTCTTATTATTACTGAAAATATGAAGGGAGGGGGGGTGTCATCATGTCAAAATTACAAAATCGCAAGTAAATATGCAAGCAAATGCTTCTTTTGGATTCTATTTTGTTTATGTCGACAACCGCTTATGTTGACATAAAATGTGAAACCTGAGAAAAATACTCTAGTTCTGTTTATGTTAAAATGTCAAAGTCGCAAGTAAAGGTGAAATCAGTGGCTACTTCCGATTTCTATTGCGGTTATGTTGATAGCCGTGTATCCTCATTAGGGTCGTGACAACCGCTTATAATAATAAAATAATCAATAATTAGGGAACATTTCAATTAAACTTCAATGAAAAATGGGTCCGTCAACATGCTGAGGTCACTAGTAAATATGCACGCAATGGCTTGTTTTGGTTTTGATTATGTCAGCAACCACTTATGCTGACATAAAATGCATGAGATAATTTCATAATTTCCAAAGGGGTCACTTTAATGAAACATGGGTCAGTTTATGTCGACATGGCAAAGTTTATAGTAAATGTGCTAGCAATGGTTAGTTTTGATTTGTATTCCCCCTATGTTGGGAGCCGCTTAGGTTGACATAAGATTTGAGACCCAAAGGAATAATTTAAATGAAATATTGGTGCGGTTATGTCAACATGTCAAATTTGCAAGAAATGCTTTTGTTATGTTGACAACCGCTTATGTTGACATAAATTATGTGGCCGAGGGGGAAGGGTCATTTTTATGAGAAATTAGTCAGTTTATGTCAACATGCCAAAGTCCCAAGTAAATCTGCAGGCAAATGTTTAGTTTTAGCTTCTGTTCCGCTTATGTTGACAACCGCTTGTGGCGACATAAAATTTGAGACCAACAGGGATAAATTCCATAAAAAATAGTTTTTTTTTAGGTTAACGTATCAAAGTCGGAAAATGGCGCAAAGGCGGAAGCGACTCTTCCTAATATTTAACCAGCGTGGTTCTCATGGAGTTAGTCATGGAGCCATTGTGATGCACAACATCGCGTCTCATCGGGGTCAGCACTGACGCTGCCAAGTTTCTTTGAATGCACCACGCTGAAGTTTGGACTGGGAGCCAGCAGACAAACAAAGAGGGGCTTTTTGTGCGTGGGACTGGTTCTGCTTGGGCCGCAGCCAAATATTATCCCTGTGTGTACATTTCACAGAACCCCTATTTGTTTTTTTTTTCCTGGTAAATCTTGAGAATAATGCAAATTAATAACACTTCTGTTCTACCATATTCTCCGCCGCCCCCACTTCCTCTCGCCTTTTGTTTCAGATGCAAGTTCTTCAGCTTGACCGAGACTCCTGAGAACTACACAGTCGTACTGGACGAGGAGGGATTCAAAGGTAAAGACACGTTCTTGTACGCTTCCAGCCACAAACTCCCTTCCGTACAAATGCACCTCCCTCGCAGAGCTCCGCCCCTCGGAGCACCTGCAAGTGGAGAGCTCGGTGTGGCTGCCGCTCAACGTGGCCTCCAACGGCAACGCCTCCGTCATCTCGCAGACAGTGGGCGTGACCAAGATTGCCAAGTCCGTCATCGCGCCACTGGCCCAGCAGCACGTCTCCGTCTTCATGCTGTCCACGTACCAGACCGACTTCATCCTGGTGAGGTGCACTTTTTCGACGGCCGCGCAGGCATAGAAAGAAGCTCGCCCACATCGGCAGCGGAATGTAAAAACACTTTTAATGACAAAGCATCTTACTTTTTAACACGTAAAAAGGAAAAACAAAAAGCCCACATTTTCCTGCCATTTGTCCTGTACTGTTTATACTGCACCAACACGGAAGTTGTCCATATTCAGATATCCATATCCACATTTGGACACACTGATTGTAAAAGCAGGCATTTTTCTGCCTTTTTTCCCCATGTGCCGTTGTTCTGTATAAAATGCAACAACACAGAATGAGGACAGCCGGCATTTTTCAGCCCCTTTACTGTTTTTACTGTATGATATTCTGTCCTGTATATAAAAAAAAAAAAAATCACCATCGCTAAAGTCGCCCTCCCTTTTGAGTTATCGGAAGCCCCTTTCACACAGACTTTAGAAGCCGATTAAAAACAAAAAAAAGTGTGTACGTACTGTACGTATGACGTAATGGTCTCTGATTGGTTTATTGCTACCAGCGTACGTACTGTACTGCACTTCGCTGCATATCAAAGGTAAACTTTTAGAATTTGAACTCAATATACATTCTATTTCAGAATGTATTATTCCGTTACATTTGCATTACAATAGGCTTTATTTACACAGTATTAACTGTGCAGAACAGTGGGGGGGTTTTTTCCATTGTGTGCGGGGTCTCCCCGGTCAGTGGAACGAATTAGCCAATTTACTTGTTAAATGCTGTTCAGGTTACAAACAAAATTTGGCTTACGAAAATCCTTTTGGAACAAATAAATTTTGTATCCCGGGGTTCCACTGTACTGACTGACAAGGCCGACATTTTTCCAACTTTTTCCTCCTGTTCATTCTTCTGTATAAATGGCACCAACACACAGTGTGCAAGAGTGCCGGCATTTTGCCATTTTTTTTGTCCAAAATTCTGCTCTGTGGGGTATGAACGACACCAAAGCAGAAAATCGTCAAGTGAATATTCCTCCTTTAAACGTAGCATCTAAATGCCCCTTTCAGATTGAACTGTAAAAGCTGGCACTTTTCATGGTTTTTAAACACTATTCTTGTTTTGTATGAAAGGCACCAACACAGAATGGCAATTTTCCATCTTTTAACCCCCGTTTCATTGTTTTGTATAAAAGGCACCAACACAGAATGGCGGTAAGAGCTGGCATTTTCTTGTGGCCTTTTTTTTCAGAAGGCTGCCTTATACTGTGTAAAAGGCACTGATACGGCACTGATAAGTCTTCCAGTAAATATTGTGCCTTCCGAAGCCCATTTTACACTGTAAAATCCAGCATTTTTGCTCTCTTTGCCCCGTTTCATTGTTCGGTATAAATGGCACCACCAACACACAATGTCAGACTTTTGTTTTGTATTGTATAAATGACACCAACATGGAAGTCGTCCAGTGGATATTCCACGTTCAAACATAGTATCAAAAAGCCACTTTCAAACTGACTCTAAAACCTGGCATTTTTTAACCATATTTTCGTACACTGACTATAAAATCCGGCATTTTTCCACCATTGTTCTGTACAAATGACATGAACGCAGAATGTGGACGACAGCCGGCTTTTTTGTGTGGCTGCGATACTGTGTAAAAGGCACCAACATGGAAGTTATATCACGCAAAGCCACTTTTCTGTGTGAACAGCATCGCCACAGAATGTGGAGGAGGGCAGTCTTATTATGAATGTCAAAGGACAATAATATTCAATAATCAGATTTCTGTGTGAAAGAGGCTGATTTTGGTCATCACCGTCACCTTGGTGTGTGTGCGCAGGTGAGGGAGAAGGACTTGTCAGTGGTGGTCAGCACTCTGGAGGAAGAGTTCAACATCTACAGGGAGGTGGGAGGGGAGTCACTCCTCGTCCACGGTCAAGACTTTTTCAACGGCCTGGACAGGAACGGCAAAGATGGTGAGTGCTTCCTTCTCACGTGCGACATCAGACTACGTGGGACTACTGATTCATTTTCAGTAGCGATTGACCTGAACTTAAGGAGGTCGCCTGAGGTCAAAAATAAACCCCATTAAGTCATACCTCAAATTAAAGCCTCCGATGAGGCCTTTCTAGATATGCCGTTGATTCTGTCAGTATAGCATCGTTTGATGACATTATGACGTAAAAACAACATTACTCACCGTCTATATGTTGTGCTCTCAGCCCTGCAGCCAACACTTCACCCAGTGCTCATCCCCCAGAACCAGTTCTGCGTCATGTCTCTGGACCCGGACACACTGCCCTCCATCGCCACCACACTCATCGACGTCATCTTTTACTCCTGCAGGTAAGAGAGAACCGCTGCAGTACTACTGTCGAACTCAAGGTGGCGGCAGATCGCAATCATTCAAGTAGGGCAGGACTGGCCAACGTGTGCTTTTTTTTGTTTGTTTTTACTGGCCCACATTCTAGAAATATAATTGCACTTAATAATTTGCAGTTAGAAAATATAAAGCCTGTTTATAATTATTTCAATACAGATTCTAACATTATTAGAACCCTGTAGACTTGAAATAACACCTCTATAGTCACTTTTACACACCTATCATTCTTTGTGTACATCACATTGCGCACTGCATGGACAATAGATGATGCCGCGAGCACAGCAAGATAGCAAGCAATTGAGTGGGGAGGAAGGCCAAAGAAGCCAAAAACGTACCACTTCCACACATAATTATAGGAGAACTATGTTTGTTTTGGTTAAATGTGAATAATAGTAGTATTCTTTCTCTTCCTGCTTCCAACTACCGACTGGCTCTCTGTCTCGCACCCCAGCGCAAAAGAGGACGAAGCGCCGTCGTCTTCCCCCAGCCCAGGCCTGGAATGCATCAAATTCTTCTCCTTCTCCCTCATCGACGGTTACGTCTCACTGGTCATGGACACAGACGCTCAGCGACAGTAAGGGAGTTTCTCTCGCGCACCCGGTTGAAGAGCACTGCAAGTGTAACAGGCATGAGTATCACCCCCACTGCTGATAAAGCTGCTGGATGCCGACCACTAATGGCACACTAATCCTGGGGTCTCAAACTCAATTTACCTTGAGGCGGAGTCTGGCTGAGGCTGGGCCGCAGTCAATTTATTTTTAAATCCAAGCCTATTTTTAAATGCACGTCTTTTTTTAAATTTTCTAACCCAAAACAAGACAGACAAGGACACTGGCGCAAACAAGTTGTGTGCAAAACTACTAATAATATTCTCAACAAATCAACAATTAAACAAACAGAAAATAAAATGAACAGGGAGCCTTGGTGTAAACAAGTTTATGACTTTCCTCGGGTACATCCCTTCTTTGGTAGTCAGTTTGTCTGGAACAGAGATGGGAGACTCGAGTCACATGACTTGACTCGAGTCGCAATTTTTAGGACTTGTGACTTGCTTGACAAATGTTCCCAAAAAGACTCGACTTGACACTGACTTGAGGTTCTTGACTTGAGACTTAACTCGAACTTGAGCTAAATGACTTGTTTTTGGTTTAACGCTTTGGTGTATTTTTCAAATATCCAAAATCAACCTGTATGACTGTATTTTAACAAGCCGGCTTTCAGCTGCTTTATTTTACGCACGCGCTCACTTTGGCTCAATCTGGCAGAACACAACATGGACAAGCCGGAAGGAAAAGAAGACGGAAAGATTTAGTGAATGTTTGTTTCCAAACAGGGCCCGTAACACGGCAGTAAAACGGCTCAAACATAACAGAGAAGTCGTTTTTATTCATCCTGTTTTTATTCCTGTGGAAGAGTTCTCAGTTACTGCTGAAGTTGTGTTGTTCTCCTCACGAAGCAGTCCGGCCTTTTCAAATCAGTTCGGGGGGAAAATTAATGGCGTAATTTAACCTTTGACCCAGGTTACGGGTCACACAAGACCCCTGTGTTTATAGCTGTCTCAGGCAATGCCTGTTAAATGAAGCATTAAAATCATCAAGATTTCGAGAATTAGGTCTAAAATTAACGACAATCATGTCGTCTATGTACGAGAAAAGATTGTCTTAGTACGAGAGACTTTACGGGAATAACAGTTGTAACTTTATTTTGCATTCCCTGAGACCGCTATGAAATTGGGAGCCCTATGTGGAGGGGCGAGGGTAGCGGTGAGATGATGCTAACCTGGTTGTACCCAACTGCTCTGTTTTGCTGTCCCGTTATAACTAAAAGCTTGTCTGAAGCCAGAGGGAAGTTCCCTCCCCACTGAAGAACTACGCTCTAGTTTCCCTCGGCCCCGTATGACACAATGACGCGTAAAATTCCTATTTTTTGTGCTGCAGCTTTCCCGCCGACCTCCTCTTCACCAGCTCGTCGGGGGAACTGTGGAGGATGGTGCGCATCGGGGGACAGCCGCTGGGCTTCGGTGAGGGGCCGGAAGCGAGATGGCCGAGGCCGGCGGATCCAGACCCGCTAATAAACCTTGTTTTGTTTTTTTTGTTGTCAGACGAATGCGGAATCGTAGCGCAGATTTCCCAGCCTCTGGCCGACTGCGACATCTCGGCCTATTACATCAGCACCTTCAGCTTTGACCACGCTCTGGTCAGTCTGGCACACACACACACACCAAGCTTCACTCACATGTTTAGCTTTTATTTCAAGCTCTTTGTCATGCGGGAGTAGACGCGTCGCATTCCTGTGCCGTTTGTTCACCAGCAGGTGTGGAGGACGTCAAAAACCACAAATTGTGTTTCTTGTTTACTAAAACAGACACACATTTGTTGATCAGATATACAGTGGAACCTCAAGATACAAAATGAATTCGTTCCGCAGGGGCTTTCGTGTCTTGGAGACGAGAAGGTAAATGGCTCGGAGGAGGCGGACAAATCATACGTACGTTTTTGTACGGTGACTTCATTTAAACGAATACACTACATTACATACTACATTTTTATTTGTAACAATGGACGGGAGCTTTTCGGTACGCTGAGAAAGGGACGCCGTGGCGTAGCATCTTTGGGGATTCCGGGAGGAAGAGGATGATGGGAGATAATCGAGATAACCAATGGCATGGCAGCCTCTTTTTCTTCGGCTTTACGGCAGTTGGCATCCGTTACTTTGGCACAGAGAGCGCATGACAAGTGTAAGCCATTATTGGTACCGCCGCAGGGGAGGGCAGCTTGTATGGCAGTGCAGTACATGCAAAATTTTGGGCGAGACTTTTTGTATTTTTAACATTTTTTCATTTAATGGGAGGGAAATGTCTTTAAAACCCCATTGGTATTATGACTTTTTTGTATAATAAAGTTTCCGTTGTATTATTAGATTTTCAACACTGTAAAAAGTCGAAAAAGCGAAAAATTTTATGGGTGATGAATTATTATTATTATTGTTCAACCTATTATTTTTTATTATTAAACCTTTTCATGCGCCACTTTTTGCTGTGATTTTTCCCGCTTAATTGTGTTCTTAAAAGTGTGCGGTGGGCCACTAACGGTCCTCCAGCCGCACATTGCAGAGCCCTTTTGGATTGTCAACCATTTGAACTTGCTGAAAACGCTACGCCGTCGTCGGTGTTCACAAAAACACGTCAGCTTTGTTGAAAACCCGAAATTGTTTGCCAATCTGTGCCTTAGGTTTGCTGAAAATTGCGAATTCTTTGCCATGTTCCCAAAAGCATGTAAGCGTTTAGTTTGTTTGGCAAAACATGCACACTAGGTTACTTGGAAGCCTTAAATTGTCTGCCAAAACACGTACGTTAGGTTTCTGGGGTGTATGCTAGGTTTGTTGAAAACTCGAAATTGGCAGGTTTGGTTTCGTGCGGAGATCGCGTACATTTGGTTTGTTGAAACCTCGAAATAGTCTGCAGTGTTTGCCAAAACAATTAGGACGCTGCCTTGTCTTTGTTTACAAAAGCACATAAGTGTGGTTCAATACAAAAATATTTGAAAACAAATGCATGCATGCAACTCGCGGCTTTCTGCAAAAAAAGGAATGTGTTGTCGATGACATTGGATTTGACGTTTGGAGAGACGCTGGATTGTTTTTGATGTTAATGACACGCGTTCTTTCAACGTCAACAAAACACGTACGTTAGGTCTATGCACGGCGAGATTGTTTTTGATGTGTTGTTTCAACGCTAACAAGGCGGCAAAATTCGGTACGTTCGGTATGTTAGATCCGTTGACGCTTAAATTGTTTCCCACGTTAACGAACGCGCTGTTTCAACGTTAAGAAAAATGGTTTTCATCGTCAACAACGTGCATAAAAAGGAGCGCTTGATTTGCTGACCTGCGCAGTACAAGTAATCTCACCTCATTGGAGCGCTTTTTTCAAATGATCGGTTATCGATGCTGCATCTCATATCGGATTTATCGGTATGACGTCAACATGAACCGTCCGATAATTGTCATGCACCCCTACTTTCAACGTTAACACAACTCCTACGTCAGGTCCACGCCGAGATTGTTTTCAGTGCTAAAAAAAAAAAACAAGATTGTTTTTGACGTTGACAAACGTGTACGCTAGATGCGTTGACGACTTGCTAATCTCCAACGGTGACAAACCTCGTTAGGTCCATTGATAACTATACCCGACGTACGCGTTGTTTGTTACCAAACCACGTGCGTCGGGTCCAGTGATGACTAGATTGTCTCCAATGGTAAAAAATGAATTCCCTGACGAGGTTGTCAGCCTGGTTACGTAATTTTATGCCGCTGAACTAATAGTCCGCGGCGTGATGTCAGCGTAGCTGCGCTTTAGTCATGATTATTGCAGGATTTTGCGAGGGTGACGGAAGATTGTCATCACAGGAACCAGGGGTGTGTGTATTTTTAGCACCGGCCCGGCCTAATTTTAGGCAATTCCCTCCAAAGTAAAATCTGTCACCCTCTGAGGGGTTGTGGTGTCGCCCAAAGGTTGAGGGTCTCCCCAATCAGGAGCCATACTTAACCTAATTGCAGTGGCTTCCTCTTTTGGTGTTACAACGTTTTAGAAATTGAAACCCAGAAAGCAGAAGAAAGATGACGGTTTTTCCAAATACGACAGCCGCTGCCGGTCGCCTTGCTTGTGTCTGTCGTCATCATACAAGCTTTGACGGTACACACAATGCCTTAAGGCACAGTTTTGTAACTTTCAGGTGTTAAGAAAACAATACAAGCAAAATACACATTTTCAGAGCGGTGGGGAGCTGCATGGACACGGAGCTTTGACACACGTGCTGATTTGTGGATGGAAAATGGAAAAAATGACCATGAAACACTATTAAACAATTCACTGTGTCATTAATCCCTTCAAATGAACAGTAAATTCATGACGCACACCAATAATTAATTTGGTGGTGTAATAATAAGTATGCATGTTTTTACTGTAAATGAACTGGCATTTCAGTGAATTCATGGGTTTAATTCCAATTCTAATTAATTACTGACACATTTCAGCCATGTGTTATTTACTTTATTATATTATATTCTATTCATTTCACAAATAAACAACACACTCAAAGGAAAAGTGCACTTTTTTTGTAAAACTTTGCCCATCATCCACAATCCTGACCACAAAACATGAGCACGTCGTTCCCTTTTCGGGGAGAAAAATAGTTAACCTGAGGGAGTTAACGTCACGGGGCACACCTTTTTCTACTGTAAATCCTTCTGAATAACCTCCAACAACAGTTTATATACAGGCTGTGATCACACGACATTCATGATAACATGTATTTTGATCATTTTAAACATTACCAGAACATCTTGCCTGGGCGCATTGATTTGCTACTGCGGTCAACAACAACAGCGTGTCCGTTTGCTACTATTAATCACGGTGGACTTTGTGAGAGTCGCCGCCAACGACTACTTTTGGACAAATGAGGATCCAGAACTTTATCTTTTTGAGCCTGAATATACAGACTGGGATTTACAGGGTTTCAGAAGTCAAGTCCACAAGGAGATAGTGACATTTTGTAGCAGATGAGGGGGCAAGTCATTACACCGGCATGACTTGGTTGTGTATCGTGGAGCTTGGAGTGTTTCTGCTGCACTGAGTGGCATACCTTCTCAACTCACACAACGTACTTCCGACTTTCACAATAACAGCGTTTAGGGTATATCCTGTTTAGTTGTGTTAACAAAGCCCCTAACTATCACGCTACCAAAACCATATTGTACTGTTGGTATGATGTTCTTTTTCTGAAATGCGGCAATACTTTCCCACCAAATATTATGGGACACACACCTTCCATAATGTATTTTCACAAAGGTCTTGGGGATCATCAAGAGGTTTTCTGGCAAAATTGAGACCGGCCTTAATGTTCTTTTGGTTTAGCAGCGGTTTGGTTTTGGAACTCTTCCTTGCAGGCCATTTTTGCCCGGGGTCTTTCTTATGGTGGAGTCATGAACATTGACCTTTAGATGAGATATGTGCACCGGTATGCTAACAGACCCGTTCTATGGTTAATATCACATTCCCACCCCGACCCCATTCTTGTAGGTCCTTTAGATTTGTCACGATGACACAAGGGGCGCTTTTTCTTTTTCTTTCAACAAATTACAAATTTGTCGGGTCTTTTCTAGGTCCCCGAGGAGGACATCGACAGCGTGACTGACATGCTTCAGCAGCAGAGGAAGGACCCGACCGCCAGCTGATCCCCGAGGTCCCGTCCGACCCAAGTGCAAGCCAGTGCCTGGCCTAGCCTAACCTATCCTAGCGCTGCGCCAGCGGCAGTATTGACAGTCGCCACAAGCACCACAAGCACTTCCCTGTCATGTATTCAGCGAGGCCTGACCCAATTATTGGAGGGGGTGGGGCTTGCCGTTTACCCCCCTTTAGTCTGTATGTAATAATGACTAATAATCAGCTAATGGTCACGCTTCAGAGACGATCCATTTTACCCGTTTTGCTCGGAAAATGGCGTCGAAGCCTTCACCTGAGCCACGACCGGGCAAGCGAGGCGTTTCATAGGTCAGCATGTTGTCAACATTATTATTATTATTATTATTAACTAATGTCATTAACTTAGTGTCTTATAGTTTCTTATTATTTTGTGTACAACTCCGTTTTGTACCTTGTGAAATGTTACATGACTGATGCAATAAAATGCATGGAAACTTGACTTTAATACCCAGTTAATCATTTACCCTCAAAGAAAATAATGTGAAGTGAATTTATCCGTTACAGGGTCAAGCTATCCCTGTTATAAAATACTTATTGACTAGACTGGCTGGAGTTCACCCAACTAAATATGTACATTTTGCTCATTTGATGTTTTTCCTGCCCAACTTTTATGACAAAAATGGCATAAAAATCTTACGAAAATGCTCAGGTATGACATTTTTGAAGCAATCTGATAGAAGAAAAACATATATATATATTTACAAATTACATTTTTATTCGCCTCTTATTTTATTTTTGATGAAATGGTGATCAATTTGAAAGTAACAAACTAAGTTTATTTGAAGTTCTAAATGTAATTGAGGTGTTTTTACTCCTTTTTTTGTTGGTTTCTCCTAGTGGTTTTGCTTTTTTCCTACAGCATTTACCACGTCATATGCAAATTATATACTAATTAGATAATGACGCCTTCTAGCGACTTCCAAAACAGCCAATAACTATTTTTCTTACTAAAAAGTTGGCAACGGTGTGCCCTGCCCAGCCCCCTTAGTCAACCCGTGCCTGCATGATGGCCGCCTTTCTCGTGTCGGTCGTCCATGTTGGACTAAGGATGATATTTTTCTTCATGGAAATTGAAAGGGTTGGAGGCCACGCTTTGTTTTGTACATTGACTCCCAGTTTCAGATACAGATAACCTGCTGCTCAACGTTTGTTTGCTTCATGTGTGCAAGAGAAGCAAGTTGCGTGTTGTTTGCTAACGTTGCTAACGATTTTTACGAATTCTAAGTGAATTCTGTCGATGTAGGCGGGAAAATGTCGACTTCGGCTGTATCTCATTTCGGGGTCTGGACCCAGCCCCCGTCCTTCTGAGAGTCCTTGTACTGTGGCAAGAGCAACGTTAAATGGGACGGTCTCCCCTTTGGAAAACGCTTCCTGGTTGTGTCACGTGTTCACACCCTCTCTCTCCTTGCCACACGCTGTCAAATCCGAAGAGGAAAAAAAGTTGGAGACCTAACAAAATATGAAATAATAGCGCCAGAGTTGTTTTTATATTCATTTTGGGATTTTGTGTTGCTTGAAATTTAGAAATTGTATAATTGTTAACTACTGTATGACTTCTAGCTTGTTTGCCCATTTGTACAGCACTTTGGTCAATGTGTTTTTTAAAATTGCTTTTACATATAGATTTTAGCATTGAGATGTTGTTTGGACATCCACAAGTTATGTTTCGATTCAATGTATTCATTATTGGATTATTTAAGTATCAATTCAACTTTTTAATTTAATTAATTATTGTATGATTCATTGATATATATAAAGATGGACATGGCTGTAGTGAATACTTTCTTTCAGAAGAGAAAGGAACATAGAATGAGGGCCAGACAGCATAGGAACGGTGGTGTGTAGGTTGACTCTAGTGGTGAGAAGGATGAAAAGGGTAAAGGCAGAGCAGAGGACAAAATGGTGGAAGCTGAAAAACGAAAAGTGTTGAGTGACTTTTAGGAAGGAGTTGAAAAGGGCTATGGGTGGCCAGGAAGTCCTTCCAGATGACTGGACAACTACAGCTACTGTGATCAGGGAGACAGGTGGGAGAGTACTTGGTGTGTCATCTGGAAGGAAAGTAGATAAGGACTCTTGGTGATGGACTGAGGAGGTGCAGGAGTGTATACAGAGTACAGAGTAAGAGGTTAGCTAAGAAGAAGTGGGACACTGAGAAGACACAGGAGATTAGACAGGAGTAGAGAGAGATGCAGCGTAAGGTGAAAGTAAAAGTGGCAAAGGCCAAACAAGGGGCTTATGATGACTTGTATGCTAGGTTGGACAGCAAGGAGGGAGAGAAAGATCTATACAGGTTGGCAAGGCAGAGGGACAGAGATGGGAAGGACGTGCATCAGGTTAGGGTGATGAAGGATAGTGATAGAAGGGTATTAACAGGTGCCAGTAGTGTCATGGGAAGATGGAAAGAGTACTTTGAAGAGTTGATGAATGAGGAAAATGAAAGAGAACAAAGAGTAGAAGTGACTGTTGTGGACCAGGAAAGAGCAAAGATTAGTCTTTCTATGCACTCCAAAAACCAAAAAACACCTTTCCAAATATGTCTGAAACTCATGTCCCCAACAGGGGTCCCTAAACTTTTTCATGTGAGGGCCACATAACTTTTTCTTTCTTTGATAGGGGGCCGGGGTCAGTTCGTAACAGGAAAAAGTGTGAGTATCGCAGGGCTGCCTAAACGTAAACATTTACTGTATTGTTTTCCAATAAGCCACTGAAATGGGAAAGTATGTTATGATGTTTTGATTCCCCTCTTGCGTACCGGAGGGTGGGAAGGAACGATCATGCAGCTTGTTTGTAACCTTGCTTCGCAATTCACAATCAGCTTACGCAGGCAACTATTTTAACCAAACTTAGTGTATGAACTGGCGCCTTTGTTGTTAACCTTGGGAAACAGCTCTGTGTGTTGGGAGCGTGGGACATGGACTGGCCACCCTTGTCTTACGCTCTTGTGGACAGACCTGTATAAAGGAGGGGGGAGCCCACTTCCTGTTAGAGTCTGCTGGGGTCGTGTACAGACGCTCAGGCGGTTGGTGCACACTCTAGCCGGGGTTGTAGGCTCTCCAACCCAGCGCGTCACGATAAGAGCTGAGATTTGGATTCTGTTTTGTGCATAACCAACCTTTGCTTGTTTGTAACTCAGTGGAAGGGGTAGAATAAAGACGCTGTATTTTACACTTACCTGTGTGTCTGAGTCTTTCTCAGTAAAGCCGATCACCCACGATCCTGAACTAACAAATAAAAGGGTTTTTCAACACAGCCACACATAACCAAATATTAATAACCCGCTCAGAGAAGTCAGTCACTTTTAATGAAATAAATAACACAATTTATAAAATACATAATGTGCATCCACACATTATGCCTTGTTCACATGTGGCGGATGTCTCATAAAACAAAGTTTTTTTCCACGTTTTTGCTTATCATCCACACAAATCCAAAGATAAATGGCACTAAAAAACAATGTTTTCAAAACCTCCAGCCAAAGTGTAGATCTAGAGAAAACTCCGGTTATACGTTTGTATATGAACACAATAACCGGAGTTTTGCGTTTCCAAACGTCACTTTCTGCGACAACGTATGCTGTGGAGTCACAGGTCTGACATGTATTTACATCAGAAACAACATGGATGCCCTCGGAACTGACAATATTTTCTTGCGTCTTGTTGGCTTTGTGTTTTAAAACACCGTTTAGAAGTAATCCTTCCTCTTTGTCATTCCGTAAGAACGAGCCTGGCGCCATGTTTTTTGTTTCGCAGAAGTGACGGGGTGATTCTGATTGGTTAGCATTTTAGTAACTATTGCTGCCTACAGGTGTAGCATGCTTATGATTGTGGTTCCCAATGCATTTATCCGGTTACGTGAAGATGTTTTTTTAAATACGAGGTTGTGTGGACATCATTTTTTTCCAAAACAGAAATGGAGAAATATGTGGTTTTAAAAATACCCTGCTAGGTGTGAACAAGACAAACGGGGAAATGTGATTTTAAACGCATTTACAAGCCTGCCAAGCCTCTAGGCAGCAGTAGTTAGCCTAATACGTCCACTTGCACAATGCGTCACACAAAAGCAGGGACTCGACCATGCACACTAGAATTTGTTTTTTATTTTACAGTCAAATATATGTAAACAGACAATCAGGGTGAAGAAAAACAAAATCAAAAGGCCGAGCAAAGCTTTTTTTAAACAACTTTATTTAACAGATGCAACTTACAGTAACAAACGGCGACAACACAAATTAATGCAACAAGCGTCACACCAGACGTCCATTGAGTTTCCCAAGGTGAGGGGTAAGATAACTTGGGCTTTCCTAACGACAAAAATTAAGACTGTAAGAAGCAAATATCACCTGGCAGCGGCTGTCGCCCACTACTTCATTCTCGTCCTATGTGGAGCTGTGTGATTTTGTGACACAGAACAGGTGAGCAGTACACCCGCTGTCAAACAAATTTGGGAGCTGCTTGAGGAATGTGTGTAGAGTGGACCTGGAGAAATTCGCTACTCCCCACTTTGTCCGGAGCTTTTAGAAACCTTTGTTTTTAAGGAGAAAAAAACCCGGCAATGTGTGGATGACAGGGCAAAACGCTGAAAAATATCTCCCTTTTTCAAGAACTATGGCTACAATTAAACAGGGTCAGTCTCGTTCGTGTGGCCAGACTGAAAAAAAAATCTTAATGCGTCTCTGATATTGTTTAGGGGCCGGGTCAAATGTGAAGGCGGGCCGTAGTTTGGGGACCACTGATTTAAAAGCTGTTTTTAATAGTTTTTTAATTTTATTTAATAGTTATGTATTAGTTTGTGGAAGATTGTTATTGTACTTAGTTTGTGAATGATTACTTTGTCTTCTTAGTTTGTGTTTACATAAAATCCTTAGAACCATATTGACAGTGATGTACATAAACCCTCAAACATGCTGGTTTCCCACCAGATGATGTCCCAGAAAGACACAAGTCATCATGGTCCATACAGCAACACCACACACTCCTAAGATCATGCATTTATTTATTCATTCATTCATTCATTTTCTGTACCGCTTATCCTCATTAGGGTCGCAGGGATGCTGGAGCCTATCCCAGCTGGCTTTGGGCGAGAGGCGGGGTACACCCTGGACTGGTCGCCAGTCAATCACAGGGCACATATAGACAAACAAACATTCACACTCACATTCATACCTATGGACAATTTTAGAGTCGCCAATTAACCTAACATGCATGTTTTTGGAATGTGGGAGGAAACCGGAGTACCCGGAGAAAACCCACACACGCACGGGAAAACATGCAAACTCCACACAGAGATGCCCAACGGAGATTTAAACCCAGGTCTTCCAGATCTCCTGACTGTGTGGCCAATGTGCTAACCACTTATCCACCGTGCGGCCTCATGCATTTATATTTAAAAAATAGGTTGTAACCTGTAAATATTTTTTTCTAGAAATGCACAGACTGCATTATTAATAACTAATCTATAGTCCCTACAACATAGCACTCCATAGTTTTAAAAACATATTATAAATGGTAGTACTTTAAACTGTACATGTATTACATGGAATAGATTCATTGGAATAGCAGAATTTATATTCTTCAATCTTTACAATTATGGCAGAGGAACTTCATGGCATAGTTTCAGTACAATATTTATTAACATACCCGAGTAAAAAAAAAAAAAAAATGCTGAAAAATGACTCCCCAAAGCTGTAAAGTATATACGTTTTTATTTATTATCCACTCTTTCTGCATGCTCTGTTGTCCTTCAATTTGTCTTCTGAGTCCATTTACTCCTGGAATGTTCTGCACAGAAAACACAAGATCACATTAACAACCACGATGTAAACATTCATAAAAGTAAACATTTGCCAATAAAATAAAACGGGATATCTACAAACAATACTAAGTAACTCCATCTTGTCCATTTACGTACATAATCATTTATACCACAAATGATAAACTATCTCACAGGCGCATATATTAATAAGACATGAGTCATATTCACAAAATCAAACAACTGAAGTAAAAAAATTATGTCTTTACTGCCAAAGAAAAAAAGCTCCATAAATGAGGCTGTCTGCATACCTGCTCTGCCCGGGTGTGACGCTTGCCGTCTGGCTAAAAGTGGAGCCAGCGGCACGGTGGTCGATCGTAATCACGGTAGTCGAGGTCCCGTAATTTAACATAAATTTACTTTTCAAATGTCACACCATATTTCTTTATATATTTGGCGTTATATGTTGTAATGAGTAAATAAAGCTATACTTATGTTAGGAGTTGCTCCGTTTTCCCTTGTGTGCCGCCGCCATATTGAAATATTTTTTTAGACCTGGGCGTCTAAAGGATCTTGGGATGTAGAAGGCCAGTAAGGAAGGTCACGGTGAACACTTGGAGCTAATGGCAGAGAAGGATACATTCGTCAGCCGCATTTTAAGGACACTTGGAGCTTTTTTGAATTGGTGCACCGCGATGACGTCACGCACCCTGCAAACGCGCACTTGAAGGATTCAGACCCTGAAACGAGACACAACCACTATTTAATTAGGGACCACAGAAGCGTGATGTGATTTGCTAAATAAAATGGGTTTTTTGGGGGGTGAAGTCCTGGTGGAATTTTGATATTTTCATTTTTTTCCATGAACTAGCTCATAACATTCTGTGCATGTTATGAGCATTTAATTTTACCACGTGTCAAAAAGTGAAAAGCTTAGAACATGGACTGTCTCTGAATGTCTCTCATTGTCCTCAGTTAACTAAATCTCCTTTTTCCCACAGGAAAGAAGAGAATTCCATTGCATATGCTATCACATGAAGTGGAGATGTAAGTTTTGCTTATTTTCCACAGCTAACCAACGCAGTGTCTTCTTTTCCTTTCGGCTTATCCCTGCTTCTCCCATCACGGGTCGCCACAGGAAAATCATTTTCTTCTGTTCGATTTGCATGTTAGACACTATAAATTGAAACACGGACATTAGTGTTGTGACATCAACATGAACGAGTCGCAGATGCAAATAGTTCTTTTTTTTTTCTTCCCGCAGTTACATGAGAAGGAGCGTGGCCCAGCGCATTGCTTATTAGATATGCAATTAACCCAAAGACAGTGCACCTCCGGACAATTCATCATGTATGTTTGGTTCTGTATTATTGACAATGTTCATGTGTGGAAATCTAAAAGGTGTTTTGTACGGAAATTCATAATAGCCTGAATTGTTTTTTAATGTTTATACGTGTTGAAGTCATGGTTTACACACATACACAGAATTTGTACAAAGCGTAATTCAAAATAGTGATGTCACTGTCAAAGCAGAGTGATATGGCGCCACCCTGTTAAATATTTACAATGAATCCACACATGTCAAATGAGTTATAATCAATATTTCACGTAACCATGCAGAATACTTTGCGTGAACGTCTTACATGTTGGAGTCCATATGGAAGCTGCTGAGAGAGGCGGCCAACAGGCTGGATGGGACTACTCACGTTGGTAGAATAGGCTGTGGGCGGGTCCTTGTTTTGCCTTTGCTTTTAGTCGCCAGCTTGCACGGAACAAACAGAAAAGACAAAACAGACAAAGCAATGACAAATATAAATATTTGTATTTTTTATTATTGCTTCTCTTTATATATTCATGTGTATTTCGTTTAAAATTTGGCTCTCCTATGATACCATACATCTACATTGACCGTTCCTTTTAAGTTCCTCTCAAGAACCATTTACTTTAGGATGAAACTGTGACTGGTCAACCACAAGAGGCTGTGGCTCATGGAATTAGCATTGTGACATATTTTTCAGAGTCATATTGTATCCCTTGCGATATTGTGGTTACAGTATCACTCCTTCGCAATATTACATTCTCATGGTTGTCTGTGACCTATTATTTGTCCAAAAACACTGAAAGACAAGTTATTTGTAGTAATGCGGTCACTACGCATCAATATTGTAATGAGACATGCTGTATTGACGCCACATGTTTCATCTTAAAACGTAGCAGCAATGACAAAATACACTAATATAGCATTTTATAGGTTTTCAAAAGGGATGCACATTTTCAAGATGAACTCCACATACAACAGGTTTCTTTATGTGCAGTAGTGCCAGCTGGCACAACTTGATGACGGGACACGTGTCATCATACTACCAGTACTGCCACATTGTCATCGCTGTCGGTCGACATATTACTCACGTGGAGGGTTACCAAATGTGGAGATGTGATTCAGACTGAGACGCGGATAAGTGGTATTAAGAGTTTCCACTGGACAACAAGCAACAGCTGCTAAGAGCAATCAGGTAACTTGTAAACGGAAGGGAAACTTGATGCAAGCAAATTATTAAAAACAAATACAAACAGTTCTAAAACACTCGTGGGGGACAGGTTGTGATCTGCACATTCACCATGCTATTAAATAACAACCAAACATTACAAGTTTTTAAAATTTGTGATTGAGCCAGTGATTGAATTTATATGCATTTTGCCTTTTTTAAAGAAAATATTCAAAGGATTAGCCTTGGGAACGACATTTTTGCTTAGAAATCATTATTTTTTTATTTATATTAAATACACATGTTCCACCTCCACCATGTGCTATTATATTGTATAAAAAGGACTGTTCATAAGTAATTTTTCCTCTTCTTTTTAATAGATACTCTACTCACCAAAAGTTAGGGATATTTGGCTTTCAGGTGAAATTTATGGAAAATGCAACAAGTTCATAATACAGTAATATCATATCATGAAAGTAAGTCATTTAAGTAGGATGCACTGGTGATATCCTCATCTCAAAAAATGTATTGAAACAAAAGGTAACAACAATGGTGGTTACACCACAACAAACAATTTAAACATCTCAATATCTCGTCATGTGCCCTTGAGCATCAATTACAGCTTGACAACGACATCTCATGCTGTTCACAAGGCAACTTATTGTCTGCTGAGGCATGGCATCCCACTCTCCTTGAAGGGCAGCCCTCCGCTGTAGAACACACAAAAAAACAAGAGGGCTACAACAAGAGATTTCAGGTCTGACTTTTTTTTTCGAGAAGACACTGTCATGCAAATGTACAGTATAGGCCTGTCACGATAACACATTTTGCTGGGCGATAATTGTTCTACAATTTTTTGAGACACTATTTTCATTAATCATATGGCATAATAATACAAGTACATACTATCAAAAGCAATAAACTTGAATCTCTCAAACATACTTAATATTGTATTTGAAATGTCAAGAGCTTTTCAATGAAATTGCAGATGCAGTTGAGTAGCTTCACTAAAGTAAGCTATATTTATGACTTATTTTATTACCACTATTTAAGAATGTTCGCTGCTCTTATTTTGGCGGCCAGAGTAGTGAAATGTAATGCTTGTTGAAAATTAGTTTTGACTATGACTAAGTGAGACTGCTACGGAGTGTCTCTCTTTCACACACAACTTGCACGAAGTCAGCGGCCAACCTAGAACGCTGGTCTACATTAAGAAGCTCTAAAGCACACCTCATACTGTCTCACGCACGCACACGCACACACAGTTGCATGCGTCGCTCACCCTCCCAGTTAGCTTATACTGGTTATTGCTTGTTTGGTGGCTAGTAAGAAAGTTTTGTCGCCGAAGACTTAGCTGATGTTTTCGGTTGCCCGCCCCCTCGATATGTTTAGTTCAGGAGAGTGCTGATTAGTCACTGTTGATGGGCTACACTGCTCATGGGCATGTCGTACACTTCATGTCAAAAAATCCCAACTACTAAGTGTTTGATGCCACTCCTTGCATGCACATGTGGCCTGAAAGAATTGTCTTCCAGGAATGTATTTGGTCATGCTTTGAGTATACTGAATAAAATGTTTTTAGAATTTGAAATGTGAATTTTCATCATTTACAAACCATAGAGCATTGTTTTGGGCAAGCTTTTTGCTTGGAAAACTTACTTGTAGTTGATTAAACCTGCATTTGCTGGGAAAACCTAATTTTGGTTGTTAAAAGTTAGGAAAAGATAGTATTTGTTGGTAACACTTAATGAAAACTTGATAGTTGAAGAGGGCCGCACGGTGGATGAGTGGGTAGCATGTTGGCCTCACATTCAGAAGGTAGGTATGAATGTGAGTGTGAATGGTTGTATGTCTGCCCTGCGATTGACTGGCGACCAGTTCAGGGTGTACCCCGCCTATCGCCCAAAGTCAGCTGGGATAGGCTCCAGCATGCCCGCGACCCTAATGAGGATAAGCGGCATAGAAAATGGATGAATGATAGTTGAAGGGACAAATACGCATTAGTATACTGAACAGATCTTTTTACGATGACACCACCCAAAATAATAATCATTTTTTTAAGTTGGGAATATTTTTTATGGTGGATTTTTTTTAACCTCATTCTAAATATCTACCTTGTTTTAAAATATGAGTTCCCCTGTCAGAAGGAGTTTCAGCTGCTACCTCCAGAAGAGATTCGACCATAGGCCATGGAAAACAACTTCCGGATGGCTTCTGGACCACCGTCCGCCATCTCAGGAGATGGAAGTAGTGCACAGTAAACACTTTGTATGGTGGGGATGGTGTGCTGCTGACCTTGACTCGAGATGTTGTGGACCGGTGGAAGGAATGCTTTGAAGACCTCATTCCCACCGACACGTCCTCCAACAAGGAGGCAGCGCCTGGGGACTCTGAGGCAGGTTCTCCTATCTCTGGGGCTGAGGTTACCAAGGTGGTCAAAAAGCTCTTCGGTTGCAGGGCCACGGGGCATCATCCACCCGGAGTTCTTTAAGGCCCTGGATGCTGTGGCCGTGTCTTGGTTGACACGACTCTGCAGAATTGTGTGGACATCGGGGTCGGTGCCCCTGGACTGGCAGACCGGGGTGGTGTGCCCGCTTTTCAAGAAGGGGAACCGGAGGGTGTGTTCTAATTATTGTGGGATCATACTCCTCAGCCTTCCCGGTAACGTCTATTCTTGGATTTAGGAGGAGCAGTGTGGTTTTCGTCCTGGTCGTGGAATTGTGAACCAACTCTATACTCTCGGCAGGGTACTTGGAGGTGCATGGGAGTTTGCCCAACCAGTCTACATTTGTTTTGTGGACTTGGAGAAGGCATTCGACTGTGGCCCTCAGGGAATACTGTGGTCCGAGTCCATGGTTCTCTCCCGGAAGGGTGGCGTGCCATTTCATGGTCGGGGATGAAGTCCTGCCCCAAGTGGAGTAGTTTAAGTACCTCGGGGTCTTGTTCACGAGTGAGGGAAGGATGAAACGTGAGATGGACAGGCGGATTTTTGCGCCGTCTGCAGCGATGCACCGATCTGTCGTGGGGAAGCGAGAGCTGAGCCGAAAGGCAAAGCTCTCAATTTACCGGTCATTCTCCGTTCCTACCCTCACCTATGGTCATGAGCTTTGGGTAGTGACTGAAAGGACAAGATGGCGGGTACAAGCGGCCAAAATGAGTTTCCTCCGCAGGGTGGCTGGGCTCTCCCTTAGAGATAGGGTGAGAAACACTGTCATGCAGGAGAGACTCAGAGTAGAACCGCTGCTCCACCGCATTGAGAGGAGCCAGATGAGGTGGCTCGGGCATCTGGTTAGGATGTCCCCCCCGGACGACTTTCTGGGGAGGTGTTCATGTCACGTCCGACCGGTAGGAGACCTCGGGAAATACCCAGGACACCTTGGAGAGACTACGTCTCTCAGCTGGCTTGGGAACCTTGGGATCTGCTGGTAGGAGCTGAACTATTAAAAAAAAACAAAAAAAACAATGTGGTCAAAACTTTAAAAAAAATATGTATTTTTTACATTTTTTATGAAACTTTTGTGAGGGCCAAATTTGTGATGTAAAAGTGAAAAGTTATTCTTTTGTAATAAATATCTTATGTCATTAAAAAAATGCCATTGAGGAAAAAAAATCAGCCTTGAGAAAATTGAAACATAAAAAAAACCCTTAAAAATCTAAAAAATAAAAAAATAATTTAAAAAAAGCCCTGACATCAATGCTTTGGTCTGAAATTGTTGATTTGATGTAGGCAAAATTTTAAAATGTATATATTTGACATTTTTATGGGATTTTGTGACAGGACCAAATATGGGGCCGAAGGGTAAAATACATTTTTGTAAAAACATAAAACAAACCTGTGCTACCTAAAAAAATAAAACTCAAAACAAAACAAAAAACTTGATATAGCTAGGTCCCGCGACCCTAATGAGAATAAGCGTTACAGAAAATGAATTAATGAATATACAATCGTTAGGTCTGAAATGATTGAAATGATGTATATTGTATAACATTTATGAGAGAACTCAATTTTGGGCCTAAGGGTGAAACGTTTGGGCTTGACATTCAATACAAGTGTAAAAAGAAGTGAAAATAAGCCAACGCAAAAGCGAGCGCCTCAAGTGGAAAGCAGCCACCGCCGAGATTGCGAAATGGAGTCCGTGTCACTCGTTGGCCGTGACTCACGGTGTCCGCTTCATGGACACCGGTGACAGTCAGCGGCACGTACGCCATAAGAGGAAACCTCGAAACCCAACAGTCCGTTTTTCTTCATTCGGCTGTCTGAATGATGGCAATCATACACAGGAGATGTTGATTTATTTATTCATCCCATAATAAGCTGAGCCAGTAAATCGTGTCTATAGGACAGAAAGTAAGATCCTTCAGAATTTTCAGTGGAATGTATGCGCTACAAGCTGTACGCCGACTAATCTAAAGTACGTTACATTCTGTAGCATGATTGACGAGATCATTGCTGGAGGCTTGTGCTCACGTGGCTACTTTTGCATCTAATGCAAACTTTGGGATATCCTCACACGCGGGAGGATGCTAAATCAAGACAGAAAAGCCGCCGTGACAAAGCATGTTTGAAACGTGTTGCAACATGGGATACTCATTTGCAAGGTCATACGTGTGTGTCAGTGAAAGGGGGGGTCGGGTCACGAGAATGTCTTTTAAATTCGCTTGAAAGCAGATCACAGCTCAGACACTGTGACGAGTTCTACGCTTGCCATGGCTTCCAAGCTACTCAGGCACTGTGGTGAGTACACGTGTATACTCCAATATTTTTGAGATGTTTAACGAATTGACTCTATCTGTATCTATATTCAAATACATAGCTTTTTACCTACAAAAAATGTTCCCAATATTATTTGGTCAAATATTTGCACTGCTTTTGTGAACTTATTTTTAATATAAATATTTGTAAATAGAAATGTTTTGAAAATAAAATATTCTTACAGTTTATTTGACATTTTTTTATTCTACACAAAATACATGTAGCACTTAAAGTCATTTTAACTTAACTATACAAATATTCAAATATGGTTATATTTTAAAATACAATATATACATTGTTGGGATATATTTAACATTTAAACAAAATGTAAGAGTTAAAAAAAAATGTTTAATTATATTTAATCTTTCTGGAATGGAGTTGGATTTTTCCCAAACATGACACAAAGTTGAAAAAGGAACATTTTAAATTGTGAACCAAAAAAGTTTTGTCTTTACTGTCTGAAAACAATCAAGTTTAATCAAATACATTGTTTATGCATGATTTATTACTTAATTTTTTTATATTTTTTTATTTTTTTCCAGTTGCCCCACAACACATAAAAGTACAATTTTTACTTTTTTTTTTTGTGTCTTGCGCAGCATCATAACAGCTGAATGGGAGTCAAGCTGCCTTCAAATGCTGAGCAAAATTTCTTTGCCAAGGGAGATTTCATAATCCAAATGAGTCTCCCTTGACATTTGACTGCGTTTATTATGAATTTTGTTGCGCCACATTTCGATGCAATTTTTACTTTTAAAAAAAGCTAAATTGGGAAACGAGAGCAAAAAGGCAAAACCAAAAAAAATCTATTTTGATACTAGTCACTATTAAAAACATGCATACAAATAAGTATATAATATATAAAATAACTAGCTTTTTTTTTTCAAAGCATGTTGTACAAAAAAACCCCAAAACATTACAAAAGTGTTCCACTGTATACTTTGATTTGTAGGAATGCAATTTTTAACACAATTTTTGACATGGAATACAAATTAATGTGTGTATTATTTTAGCAAGAGCAACAATTTTAGAATATCATAAGTCAGATTTTTTAAATAACATTATAGTGAAGCTAACCAATTAGTTATATTGACCAGCGGATGAAAGGAGGGAGGTTTACATCTCATTAACCACGTTATTCAGTTTTTGTGGCAGGACCCAGAGAATATGGAAAGGACAGCTGCCGTTGTTTCCGGCCACCATATTGTGGTACAACATAGTTGGGTCGCAAAGATGGCACTTAGTTGTTTTTTTTTTGTTATTGGCTGTCATGAAATCACATTTTTTTGACACTGTTAAAAAAACAATACTTTTCTGGTCCAGGAGGGCTCCCGAGCCAAAGCTTCCCTACCCCTGCTGCATACTGTGTGATTGACACCTCTTTTGGGGGGGAATATTGTGGCCTCACAAGTCTGCATACTTCCATTAATTGTCTTGGTTTTAAGGATAACTTCATTGCATCTCACATCCGAAATCTGTCTTTCCTCAGCGCTGGTCCTGATGTTCCTGGCGCTGCAGTGGTACCCGGCGCTTCTCGCCACCATCAGTTGCCACAATGTCTTGGCACGACTGACGTCACTGACGATGGCGCTTTGCTTTGAGACGAAGCACCTGTGCGTGGAATACGTAAGGGTTTGCCACACTCGCTAACAAGGTTGCAAAACATCTTGCTGCATCCGCTGCTGTTGACTGATGACAAACGTCTGGCCAATGCTGTACCTTCTGTTCAGTTACAGCTCGTCCTCCTTTGGATTTCCGGGCAGCAAAAGCGCATTCTCCGCTATTGTACGCGTCCGCATGTCACAGCTGTGACTGTAACATTAGTAATGTACAACTTCCTGGTTTTGGTCAGGAAGTTGCACACCAGCCTCAAATGGCCAATGCTGCATTCAGGAAAATTGGGAAGTTGTAGTGGAATGCAGTAATCTCACATCACACAAGACTGGTGGTGACGCGCTAAAATACGATCTGAACTTCTGTTAGTGTTAGGCGTACGCAGCATTCTGACATGCGAGCTGTCTTGAATGCAACTTGAAGGACAGTTTACAATATACTTGCTATATACTGTATACACACACACACACACGCACACACACGGTGGGCCTGAAGAAAGGTTACAGTTAACACTTGGACATATGTATACACTGTACAACCCAAATTCCGATCTCCATCCATTTCAGTGAATGCATAGAATAAAGATCATTTATTAATCTCCAAGAGAAATTTTGGTTTCAAGGTTCAGTTTTTTCTATAATATGTAAAATGTGATTTAGGTGAAACGGATAATGAACTGCAAGCCTACTTCTGGCCGTCCGTCCCTGGATATATTGAAATATTGGATATATTATAATATATTGATATATTGAGTAAAAGTGTTTTACAAGGAAAAAATCAAAACTTCACATAAAAACCAATGGATTGTAATTCTTTTTTTTTTTTAATACGTAATCTAATTCCTAAATACACAGATTTATTCCTACAAAGAAGAGATTTAGAGGCTTTACACGATTTATGTCAAATTTTAACAAGAAAAATAAATTTAAAAAAAAATCTAATCTATAAAAAAAATATGTTTTTCCAGTACTTGATACTTTTAGAAATGTTCATTTGACTTTTGGTGGTTTACTCATGGTGGTCGAATGGGTAGCACAGTGGCCTCACAGTCAGGAGGTTCAGGGTTTGAATCTCCGTTGGGCTTCTCTGTGTGGAGTTTGCATGTTCTCCCCGTGCGTGTGTGGGTTTTCTCCGGGTACTCCGGTTTCCTCCCACATTCCAAATACCTGCATGTTAGCTTCATTGACCACTCTAAATTGTCCATTAGAGTGTGAATGTGTGTTTGTCTATATGTGCCCTGCGATTGACTGGCAACCAGTCCAGGGTGTACGCCGCCTCCTGCCCAAAGTCAGCTGGGATAGGCTCCAGCCTACACGCAACCCTAATGAGGCTTAGCGGCATAACAAATAAATGATAATGATTAATACTTTTAATGTTTACATTTTGTGTAACTTTTTTTTATTTTAGTGCGATTTCAAAAATATATTACATTGGAAACGTTTAAGTTACATATATTTTTTTTAAAGACAAAAAAATAAAGTAAACGTTTAAAACGTAATATTTGTTTTTTAATCATATTTTAATATAATGAATGCATGTAATGAATGGCTCTTAATCACTCTTCCCCCACAGAGGACCTTCCACGGCCTGACAAACACGTTCCCCAATCAAGTTCCCAACGCCACCGTCGCGGGCAGCACCTTCCTGGAGCAGCTGCAGGACATCTACGCCAAGAGCCTGCAGTACAACCAGCGTATCGCCAATGTGGAGAACTACCAGAAAAACGACTGGGGAAACCCGCCGTCCGTGGGCGAGCCTCTGACCCAAGTCAAGAGTAGTCTTTGCAGCCAAATGAACCTTTTGAAAGTTCTGGCCCAGGTAATTCAACCGGACGTCCCACTGGTGGCGGCAGAGCCTCCTCAGCCTTCCAACAGTCACTCTTACGCAAAGAAGATGTACGGTTTGGGGGCAATTGTGGGCCTCGGAGACTGGCTCTCACAAGTCCTTCAGACTCTGGAGGCGGCCCCAGAGGTGTGCAATGCCCTGACGGCCGGGACCGAGTCCCATTGAAGGATCATCCTCCTGCGCGGATTGTGGAAAATGTTCTGTGCAGGGGACATCAGAATGTGCAGACATCTGGCCTGATCCAAAAACCTACCAAAGGTTACAGCAGTTATTATTTATTTATTTTGCACGAAAAAGCTCCAGGATCCAGAAGGTAGTTGGGTCTGAATTTCTCTTGTTTGCATCATTTATATTCTGTTATTAGAATTCATGTTGCACGGAAAATTTATTGGAAAGTTCTACTCTGCCTGAGGAAAAAACTGCAGACCTCCGACTAGTATCCAAAATCAGAAGGTAGTCAGGTCTGAAATGGGATTTTCCACTGCTGACTTCTGTGCTTTACACCAAAAAGTATTCACGGAAAACTCAAAAGCTCAGGTAGCGGAAAAACGGCGGGAAAATCAGGTAGTCCAGACCTAGATTCTAGATCCAGAAGGTGTGACGCAGTAATTCTACTGTTGCTTTCATTAGGTCTGAATTTTGCACATTTGCCATTCCTTCAAAATAAATAGAAACATTTTTCTAAGGTTGTGGACAAAACCAGGAGGAGTGAAAGGTTGCAGACGTCCAACTAGTACCTAGTTCCAGAAGATAGTTGGGTCTGATTCATGTTTTTGACTGTTGGATTTTGGAGATTTCTTAGTAGACTATAATTTTGCACAAAAAAAGACTTCATTCAAATTGATCTGCGCATTCAGGGAGTGCAAAGGGGCCCAAAATCCAGATCCAAAAGTAGTAATTCTACTGTTGCTTCATCAGGTCTGAATTTTGCACTTTGACCAATCAGTGGGCATGAAGAGGGCGACTCAAGGGGTGCAGACCTCCAACTAGTAGGTAGTCGGGTCTGAAGTGTTGAGTCACATCTTGATCTTTTATTAAAAATTAATTTTGCACACAAAAAACCTCAGTTGGCCTCTCAGGGTGCAGCCAGGAAGTGGTGCGTGCAGACCTCTGCTCAGACCCCAGAATCTGCCAAAAGATAGGGCGTGATGTGACAGTTAGTTATTCTTCCATTACAAATCAATTTTGCACAAAATACTCCATCCCTTCATTCTTTTGCACTGAAGTCCAAATGTAATTGCTTAAAAGAGGAAGTCCAAGGGAGATTGCGGTGATGTCATTCTCACACTTGAACTCGGGGCCCCAACTTCCTCTGACTTGTGCGCTGCAGGGGTCACGGTGTCAAATGTTAATGCTGCTGTTTCTCCCGCAGTGCATTGTTTATCTTATTGTCTTATCTTCACATTACTAAAATGTCATCTATTTTTCTAATGCCACATTTATACAAGGCCTGTTATTTATACACGTTTTGTTGTATTTTTTATTGTATGCACATTTATCAATTGTTTGTAATAAAATCTGTACTTGTACCTTAAGTATGTTTTACAGGAGTATTTTAATTCAATGCATGAATGAGTCTTCATAAGTTGTTCTCAGTTAGGTAGTGCGGACCTTATCCCAGGCCATAGAATCTGGGTCCAGAAGGTAGTCTGGCCTGAATTGACATTTACCACTGATACTGTGTTTTGTTTTGTTTTTTTAATTATTACAGCTTAGTAAATGCACCAAAATGTTTTAATTGAAAAGTTCTGCAGACCTCAGGCAAGGCCACAAAATCCAGGTCCGGAGTGAAGTCGGGTCTGAACTGATGTTGACTATCGCTGAATTCTTCAGTTTTTTATTAGAACTTAATTTTGAATGAGGGCCGCACGGTGGCTGAGTGGTTAGCACATTGGCCACACAGTCAGGAGATCTGGAAGACCTGGGTTCAAATCTCCGTTGGTCATCTCTGTGTGGAGTTTGCATGTTCTCCTCGTGCGTGTGTGGGTTTTCTCCGGGTACTCCGGTTTCCTCCCACATTCCAAAAACATGCATGTTAGGTTAATTGGCGACCCTAAATTGTCCATCGGTATGAATGTGAGTGTGAATGGTTGTTTGTCTATATGCCCTGCGATTGACTGGCGACCAGTCCAGGGTGTACCCCGCCTATCGCCCAAAGCCAGCTGGGATAGGCTCCAGCATCCCCGTGACCCTAATGAGGATAAGCGGTACAGAAAATGAATGAATGAATGAATGAATGAATTTTGAATGAGGATCTACAAGAAGATCTACATCCATACATTGTGCTCATTCTGGGACTGCAGACGTTTGCTCAGGCCACAGAATCCAGGTCCAGAAGTTAGTCGGGTCTGAACCGATACCATGCACTGCTGAATTCAGGTAATTTGTGTTTATTTATTGAATTTTGCATTCAAGTTTTCATTCAAAGGTTCTGCTCAGTCAGGTCTCTGCTCATGCCACAGGATCCAGGTACAGAGTGTAGTCGGGTCTGAACTGATAGTTTCCATCAGAATCATGTGTTCTTTTCCTGTTGCAAGCGCCACTTACATGCTAAATGGGCTTGTTACGCTTGCATGAATAACCTTGACCTTTTGACATCCAACCTGCCCCTACTTGCGTCTCTAAAAAGTTCAGCGTTTGCGTGAATTAGTCTAATTAGTGAATTAGTTTGGATCAAATTGGACTTGAAACGCTGCTCAGTGCAACGTGATGTTGCTCCCCAGTGGCAGAATTAATCAAGCTGCCAAAGACGCCAAGCATTTTACTAATTACGCAATTTTTGTTGTTAGAATGATTAATTGTCCCACATCCATCCTCCCCTTGAAGGCACCGTGACACCGCTTTGGACTCCAATCATGGCGGAACATGTGCACAGATGGAGGTGAACAGCAGGAACACGTCCCGGGCCTTCTACAATTATACACGCGGGTATTTAATTCATTACCAAAGAGAATTTCCCGTTTGTTTGCCACGTACTCTATTACAGTCGCGTTTACTCAATTCCAAAACATGCACGATACATTTCATGACACGTTTAATGACAGCCTAGAGCTCCACCAGTGCTGGACTGAAGGCAACATTTTTAAAAATCAAAACAAATTTAAAAAACATTCACTACACGTCTTAAAATACATAATCCCTGCCCTGCCAATCAATCTTGGTGGAGGCACAGAAGACGTGAATTGATGACTCGTACTAAACAAAGAGCTGCCTGGTGATCATCACGGATGACTGGATGGAAACGGTTGATGCACTTACAAAGTGTAAATCATCAAGACAAAAACAGTACAGTGTGTGGATGACAACAATGGCAAAGTCCCTTTCCTTTTTCTCTCGTGCCGCACAGGTCAAACTCTTAGACTACAAGGAGTTCTGGAGGGTTCTCCCCGTAGCAATACTTGGCTTGAGAGTTCCGGTATGTGTTCTCATGTTGGACGCTCTGCAAAACAAGCGGTGAAAACAAGTGGATCAGATAAACAAATACAGTACATGCCAGATACCAGAGCTATCTTTGCTTTAATATTATTGTTGTCGTAGTTCTATTTTGGCTATGTTCACTGATAATGTATTCTTCTAGCTACCATCGTTAATAATTTTTTTGCAATATTAGCTGATATTCTTCTGGCTATGTTTGCTGATATTCTTGTAGCTACTATCGTTGATAATTCTTCTGGCTATGTTTGCAAATACTCTTTTGGCTATGTTTGTTGATAGTCTTCTAGCCACAAGCAATGATACTTTTTTGCTACAATTGCTGATATTTTTCCAGCTATGTTTGCTGATACTCTTTTGGCGATCTACTTTTGCTGATATTCTTCAGGCTATTTTGGCTCATACTCTTTTGGCTCCATACGTTTACTGATATTCTTTAAGCTAAGTTAGCTGATACTCTTTTGGCGATCTACTTTTGCTGATATTCTTCTGGCTATTTTGGCTGATACTCTTTTGGTTACATACGTTTACTGATTTTTTTTAAGCTAAGTTTGCTGATATTATTCTAGCTATGTTCGCTGATACTCTTTTGGCAATGTTTGTTTATATTCTAGCTATGTTCGCTGATATTCTTGTTGCTACGATCGTTAATACTCTTGGCTACATTTGTTAATATTCTTCTAGCTATGTTTGCCAATCTACTTTGGCTACATTTGCTGATGTTCTTCTAGATATGTTCACAGAGCTTGTTTGCCAAGCTACGTTTTGTTAATATTCGTCTAGCTACGTTCACTGATACTCTTGGTTACTTACGTTTACTAATACCCTGTTATATACATTCATTGATTCTCTTTTGGCTACCAACATTACTTGATACTCTTCTAACTATGTTGGCTGTTACTCAAACGTTATTATTATTGTAGCGGCAGTGCATGCGTGGAGACAGCAAAATTTGCTGACATTCTTTTAGCTACCTTTGTGCCGATACTCTTTTGGCTACATTGCTGATATTTAGTCAGTCGGAAGGTCAGAAATTTCCGATAAGTGAATAAACGCATTCTAGTCTAACTTTTGTGAGCGCAGCATGTTCGGTATCAACCTGGCGACCTACTTGTGATGAGGTGCGACACTTGGCCAGGCACAGCTCAAAGATGTCCTCCACGGCAACAAAGAGGTTCTGAAAGCCTTCTGCGGCGCGATTCAGGAAGCGCTCTAGAAGAGGTTGCTAACGACAAGTATAAGTAAGGGATAAAGTGTGATATTAACCATAAACCAGGAAATACGCAGAAAACCACTAAATTAAATATTCGCAACATACCCAAGTTATTTTAGTGTCCACAGAAACACAAATATCATAAAAACATGACCTGCGCTTACCTTGTCAGGCTGGAGGCAACAAGAAACACAGTACTCGTACACGCTGCAGCAGGCGTTGGCCAAGCAGCTTTTGCAGACGTACTGCCGCGTGCTGGGAGTGTTGACGTTGCAACAACCATTCACCAGCAAGTCTTTCCTCTCGCACACGTAACCTTAAAAAAAACAACAACTTTGAGGCGTTGCGCATCCCTCGCTGTCAGGAAGAGCAAGGGCTCACCCAACTCGTCCGTCAGCAGCATCTTGCCCTGGATGGAGTTCCTGCACTGGCTCATCTGGCGGCTACTGTTGCCCAGGTTGAAGCGCACCTTCCACGGGATGCGTTGGTCCGAATCCCTAACCTCCAAGAGCGTGCGGTCCCGTATGGTCCGCTCCTCCTGTGCAATGCACACACACACATATTTAGGGTGAATAAACAGTGTTGCTTACTTCCTTGTGTGTTCCTGTGTTCCATGTGAGTCAGACAGACATAACAAGGGATTAAGTTCTGACACACAAAGGTTTTCTTCCCATTTTTCAAATGCAGCAATATTATGCCCGTTCGCCATCATATCGGACTAACTGAATTAAGCCCAGACAGGTTTCCTCGCGGTGACAGTTTGACCCTGGAACAGATTATTCCCAATCCCATGATCTCAATGAGAGAAATACTTCTCAAGTGGATTGTGTTCGACTTGTACCTGTTTGAGTGTACTGGTGAGGAAGTAGATGAGAGAAAGCCCAAAGACGACTCCCAGCACCCATCGCTTCCTCAGGATCCGACGGAGGACCATCATGGCATAACTTTGACGCCCAGACGCTAGCCGGAAACATCAAATCTTAGCTTCTTCTTGGTTTTAGCTAATTAGCTGTGACGTATGCGCTAAAGCTAGCTTGTCCAGACAACAAAAACGCTATCAATCAGAGCGCCCACAACAACAACACTAGGTTATAATTAACCCATGCTGATTCATAAATGCATATAAGCATGCATTTCTTCGATATAAAAAAAACAACGCGATATTTCAATGCTGACTTGTGGCCTGCTTTGATAGCTTGCTAGCTAGCTCCCAACCGGCGCTCCGATGACTTTACCAACACAAACTCCTACAACAATAAAAAGAACGCCGTTGACAACAAAACGATTCGCAAACGCCACCAAATGTTACACATGGCGCAATAAACCACTGTAGACGTTAACGAACCCTTGCGTTCGCTATCCCGCACCATTAAAACAATCCGACAACACGGAAGTGGCGGCGCGACAACGACAACTGTGATTGGTCCGTCAGCTGTTACGTTGACCCGGAAGTTGTTCAAGACCACACTGGAGTTGCGCATCGTCTGTCGCGACAACAAGTAAGCTAGCTGAGCTAAAATTAACAATGAAAAGCGCCGAACGGGAACTCCTCGAACAAATTAAGGTGCAATTTCCGAATTATCTTTTTGAACGCAATGGCGCCTTTGGCAGATAACTTAAACGTGTCTCCTCAGGGCTGCTTCATTTGTTGAGGAGCGGTGTGCCATGCAGAGGAGACATAGCAGCAACACGGAAGGCATGTCTTCAGAAAGGTGGGCTTACAATGTCTTTTTATGGCCGCGACCGTGGTCATGGAAATTCCGGTTCTTTTCAACACCCGGTTCTTACCGAGCCGTTCACTAAACAGAGCCGGCTCTTTCGGCTCCGAAATGGCTCCTCAAATGTTTTTGTTGTCCTGAAATAATTTCTTACCGAATTGTGCGAAATGAATTACTAAAGCAATGAAATACATGATGTCATTTTTTTTATTATTTAAATGAATTTATTTAAGTGCTCAGGGAACAGCAACAAAAAATGTAATACAAAGATTGGCATTAAAAAATGTCCTCCGCGTGCTGTGTATTTAACCCCGCCCCTATTGCGTCACAAGTTAGTAGAAAAAAACGTATCTGCTCCTAAAGACTGGAGCCGCTTGTCCGTTTCAAGGAGTCGATTCATTTTAAAGGTGACTTGCAAAAGACGCATTGTGATGCAGTTGTTTTTTTCTGTCAAGGAGCCGTAGCCAAACTCTGGGATCAGAGAGCAGCCTGGACGAAGGGGGCGTGTTTGACTGTCTGAAGCCCGACTCGCCCGCCTCGCCCCAACAAATCTTTTCTGGCTTGGTGGGTGTCCCCTCCGGTACCGTCTCTCCCGCCCAGTTCCAGGCAGCGAGTTTAGTTTTGGGCTCACCTCCGGAAGTTTTCATCCAGATGACGTCTCGGGAAGAAGGTGGCGCCCGCCGTCCTGAGGTGGCCCCGTTCCTCCCTCGTCCCCCCCAGCATCACAACCACCATCACCACCACCATTTCCACCACCCGTCCCTGCAGCACAGGACCCCCTCTCTGCTCCAGCAGGCCACGGCGGCGGCAGCCGGCTCGGAGAGGCGAGGCTCCAGGGAGGAGGGTGGCCAGGAGGACCCTTCAACGCCGGCGCCGGCCTTGTCAGAGCTGAAAGCGGTGGTCACCTGGCTGCAGAGGGGCTTTCCTTTCATCCTAATTCTCCTAGCCAAAGTCTGCTTCCAACATAAGCTCGGTAAAGCCGCGCCCTGATGTTGCCAACCGCCCGCATTTTTCATGACCGCTTATGTTGTCGTGCGTTTGTGTGCCAGGCATCGTCGTTTGTGTGGGCATGGCCAGCACATTTGCCTACGCCAACTCAACTTTTAAGCACCAAGTGTCCCTACGGGTAAACAACATTTCAATACAAATCGGCAAATTTAGCTGTGGCGGTCCAAATGGGTCTGTGGTGGGCCGCCACAGATAAATGGATGTAAATGTCTGAATATCTACAAGACGGATGTTGGGAAAGATGCATTTGCGTTCTTCTCAGGAGGAGCGCTCGATATTGGTCGCCTTGTGGCTCATGCTGTTCCTCTCAGGCAACGTCGCCTACGTTTACTACGCTTTCAGCCAAGAGGAGCTGCACAACAGGTACCAGCAGACCGTCTCTTTGCCTGCCATCGTCACGTACATTCAATTCAGTTCCTCTTCTGTTGTCAGGCCATTTCATTTGTTCTTTCTGTCGGCAGACTTCCTGTTCTTGTCTGCTTGTGTCCTGTGAGTATTTTAATTTTTTATTTTTGTCCTGACCATTTTTTTCCCACGTTATGTTTTTGGGTGCGGCTGTCGCAAGTAATTTTCTCACAACTGATGGTGATGCAAACATCGTCTGCTTATTGTGTGTATGTATCTTCCAGCCTTGTGTTTTCAAAGCCCAACCTCAACAGCTTTGACTTCTTTGACCTCATCTGGGCGGTGGGCATCACAGACTTTGTCCTCAAGTTCATCACCATCGGCCTGAAATGTGTCATCCTTTTCCTACCCAAGATCTTTTTGGCCTTCAAATCCAGGGTGAGAATCCTCAAGTCAAATGCGCTTATCTTCATTCCAGTGACTGGTCGACCTCTGATTCATTCCTCGCCTTTGATGAAAGATGATTTTTAGGATCTACTAAAGGAATCTGTTTTTAAGAACCCACCGCCAAGATTCTCTATGCAGTGCTCTCCTTTTTTAAAGAGCCTACTGCAAAAAAAAACCTAGTTAAAAATCTTTTATATGACAGGAACGCTTTTCTATTTTTAAATATCTGGTGCAAAATAAAGGCTAGTCAGAGATCCTTTGTCAATCAGGAATGTTAGGCTGTTTTAAAGAACCTACTGCAAAATAGGCGCTAGTCAAAGATCCTTCACACGTCAGGAGCACTTGGCTGTTTCAAGAACACGCTGCCAAAAAAGCGATTCAAAGATCCTCCATATGTCAGTAGCACGCTTGTATTTTTAAAGACCTGCAAAATAATCGCTTGTCAAAAATAATTTGGTATGACAAGAGTTCTCGCCTATTTTTAAAGTTACTTTATATGAAAGAATTGTTTTTTTGTTTTTAAGGACCTTCTGCAATTTAAAGGCTAGTCAAAGATCCTTTATACTGTATGTCAGGAGTGCTGGTTTGTTTTTAAGGACCTGCAAAATAAACACTAGTCAAAGATCCTTTATACGACATGTCAGGAGTACAGTTTTTAAAAGCACACCGCCAAAAAACGCTATTCATAGATTCTCTATATGTTAGGAGTGCTCTTCTGGTTCTAAGGACTTCCTGCAAAATAAACACTAGTCAAAGATCCTTGAGCTTGGCTGTTTTTAAGAACCTACTAATCAAAGATCCTCTATATATCAGGACCGCCCATCTGTTTTTAGGACCTCTCGCAAAAATAAATGCAAGTAAAAGATCCATTATACGACAGAAGCGCTCGACTGTTTTTGAAGACCTCCTGCCAAATAACCGCTAGTCAGAGATCTTTTATGTTACAGGAGAGCTTGGAAATTTTTAAGACATACTAAAAAAAAACAAGTCAAAGATCTTCTTTAAGCCTGGAGCATCTCTCTGTCTTTAAGACTATACTGCCAGAATAAGCTAGTCAAAGATCCTCTAATCAGTATGAGGAGCAGTCTGCTGTCTTTCAGGATGAATTATCTAAAGAGTATGTAACAAGTCCATATGGACAGGATGCTGACCACATTTTTCCCAAATAATACTGCCTGGTAAAAGTGTAGAAAAGAGGAATTTGTCTTCTTCCCTTTTTGCTAAAATTGTCAACATAAACACACACACACACACACACTAGCCTACCAACATTACTTGCTGACTTCCTAACTCCCTTGGCATCATAAACTAGCTCATCCCTTGTCATTCTGGGCTGGTACCTCGCTTTTCTCACAATCATCCTTCGCCTTCTCAAATGCTTTTCTTGCTGACGGTGCTCCCAACTTCCTTGTCATCAAGAGCCAGCTCCTCTCTCGACTTTCGGGGCTGGTCTCGCACCTTTCTTGGGATCGTCCTTACCCCTTCACGAATGCTTTTCTTGCTGACTGTGCTCCTAACTCCCTTGACATCATGAAGGCGCCAGATGATACTATTCCACTTCTGTCTGCCACAGCTCCATCTGGTGGGTCACTGCCCCGCTTGACCCTAGTGCGGGCAGACTGTAACGGTCATTAATGATTAATGATTTCCAGTGCTAACTAACTTTGAACTAACATGGAAATCAAAACACAGCCTCCCGGAGTTGCGCTTCACTCTGCTGTTGTTATAAAAAACGGAAACCCTTTCAGAGAACCGTGAGTCACTGTAATGAATATTTCTATCTGAGATTGCTGACTGTCTGCAAAAAGACCAAAAATAGCAAGTGAAATTTAAGGGCTCCCAAACTCTCACTCCTGTGTTGCAATCTCATCCCCCCTGTTTGCTACTAAAATTACATTATTTTCTCATTAAAATATGAAATATTTTATCTTTGAATATTACTGTAATATTATAAATTATTTTTTCCCCCACAACATAAAAAAACCTTTCTTCTTGGCAATTCTTGTCTTTCTTGTTAGAAAAAAATCCTTTTTTTACTTTATTAAAATGTTTTGTTTTGTTTGTTTCTCAGATTATGACCTTAAATAAAATCAAACATTCCATTCCATTTTCTACCGCTTGTCCGGGTCGCGGGGGCAGCCATCTCAGTAGGGAAGTCCATACTTCCAGGCGACTTCTTCCAGCTCCACGGGGAGGACACCAAGGCGTTCCCAGGCCAGCTGTGAGACATAGTACCTCCAGCGTGTCCTAGGTCTTCCCCAGGGCCTTCTCCCGGCTGGGCATGCCCGAAACACCTCACCAGGGAGGCATCCGGACTAGATGCCTGAGCCACTTCAACAGGCTCCTCTTGTTGTGAAGGAGCAGCGGCTCTACTCTGAGCTCCTGCCGAATGGCTGAACTCCAGGCACCCTACGGAGGAAACTCATTTCCGCCGCTTGTATCTGCGATCATTGCAGTTCCTGTAACCGAGGTTTGGCTAACGGTCGTACCCTTCTCTCCAGCACCCTGGAGTAGACTTTCCCAGGGAGGCTGAGGAGTGTGATCCCCTAGAGTTGGAACACACCCTCCGGTCACCCTTTTTAAAAATGGGGACCACCACCCCGGTCTGCCAGTCCAGAGGTACTGTTCCCGACTTCCATGCAATGTTGTAGAGGCGTGTCAACCAAGGCAGTCCCCCAACATCCAGAGCCTTGAGGAATTCCGAGCGAAACTCGTCTACCCCCGGAGCCTTGCCATTGGGAAGTGTTTTGACTACCCCAAATACCTCAGCCACGGTGATAGAACTGTCCACGTACGTCTCCTCAGACTCTGCTTCCTCTACGGAAGGCATGTCAGTGGGATTCAGAAGGGCTTTGAAGTACTCCTTCCACTGAGCAACTATATCCTCAGTCGAGGTCAGTAAGCCCCCGTCCGCACTGTAAACAGTGTGAACTGGGGACCGCTTCCACTTTCTGTGGTGTCGGACGGTTTACCAGAACCTCATTGAGGCCGACCAAAAGTCGTGCTCCATAGCCTCACCAAACTCTTCCCACACCCGAGTTTTGCTTCGACCACCGCTGAAGCCGCGTGCCCCTTGGCCTGCCAGTACCTGTCAGCTGCTTTAAGAGTCCCGCAAGCCATCCATGCTTGATAGGACTCCTTTATCAGCTTGACGGCAGCCCTAACCCCCGGTGTCCACAGTCGGGTTGGGGTCTTGCCTCCGTGACTAGCACCGACCACCTTGCGGCCACAGCTATGACTGGCTGCCTCAGCAATGAAGGCACGGAATACAGCCCATTCGGCCTCTCCCCTGCAAAAACTCCAGATTAGAACAAGGTCCAGCCCCTCTCAAGGAATTTGGTTCCAGAGCCCAAAGTGTGGGTTGAGGTGAGTCCGACTATATTTAGTCTGAATGTCTCCGCCTCTTCCACAAGCTCGGACTCCTTCCCCACCAGAGTAGTGACATTCCACGTTCCAAGAACCAGATTTGGCCGCCGGAGACCAGGTCGCCCGGACACCCGCCCTCGACCACTGCCCAAATCGCACAGCACCAGACCCTTATGGTTGCCCCTGCAGGTGGTGGGTCTGCGGGGGGAAGCTCCCGTGTTGCTTCTTCGGGCTGGGCCCGGCCGGGCCCCACGGGTGAAGGCCCGGCCACTAGGCGTTCGCTTGCGAGCCCCTCCCCCAGGCCTGGCTCCAGGGTGAGGCCCCGGTGTCCCACGTCCAGGCGAGGTGTGGTCACTCCTCTTAAGTTTTAATCATAAGGGTCTTCCTAATCACTCTTAGTCTGGCCCGTCACCTAGTACCTGTTTCCCTTGGGAGACCCTACCAGGGGCGTAAAGGCCCCGACGAAATAGCTCCTAGGATCACTCGGGCACTCGAACCCCTCCACCACGATAAGGTGGTGATTCACGGAGGAGAAAAATCTAACAATGTTTTGATATTAATATTTCAACTCATTGCTACTAAAATGATATATGTAGAGCTATATATTCTGATAACATAACTATTACACACAGCCTAATTTTCCAAAAATTACAACTTTAGTCATTGTTTTGTTTCTCTTTCACAACATTACAGCTTTTAAAGAGTATTTTTTCTTTACTTTTTCAACTGCGGGCTACTAAAATGTTATTTTTCTCAATAATTACGTTGCCCCTGTTACATTGTTCTCTTAATCTTTTGTCTATTCTTGTAAAGTTTTCCTGCATAATTATATTTTTAGAATGTGCTGCAGGCCAATAAAAAAATTAAAAAAAGGCCACCGTTGATTTATGCAGTAAGCGCTGAGTCTGCGTAGTTGATTACTTTTAAGGATTAACAACATGGAATTGCCGTGAATAGGAACCAGAAAGGAAGTTTTTAGTCTGTAAAGCAGAAACAAAGTGACTCCTTGGCTGGCGTCCAAAGCTTAAATTTGACAGTTTGGGCGTGGGCGTGACGGGCACGGTGGGACGCGAGGATAATAAGGAAGATGAATGAAACTCTGGTTGAGTCTACCTTGCCTTGCAGCCTTCACCCACAGCCATCCATCTTTGTCAGCGCGCATACTGGAAGTTATTAGACCAGCCGACAGGGCCAGTCGCAGGCCATGTCTCTCTGAGGTGTTAGCGTGAGAGCAGGTGGAGAGAGCCGCCGGCGCCTTTTTTTCTACCGTGTCGGCAAAGCGCCCTGGACGGCGGCCATGTTTGTGCTTCGGGCGCGTCTCGCGTTTTAAGCTTTTAATACCACGCTGCTCTCTGCTAGATAGAAAAAGAGCCGGAAGACGTTGGCTCCCTTTTCAAGTTTTGGGCGCATCTTCAAAGAAGAGAACAAAATCTCTTCTTCAAAAAATTTAAAGTTGATTTTAAAGAGAGGCGAGAAGAAGATGTAAAGTAAGCGAACTGCAGCGTCAGGTCCAATGTTCCTAAACTTGACTGTTTTTCAGGGGAAGGTCTACCTGCTGATGGAAGAGCTGAGCCAGCTTTTTCGGGCGCTGGTGCCTATCCAGCTGTGGTACAAGTATATCATGGGAGAAGACCCCTCTGGCAGCTACTTCCTGGGAGCCACGCTCATTATCATCTACAGCCTCTGCAAGGTGCAAGGTTTTTTTTTGCATTCTTGCCCTTTTTTCTGTTATCGTTTTTATTATTACCCTGTCAACACTTAGTGCTATCATCGAGTGTTAGCTTTTTAACGTTAGCTTTGCTAACATCAGTATTTCAGCTGTTTTCATGAGTCGAAACCTACCTAAACACTTTGTGCTATCATGACAGGCATTGGCATGGTAGCATTAGCATGCTAATATTAGCATAGTAGCGTATTTTGACATTTTTGTTAGTATCGACACTGGAAGATTCTTAGCTCTAGCATGCTGGGTGTTGCAGTTAACGGTAGCATGTTAGCATTGTTAGCATGCTAACTTTAGCATTGTACATGCACCTTTTCCTACTCATTTATTTCCCCCTTCTCCCATCTATTTTTCCTCTTCCTTAGTTGATTCAGCTCCACACATTCTGGGTTTTACACGTTAACATTAGCATGTTAACACTGTTAGCATGCTAACTTCAGCATTATACACTGGCACCTTTCCTGCTCATTCCTGTTTTTTTTTCCTTCTTTCATCCTTCCTTCCTTCATTCTTTCAGCTCCACACATTCTGGAATTTGCATGTTAACACTGTTAGCATGCTAACTTCAGCATCATACACTGGCCCCTTTCCCCTGCTCGTTTCTGTTTTTCTCCCTTCCTTCGTTCACTCGGCTCCACACATTCTGGGTGTTGCATGTTAACGTTGGCCTGCTAACTTTAGCATCTGCCCCCCCCCCTTGGGTCATTCATTCAGCTCTACACATACGTACGCAATGTCTGGCATCGCTTACCTCCACTTATTAAACTTGTATAATCTGTTTTTAAATGTTTTATGCCCAGTTTATTTTAATTTTTTCAGATTATGTGTGTAAACCAAAAATACCTAACTTTGCATTTAGACTTTTTTTGTTTTACTTTCAATTCGCACGAAACCCACAGTCCTAGTCATATCCTTGTCACAACAGCTGCAGGAAGTAATTCCCCTGAAAGCAGAAGTTTCCCAAACAAAGAAACAAAACAAAAAAACTTAAAAGGCGCTATTGATTGTCAAGAAACAACACTACAGAAAGTAAACTGACATACATTGCAAGAGTGTCAGTGTTTATTTTTTTTAAATGTATATAAAATGTAAACTTATCAGTAGTAAAAAAAAAAAATGTTTTATTTATAATATAGAGAATTTTTAACTTTAGTTGTTGCAACCTTCCAAGTGAGAACCCAGCTGGAGCTCTTCAAATGAAAAACGGACCTCTTTCTTTTCAGTTTCACTTCCCAGCCTCCTCCATTGCGTGGTCACGTTATCGTAAATGAACAATGACAAAGTGATAAAAGATCCATTCCCATGCCGAGTCACACCAGTCATTTTTGACTCGTTCTTTTAATACACCATGAGCAGTCTGTTCGTTGGAAGTGGGAGGATGCTGGTCTGGCGACGGCAAGGTCACCTGACGGCCCACAGGCTGCGATGACTTGACACGGAAAAAAAGAACTCAGCAGGTGACATGAGTCTGAGTGGACAACGGTGGATGAGGAAGGCTGCATTCCAGAGGCCCACGCAGCACATTTAATGAAGACGGACAGAAAAGAATGAAAAAACAAACCCAAAAGTGGTTTGTGTACGCTGAATTTCAAGATAACGTACACGTCTTTGCGTTCATTGTAGTTCTTGATGGAATACCCAGCATGCCTTGCGGGCGCTTTGTGAAAGTGACATGTTTGTGTTGTGCGTAGTGCCACATAGGATAATTGTGTAACTATGCACTGTGACAGTGCCATCTACCGGATAGAGTTGTAACTACACTCCATTCGGACCAGACCAGGGGTGTCCACATAGTGCAGTGGTTTTCAAACTGAGGGGGCGCGGCATTATGACGGTGTGTGTGTGTGGGGGGGGTGGTGCGTGGCTACCATCGTAATATTAGTCAAAATTTTAAGAGGGAAAAAGTCGTAATATTACAAGAAAAAGTCGTAACATTACTTTTGACCCAGACCAAAGGTCACACAAGTCCCCTGTGTTTATAGCTGTCTCAAGCGATGCCTGGTAAGATGTAGGAGTATTCAAATCATCAGATTTTGACATAGTCAAAAATTTACAACAATAACTTCAAACGTTTACGAGAAAAAGATCATCATTTACGAGAGTAAAAGTCGTAACTTGACTTTAAAGGGATTGCCTGAGACAGCTATGAAACAGGGGGCCTTATGTGGGGTACTAAAGAGTATGGGTGAGATGATGCTAACCCATGCTAATCTGTTGGTGCCCAACTGCTCTGTTTTGTCCCGTTATAAATAAAAGCTTGTCTGAAGCAAGAGGAAAGTTTCCTTCCTTACCTGAAGAACTATGCTATATCTTCCCTCTGACATGTATGACACAATGACACGTAAAATTACCACTTTCTTTCATGTAAAATTACGTGGTTTATTCTCGTAAAATTGCAATTTTTTAAATCTCATAATGTTACAACTTTTTATCTCATATCAAAACATTTTTTCTCGTAAAATTATGACTTTCTTGTAAAATTACAAGAAAAAAGTGGTAATGTTACGTGTCATTATGTCATACGTGTTTCGAGGGAAAAAATCGCATAGTTCTTCAGGAATGAAGGAAACTTTCCTCTTGTTCCAGACGAGCTTTTATTAACGGAGAGCAAAACAGAGCAGTTTGGTACAAACCGATTAGCATGGGTTAGCATCATCTCACCCATACTCTCTAGTACCCCGCTGCCTGCATATAAGGCCCTCCGTTTCATAGCTGTCTCAGGCAATGCATGTAAAGTCCCCCTCGTTTTGTAGCTGTCTCAGGCAATGCCTGTAAAGTCAAGTTACGACTTTTTTTCTCATAAAGTTCAGACTTTACTCTCGTAATATTACAAGCTTTTTCTTGTAAATGTTAGACGTTATTGTCGTAAATTTACAACATTATTTCTTAATTGTGATGACTCCATCTTAACAGGCATTGCCCAAGACGGCTATAAAAACAGGGGACTCGTGTTAGCTTTAGCCTAGGTCTACAACTTTTGTCCCGTAATACGATTTTTAATCCTGTAATATTACAACTTTTTTTCTGTAAATCTGTAAATCTTTTTAGTACGACGACGTAGCTTTTTCATGAAAAAAAGTGCAATGCATCTCAGCTTTGTGACTGTACATAGGTAAAAAAAAAATGTACTATGTTTTTTGCTCTATTGCTCTTGTGAATATTTTTCTTATAATAAAATATAATATTGCGACTTTAAAAATATAACGTTTTTTCTTCAGTATTTTAACATTATGCTACTAAAATGATTATTTTTATGAAAAATAAACATTGTCATGTAACTGTCCTGTATTCCTTCAGTCTTTTGACGTCTGCGGCCGAGCGTCGGCACTCCGCAAGGCGCTGGTGTCGCTCTGTCGACCTCAGGTGAGGCCCGTTTTCTTCCCGTCTTATGACATCATTCGCTTTACCGGGACTTTTCCACCCCGCAGAGTTACGGCGTGCGGGCCGGCAGCCAGCAGTGCAGCGAGGCCGGCGACGTCTGTCCCATTTGCCAGGCCGACTTCCGGGATCCCGTAGCCCTCCTGTGCCAGGTAAGGTGGCGGCGGCGGTGGTGGTGGCGGAAAAGTAACTCTGATGATGCTACTCCCCTGCCAGCATGTGTTCTGTGAGGAGTGCCTGTCGTCCTGGTTCGACCGGGAGAGAGCGTGCCCGCTTTGTCGCTCCACGGTGGTGGAGACGCTCCGATGCTGGAAGGACGGCACCACCTCCGCTCACTTTCAGATCTACTAAGCGCTCAAGGCTGCATCCGCAGCATAACCCCGAGTAAATCCGAATCTTTATGCACTAGATGGTTTCACAAATGCTACGACTTTGATTTGAGTGCTTTGGCGGGTGCTTTGATTAGATTCCATCCTACGAGGGAGCTGGGGGGCGCACCTGTCTATGATTTACTTCTGCTAGCGGACTATTCTTAAATGTTGGTTAGCCCTTTTCCTGTTTCCTGGGATTATTCCACCTTTTTTCCTGTTTTCCCACCTTCCACGGCGAGTTGTATGCTTGCTTTATAATGCCATGCACGGGGAAAAGTATCACACTGCAAGTGGCCCAAAGGATTTATTCTGGGTGGGTCGCAAACAGCAACTCGAAAATATGTCAAAATGTCTTCTTTTGTGGGTTTTTTGATAACTAATATTCATTTATGAATTATTAGTATGCATGCACTTATATGTGTTCTTCCTCATTTCCTTGACAAAACCCCTTAATAAATTCCTCTAAAATGTATTTTTGACATGCAATGATGTGTATTAATGTTACAAAACATGACATGAGTTTCTTTCGTTGCGTGGCTGGACTCACCCTAAGAGATGGGGTGAGGAGCTCGGCCATCCGGGAGGAGCTCAGAGTAGAGCCGCTGCTCCTTCACATGGAGAGCAGCCAGTTGAGGTGGCTCAGGCATCTAGTCCGGATGCCTCCCGGGCGCCTCCATAGTGAGGTGTTATGGGCATGCCCGCCGGGAGAAGGCCCCGGGGAAGACCTAGGACACGCTGGAAGGACTATGTCTCACAGCTGGCCTGGGAACGCCTCCCGGTGGACTTGGAAGAGGTCACCGGAGACCGGGAAATCTGGACTTCCCTACTGAAATTGCTGCCCCCGCAAACATGGACACATGACATGCTACTTTAAAAAATATAATAAATACATTGTAAATAATCAAGAAATAAACAAACATAAAGTGAGGCTTAAATAAATAATGCAAATAAATAAACATGACTTAAAAGTGTAAATAATGATAATAGAACAAAAATGTAAATAACGTAAATAAATACAAATTAAAATGACTTAAACAAATGTAAAAAAATTTTTTTTAAATGAATTTAAACAGCTTAAAAGTAATAACGTTTTTAAAAAATAACTTAAAACAGTAAAAGAAAATAAATAAAAATTACTTTAAATGTACAAAATACTGAAAGTTATGCTAATAATAATAATAATAAATTAATTTATATGTGTAAATAATGTAAATATTAATAATATAAATACAAATAAAAATTATTTCAAAGTGTAAAAATACAATTAAAAATTACTAAAACATGTTTAAAATATTGACAATAAATTTAAATGGCTTAAATAAAAGCAATATTACTATAATTCAAAAAAATACCTTCTGTTGATAATTTTAAAATAAAAAGACTTAAAATAAAAATGAGAATAATGAGCAAATAGAAACAAAAATGACTGAAATAAAAGTGTAACAAATACAAAAAAAGAATGAACAAGTGTAAAAAATGTTTAAAATACATTTAAATGACTTACATCAAATCAATAATATGTTTTTTTAAAGGCTTTAAAAGGTTAAAATAAATTACTTAAATAAAAATGTAAACAATACATAACATTATGTAAATAATAAAATATAATGACTTCAAAGTGTAAAAAATATATGCCAATGTGAAATTCAATTAACGACTTCAGTAAATGTGTGTTGCAGCCTAATGACCAATGGAAAATGTGGGTCCCGGGTTGAGAGCATTTCAGAACCCCTGGTATAGATGACTTATTTTGGCTGGCTAGAAATGGAGAAAAACAATCATTCGCTCATTCGCAGCCTTGTGCATGCGGACAGCCAGTGACATTGTCGGCGCACGTGTGGCTTTAGCAACGTGTGGAGTAACCGCTTGACTCACTTTGACTTGGAATTTGGCACACCATTGGAAAAATGTGTATTAAGGGTTGACTCAAACCACAACTCACTGTGTGTGTGTGTGAATTTTCTACTTACATTGTCTCATTCCTTATGATTTATTGTAACCTTTTGTGTAAAATTAAAGAGCATCTTCCCCAGGATTCCTATCATTATTGGAAAAAAAAATTGTATACACACATGCAGACAAGGCTCAAGAATACTTGATCGAAAGAAATATATATTTGCATGTTGCAGCTTATCTTATTGGAAAGTGTAGGGTGCGTTCGCAAAAATAACAATGAATATGTTAATCCGGGGCGTCCAGACTTTTTCCCAGCGAGGCCCACATAGTGTAAAAAATGGAAGGATGCAACTTGGATTGTCCTGGTTATTTTTTATCATTGTGTAAAATAAATCTAAATATTCTAAAGAACTGATTTATTCAGCACGACGGGGTATTAGGGCCACATAAAAAAAGTAATCTTTTTACTTCTTTTCTATTAAAACTCTGACGTTTTCTCAAACTCAGTTGTTTGTAATACTCCATCGTAACAGGCATTGCCGGAGACAGCTATGGCCTAGGTCAAAAGTAATATTTTATCGTAAAATTATGACTATTTTCTTGTAAAATTATGACTTTTATTGTAAAATTACGACTTTTTTTGTCTTGTTAAAATATGACATTTTTTGTCATGTAAAATTTAGACTTTTTTATCATAAAATTACGACTTTATATCATGAAATGTTGACTTTTTTCTCTTAAAATTATGACTTTTTTGTCTTGTAAAATTACGACTTTTTAGTCTTGTAAAATTTTGACTTTTTTATCGTAAAATTACGACTTAATATCGTAAAATTATTACTTTTTCCTTGTAAAATTGACTTTTTGTCTTGTAAAATTACGACTTTTTGTCCTAAAATTACGACTTTTTTATCGTAAAATTACGAGCTCCGGCAGGAGCTCTGAGAAGAGTCGCTGCTCCTTCACATTGAGAGGAGCCAGTTGAGGTGGCTCGAGGATCTAGTCCCTGGTGAGGTGTTCCGGGCAGGCGTCGTCTTACCGCTACACTTTAATACTCCGACCCTCCATAAACGGCTCAAGCAATGTTTGTAAAATGAAGTTACGACTTTTATTCCCGTACTGTTAAGTTATTACTTTTGTAACATGACGATCTTTTCTTGTAAATATAAAACGTTATTGTCGTCAATTTACGACGTAATTCTCCAAATATCGATGATTTTAATGCTTCCTTTAACAGGCATTGCCCGGGACAGCTATAAAAACACGGGGCTTGTGTGACCTTTACAACTTTTTTTCTCGCAGAAGTATAACTTTAAATGTCGTAAATTTACGACTTTTTTTCTCTTACAAATATGACTAAACTTAAAATCTTAAGTTTTTTTTTTTTTTTAAATTGGTTTAGTCCGTGGGATATTGTAAAAGAAGCTGAAATGCCTGTTGCTGTTTTGATTGTTTTGTTTTGCATAAAACACAAAGATAATAGGTCTGCTTTCATGGACGACTCGGGAAATAGAAAACTATTGACACTAGAGAGGCTGAAATCAGAAGATATTTATACAAATGGTGTAAAGTAGTTGATTCATTTCAAAAAGATAAAAAAGTGTATAGAGAAAGTTGCACACAATCAGACACTAATTACAAAAGCTTGGCTCCGAAGTGGAGGTAAGAAAAAAAAGTTCATTTAGGGTTGCAGCCTTGGATGCTCCGGTGGCGCCCGAGGAGCCCAATTAGAGAGCGTTCCCCTCCAAGCTGCCGGGGGAGCATGACGTCAGCGCGTGGTGCTCGCTGGTGCACCAGTCAGCTCCCGCCCCGTGCGTGCGTACGGCCTTCTTCGCCAAGCGTCCCTCCGGGTGGCCTCCAAACGTTTGAGTCGTGATGCGCGCGGTCTGGAGCGTGCGTGTCTCTTTTTTTGTCCCCAGACGTGCTCCGAAGACGTCTGCGTGTAAAAAGGAGTGTCAGAACGTTCCTTGTGGAAATCGCACTTGGCAAGTTTTTTCTTTTTCTTGCTTTTTCCCACTCGTGTTTTGACTTCCTAATTACGTTTTTCATCACATTGTGACCTATAATTGCAATACTACGACCACCACTTTGATGTTTTTTTTAAATATTATAAAATAAATTTGGCTTTAATATTAACATTCTATGTTTTGCATCATATTATGACATTGTGGTAAAATTAAATGGATACTTTATTAATCTCCAATACAAACGTACAAATATTTATGTTTATTTGTTATGATTATTATGGTTATGTATATAACAATACTAGTAATACTGTATATTTATTTTATATGCAGTATATATGTATGTATATTTCTAAAAATTAGGGCTTTTTTATTGTAATATTACAACTATTCTTGTACAATTACTTTTCCCATTGCATGGTCAATGTATCGTAATATGTAACATTTGAGTTTTAAATTACATTCAAAATTTATCAACACAATTTTTAAATAATTTGACATTAAATATACATTAATGAAGTTTATTATTTTTTGTATTTTATTTATTTTTATTGTAATGACTTTTACGAAAATTACTAAGCTTTGTTTTCATAATATTGAGTTTCGGCTTTAATATTAACACTGTATGTTTTGCAACATATCACGACATTCTGGTATATGTATAGAATTATTATATTTATAACAATACATACATACATTTTTTTATTGTAGTCTTACAGCTATTCTTGTGTAATTACTTTTTCCATTATATATTGAATTTATCATAATATTAGGAGTTTAATATTTGTCTATTTGTCATCATTTTACTACTTGTTGGAAAAAATAGTACATTTGTTGTTGCAATATGACCAATATTCCTGTAGTATTTTCATAATTTGAGTTTATCTGAATATTTTTAGTTTAATATTTGTATTCTTGGCGTAATTTTTTTTTACTTGAATGACTTGCTAAACTTACTAAGCTTTGTTTTTCATAATATTGAGTTTAATATTGATGCTGTATGTTTTGCAGCACACTATGACATTCTGATGTATGTATATTATTGTATATAACAATACTTATTATTGTTTGTGTATTTATGATATATATGTATATTTGGAATCATTCTATGACTGTAACTAGGGCCTTTTTTATTGTAACTATGTAACCATTCATTCATTTTCTATGCCGCTTATCCTCATTATTTTTGTAGAATTACTTTTTCCAATACATATTGAATTTATCGTAATATTCTGAGTTTAGTGTTTTTTCGGTGTAAAGATTAGGACCTTTTTATCGTAATATGACTTCTTGTATAGTTAGTTTTCATATTATTGAGTTTTAGCTTTAACATTACAACCGATTATATAATTATTTGTTGATATTATTTTGCATATTACAACATATTATGACATTTTTCAGGCAAAATTAGGATTCTATTGCAATCTTATGACTATTTTTCATAATACAGGGTGACACAAAAAGTGGCAACTTTTTAAGAGAAATATTTTACTCATAGCAGTTGAAACCTTAAACATGCCTTTAATATTTTAAAGTCCTTTTTTCCCTGTTAATATATTGTAGAATTCTGATTGCATTTCTCATATTTCAACAAAACTATTGATTACAAATATATACTATTACCACCATTCTCGCAAAATTAGCACTTTTTGTGATGTTTTTATTCTATATCATATATTTCTTACTGAATTCTGTTTATTATGGTAGTATGTCGTGATACAATTAACTTCTGTAATTTTTCAGCTTTTGGCTGGGTGAACTATTCCAATATTTCAAATGAAACATTACGTCACCGAGTAAGTAGCTCAGGAGTCCAATAGCAACGCTTAGACGGGTCACGTGATCACCCGACCCACCTGTTGCCACCTACAGGGCTCGCATCCTCGTGGACAGCAGCGCGAGCGCGGTCCTCCACAGGTGGTCCCAGCGGCCGCCTCCCCCCGGCGGCGCGTCCTCACTCGGCGTCCGGCTTCTGTTCAGGTGGTCCCCGATGAGCCGCAGACGCGACGCGAGCACCTGAGCCGCGCAGCAGGTGGGCGTGCCTGCGGCGTGCGCGGCCACGAGCGGCGTGGCGGGCCAACAGCACATCGTCGTCGTCTTCTTCGTGTGACGGTGATGATGAAGATGCTGCTGATGCTGATGCTGATGCTGATGCTGATGAGTGGTGCTGATAAAGCTTATTTGTTCACCGCCCATAGCTTAATTATTCAGGAAGCGGTCACGTGTTGGGAGGTTGACGTCATCTTTTGCCGAACTCCATAAAGCCCTTTCGAGCCAAAATGGCTGCTCCTCAAACCCTGTTATTGTTTTCACATAGTTGTATTTATTTGCAATCATACACTAGCTGTCGATTTTATACATATTAACAATTATTCGTCTCACCAGTCGTGACTTTTAGAATGAAACTAAACTCGGAACCAATGTTTTCATGACTGTCGTTCCCTACCGCACTCTTTAAGCGTAGGACTCGTGTTTGTTTGGTTTCCATTACTTCCGTCCTTTGGTCTTCCCTTCGCGTTTCAACCCCATTATTCTTACCGATTCTTTTTATATATATATAAACACAATAATTAAGTTACGTTGTATTCGTTATGTTTGTACGCTATGGCCGGGGACGAACTCGCTGCGTTCAGGGACCGGTGGAAACGCGAGCTGCGCAGTCAAAAAGAGGATCCTGTTCATTCCTCCGCGTCCAGGAGCGATCCTAACCTTTCGGCTCAGAGTCCCTCCAAAGAAAATCGCTATGCAGACTCAAATAAGTCAAGCACGGAGACGGGATATGACGAGACAGAGCCCGGTTATGTGTCCATTGCCAGGATTTTGTTGGACGGGAGGACCAGCCCGGGTTTGAACAGAGTGCGGGAGGAAAGGAGCAGGAGGAAAAGGCAGTACCGGGACGCGACTGCGACGTGCAGGGAGTCTCTGAAGCATCCTCAGAATAAAGTCAAGAAAGATGAGCAGCTGGTGGATCAGCTCATTCAAGATCTGGTATGAGGATGATGATGAAGACACGCATGCACGCAGTCTGAATCCAATTAGGCCAAATTCACAGCTTCTTTTTTTGTCTTTTCACAGAATGAGGCTGACGACATTCCTTTCTTTGACATTGAGCTGCCGTATGAGTTGGCCTTGAAGATATTCCAGCATCTCAGCTGTGCAGAACTTGGACGCTGTGCCCAGGTAAGCCCACCTGGTTGTGATTTTCTGTTTCTTGGTAGGCTGACGGATTAAGCCCAATAACTTTGACATCCCGTCCAGTGTGCAACATGTACTCAATGTGCACGTTAGAACACCAAAGTCAGTCACACTGCATAGAACACACAAAGGGCATATAATAAACAGTAATAAATCAATATAAATGGAATAAGTAAATGGAAGTAACAGAGCATTGTTTGTCTTGATCCCTGATGATGGTCGGGTGACTGGACATGCGTTTCTTCACTTTGGTAGCATCTTTGCGATGTCTCCTTTCACTTTCATTTTCTTTGGTGCACTGCCTTTGGCGAAGTCTGCCTTTAGGCTTGGGAGAGACGATGAAGGGCGGGAGGTTGGCGAGGGACAGCGGCATGTGTCTCGTTAGGCCTCAAGCAAATTTCATATTAACAAACAAAAACCGCGCGGGTCGAAACTACGTTTTTACCTCAATTTTGGGAGTGCCATGGCCACACAATGCTGTAACTTGAAATGTTTCAACTCAAAGCGCCGTAACTCGAAACACTAACTTGAAATGTCGTGACCCAAAACACTGTACCCAGAAATGTTGTAACTTGGAACGTTGTAAAAGAAAGAGAAATGACATTTTACTATAGGAAACAACGGATATAGAAATAATCTGCTCTGGCGTTTAAACTGTCATCTGTGGTGTAAATTGAAGTTACTTTACGTTAATTAATTTACGTGTAATTAACACTCAAGTCTTTGATTTAAAGACGTAATGCAAAGTTGACAGGTCTCACTTTTTCACACTTAAATTGCCATGCAAGGGTATAAAGAAGTCGACTAAGGTAAAAGCAATAAGACTGCCTACAGGCTGAGCTTGTTCTGTCCAACCTAGGAGACGTCCTCTTCCCGAAGAATTTGGCCGTATTTCAGATTGTACCACCTGAGAGGTGCATGTGACTTTGGACTAAAAGATCCTGTTTCTAAATTTCACGCGAGTTTATGGACGTAAAAGGTACAAGGAGTTGCTAGTTGTCCTTTACACGATGCTCCGGCGTGCATCCTCCCTTCCTCCAAAATGCAGATATCTGAGGTCATGCCTCAGCTAACAAAGCAACCCACCCACTGGGATCAATAAAGCCCTCCTGCTCTTATTGCATCTCACTGTTTGGCGAGAGACAAGGGCTCGTAATGTTTGCAGCGCGAAGGTCGCAGGCTTTAATAAGCACGGTAAAGATGATGGATGGAGCTCGTAAACAAACGCTTTCTTCCCCCTTCCCAGGTGAGCAGGGCGTGGAGAGTCCTGGCCGAGGACAGTGTTCTGTGGTTCAGGATGTGCGTGAGGGAGGGCTATCTTCAGGGCGCCGTTGTGTCTGACTCCCCCTGCTGGAAGAGCACGCTGCGAGACTCCAGGAACGCCGCCACAACTGTGCGCTCCAACTGGAAGGTGGGCTCCAGTGAGAAGCTTTTGGCCCCTTCCCAAAAAACATACAAAAAAAAAGCAAAACGTGCTTCTGTAGTTATAAAACACTTAACTGTCAGCCACGTGTAAAATGGAACAACAATACAAGAAGGTTTTTAGGTTCCAGGGCTTATTTGCTCCATGCAGAATCGTGTCGGATCCATTAGTCAACTGCAGTTCGAGCTGGGCAAGGTTCTGTGCAACGTCAGCTCCTGTGACGGCTACGTCTTGGCAGGGTGAGTTTATGGCCGCATGTTCACAAAGAGCAGCCTCTGCATAAAGGACTAACGGACTTCTAGCTTTTGAGTGTACTTGGACTTCCATCCATCCATCCATTTTTTGCCTCCCCGGATCCGGGTAAGTCGGAGAAAACCTGGACTTTCTGTTTTGTAATTTTAATTACTGCTTAAAAAATAATAATAAATGTAGTATTTTTTATTTTATATTTGAATGTAATAATGAATTCATGATTAATTGTATTTCCTTTAAAATGTACTTAATTTTGTGTTTTTAATTTCAATTGTAGTTTTAATTTTAAATGTCAACGTTACTTTTTATTTCAACTTAAATTTTAATGAATACATTTAATATATAAAGTTATATTTAATGACAAATTGTTACACTTTTAATGTATGCATTTATAATTACACTTGAATTTAATTACATTGAAATTATAATTATTTTAAAATTTAATTTAATTCAAAATAAATTTTTATGTTCAATTTTAGTTCTATTTGTAAATTGTATTGTATAGTAAAATGTTAAAATTAACTTAATTTTAATTAATAATAAAGTAAAAGTAAAAATGTTTCCGATTCTATTACCTTTCAATTTAATTTAATTGAAATTAAATCGCTTATCCTCATTATGGTCATGGGTATGCTGGAGCCTATCCCAGCTAACTCGAATATATATTTTTATTTTACATTTTTATTACATTTTCGATTTAATTTTAATTAAGTTTAATTAAAATGAACATATATTTTACATTTTAATTGTATTTTTATACATTTTAAACAGAAATTGTAAGTTTTTTTGTAATTTCATTATTGTAATTTTACATTTAATTTATCCATTACATTTATACATTTATTTTATTTGAAATTGTAATTTCATGTCTGTGTGAATTTTAATTGAATGTCAAAATGAAAGAATGTAATAAAAACATTTGGATGTTCTTTTCAGCTACTCTTCTGGGGACGTGAGGCTGTGGGACACGCTACACTGGGACCTGCCGTCGTCCTACCTTAAGTCCAACCGGCTGTCCGCACACGTTGAGCCCAGACCTCAGGTCGCTCACGTCCAGGTCAGCAGCAACGTGGCGGCGGCCACCTACCGCGACGGTGCGTTAAAAAAAAACTTTGATAATGATGTGGAGTCAGTGAGAAAGTGGAAAGGAAAGCACACAGAGCTGGATAAAGCTGCTCTATGCTGGACACTCAAATGCAGCTACTGCCATCTTGTAGAGTTAATTTTTTAGAAATCTGCATGAGTAGGTTGCCAACAGCCGCAGCTGTTAAATGTTTTTCCCCTGCTGCAGGTTGCGTGGACGTGTGGAGCACACAGACCGGCGGAGAGCCCATTTACCACTACCAGACAGCAGAGAGGAACCGGGTCTTGGCCTTGAGCCCGGACGGTTCCATCCTGGCTTCTGCCAGCGGGTCCGAGGTCCGACTGGACGGCGCTGATGATCACGGCTCGTGGAGGATGCTCGGCTCGACTCTGCTCCCCAAGACTGTACGTCATGAAATAACGTGCATGTAGGAATTCGTCTTCCCATTCACAAAGTGCAGCTCCCATGTGGAGCAGCACTCGTGCGGCCCCAGCCTGTGACGCTACCATCGTGTGTGTTGATTGCGTGGCAGGTGGAGAGCTTGGTGTTGGTGCCCAGCAGGGGCCAGCGGTGCGAGTTGGCCGCCGTAGCAGCCGCAGAGTCGGTGTATGTCTTGGAGCTCCTGGAGAAGGTGGAGGACGAGGAGGAGCCGAAGGCGCTTCACTCAGTTTACGGGCATCCCGTCACCTGCTTGGACGCCTCAGATTCCCACGTCGCCTTCGGGGTGAAGCGTACCGGCTGGGCCATGCACGACGGCGGCAACAAGGTGACGCTACTTTAAATGTTTACGGTATAAATGGACACACATCAGATTTAATATTTATTTTGCATCTTTTTTAACCACAAAATAACACAAAAGTCAACAAGATACGACAAAAAACAAAACGACACAATGTGAGGTTTTTATTTATTTCTTACCAGCACAAAAAAGCCAAAATGACACAATTTTTGTTTTTTAAATCCTTGTTTACCAGTAAAAAAAAAACCTCATAAAGACACAAAAGCCAAAGTGACACAATTCAGATTTTATTGTATTTATTGTATTTTATTTACTTATTTATTTACAGTGCAAAAAAAGCCCACAAAAGTGAAACATTTCAGATTTTCTTGTATTGTATTTTTTTTAACCAGTGCAAAAAGGCCGACAAAAGTAACGCAATTTGAACTTTATTAGTATTATTTATATATTTTGTTACCAGTGCAAAAACAAAACAATTAACTAAAGCCAAAATGACACAATTCCTATTTCAAATTCATTAAAAACATTTTTACCAATGCAAAAAAACCCATAAAGACACAAAAGCAAAAGTGACACAATTCATATTTTATTTAATGAAAAAAAATGTTACCTGTGCAGAAAGCCAAAGTGACAAAGCAAAAAATTTCATATTTTTTGTTATTTTTTTGTTTTTTTTAACCAGCGCCAAAAGCCAAAATTTTCACAATTTAACAATTTAATGTTAAGTTTAATGACACAATTTAAATGTTATTTATGTATCACTACCAGCACAAAAAAACCCAACAAAAGCAAAAATGACACAATTCTAAGTTTATTTTATTTTTTTTCTTTTATCAGTGCAAAAAAAGACACAAAAGCGTAAGTTACACGATTCTGATTTTATTTAAATTTTTTAATATTTTTTTTACCAGTGCAACCCCCTCAAAATAACAAAAGCCAATAGTATACGACAAAAGTTAAAATTACACAGTTGTAGGTATTTATTTATTAAGCTGAAATGGAAAGAAGATTTCTTTATTTATTACCAGCATAAAAACCCCACAAAAGGCGAAGTGACACAATTCAGATTTTATTTGTATTATTTCTATTTTTTTGCCCATGCAAAAAAAACCCCACACAAAGCAGAAAAAGGTAAACTGTCCCACTTCGGCTTTCCATCCATTGGGTATAAAATAATTTAATTTATTTATTTTACCAGTGCAAAAAAAATCCATAAACACTCAAAAGCAAAAGCGACAACATTCAGATTTGATTGTATTTTACTTTTCTTAACCAGTGCAAAAAAGGCCCCAAAGCCAAAGTAACACAATTCAGATTTTATTTGTTTTATTTCTTATTTTTTGCCCGTGCAAAAAAACCCACACAAAGCAGAAAAAGGTAAACTATTCCACTTTGGATTTGCATCCATTGGGTATTTCTGGCAGCCCGCTCTGACCTGCATCTGATGACATGACCAACCATGATGAGTTGACAGGCAGCCAGCAAATATGTTCCTATGCTACAGCAGATGATGTCATACCGTCTGCTGTTCAGAGCGAGCCCATAAAGTGTTGAATCAGCATTTGCCCTCATTAGGGCAGGGCATGAGTTACAAATGACTCTGCGGACAACCTTTGAGGTTTATTACCCTCATTGTGCTCACTGTGCCCTCGGGCCCCCTTAGAAGTGAATACCGGGTGCCTGCAGGGCGATGAACTGCGGTGCAGCCAGCGCACCTAAATAGCGGCCCAGCCCTCGGTGGGCTACTCGGACCGGCCGGCGTGTCCCGAGATGCATCTGTTTCCGCCGCACGATGTCTTTCAAGGGAACCCGCCTCGCTCTTTATTTAGATGGCGCATGTTAGGCTGCGTTCACATGGGATGTGGAGCCAGGCGAGAATACTCGACACAAAGTCACGTGATTTTTATTTTTTTGCATGTTGTGAAAATATTTAGGAACATTTTTTGGAAATAATGCAAATAGATACGGTCTGTTCCGGGGTCAAGCTGTGGCCAAAACAATTACTAGTTAAATAAAATAATACAAACAATTAAATACAAAGAGTATTTAATACATGCTGACAATCATAATGAATAATATTAATTATTGTAAGGCTAAATAATGCTAAAAATCATAATTATGAATGATATACTTCAAAAACCTAATGCACTTATTTAATTATTCGTTAATTAGGGGTGTCCAAAGTGTGGCCTGTAGGAGTGGGGGGGAGGGTTAATACACCCCTCACATGTCTGCACCTATTTTAACATTATTTCACGGGACACCACTGAATACATTTTATCCTCCTTGCTGGAACAAAAGCGAGTACAGCAATGCCTTGTTAATCCTGGATAAATGGTCCCCCTTTTGACCGTGAAAGTAGGATTACTTATGTATGAATTGACTTTGGTAGTTAGAGCAAACTTGTTGACAACCTTCTAAATCTGTTTTCTTAACATTCTTAGAGCCTTCTGGACATGAAAGAACACCCCTATGCTCATATTACCCAGTAGATTAATTATGAGAGAATGAGCCATTGTGTGTGTGGCTATAAAGTTGTTCCCTATAGGGGAGCTGAGTGGCTGGCGGACAGGAAGTGGCGTCGGGGGTTCAGAGTTGAGTTTTAGCTTGGCCTTATTATTATTAGGGATTATTGCGCATGTTCTGAGATCATTCAAACCTGCAATAAAAGCCTATTGTTCCGGTTTATCAATTATTAAATTTTTATTTTACATTTGAGTTGTATTTCTAATTATTTTGAAATTTGAATTTTACTTTTTATTCCTTTAATTTGACCATTTAACACATTTATATTACATTTTAATACAATCTTATTTAGTAAATATTTTTATTTTACATTTTAATTTAATTGTAATTTATTTTAAAATGTGTATAATTTTTATTCAAAATTATCATTGTATTTCTAATTAAGTTTAAAATTGTACTGTTTATTCTGTTAACTTTAATTCATAGATTTATGTTTAAAATAAAAATATTTTTAAAATGTAATTTATACATTTATAGTACATTTGAATGGAATTTCATACATATTACTTTTCAAAATTTTAATAATAATTTATAATACTTAAACTGAGAAATTTGGACTGTGAATTGTATACAAATGAACAAATTGGGCCCAAAATGTCAATATCAAGTGTGGACTGCTATAATATGCTGTGATCTATTAACTAAACACTAACAATTGTTCTCCATGCAAACAACTGGAAAACTATTTTGCGCTACTTCACCTCCCCTGCATGACATTTTTTAGCACAAAATGGACAAGAATGGGAGAAAACCAGCAGGCTGTTATACTGTCTGTGTTGGTGTCCAAATCCTATCAAGTCTGCTGCCGTTCGGGCTTCCTTGCCCTCGGGTGGTGCACAATTAAAGCTGTGTTGGCCCAAAAACCAACAACACACACACACGGGGCTCTCTCTGGAGGTTTACATCATTCCTCTTTTATTCTGCTCCTGCCCTCCCTCACTGGAAACATCGTCTCCGTCCCTCCACCCATTTTGCTCCCGTGTTTTTTTGTCTCGATTTCATTAAGAAGACAATTTGGCTCAGCACCCGTTCCTCATTTGCCGGAGAAAACATCAGCCACTAATTGGCCAATTAGACGGGCTGCCGATGACATCATTGTTGCTCGCATGGAGGGAGTTTGCTGCTACCCCCGAGGCGGCAGAGAGAAACTGCACCGCCCCCGCCGAGTGTTAAAGGTACAAAGCGCCGGAATGGAAGCCGGATTGTTCTAAATGAGCGTGATCGGTTCAGAATGTTACCGTTGCTGTACCATCGCCGTTTCAAGTTTAAGCACCTTCAATGGAAAATGCGTTTGACGCCCCTGGAGAACCCCAAGCTCCACTGTGCCGCGATCTCCTTGTCATGCCAGGAACGTCGGAAGCCATCGGAGAATAAAACTTTCTTCCATCTTTCAATGTCCCGTGTTTGGTGCTTTCCTGCAAATTCCAAACCATCAGTTTTGTGGCGTTGAAGGAAAGAAGGCCTTTTGAAGAGTTTTTTTTCTTCTTAAAAGCCAATAATAACCTTCTGAAAATGATATTATTCCCACTGAAGAAAAGTCACTTTCATACAATGTAGAGTAGTCAGTGTGAAGCTTGTATGACACCCATATTTACATATTTAAAAAAATATATTATTTATATATATTATTGTATTTTATGCAATATGCCGTCGTCTCATGCCTAAAATTTTGCAGCTTCACTCTGTTTTAAAAAATCATCAAAATTTGTCAATATGCATGAGTTTTGACTGCATAGTGAAGCAAACTTTTGATAATTTTGCCTAAATTGAGCATACAAATGGAGAAATGTCAAATCCAAATACAAGACATTCAGAGGATGCATTCAAAGATAAGTAGGATTCTACGCTGGTCACTAGGTGTCAGTATTGTAACATTAATAAGACAATAGCTACTGGAGGAAGTACTGCACAGAACAGAAAAAACAGCAACCAGGAAATCTCCCAATGCTAATTTGTGCGAGTCTACATTATGTCTTATTTACTCTTACTATATTGGCTTATGGCAGGGTAAAGGTGACTGTAGGGGTGTTATTTTATGTCTAGCAGGCTCTAATCATGTTAAAAATCATATGTAGAAGATCATAAACAGATTTTCTATGCCCTCACTCCAAAACTATTCCATTTACAAATAAGGAATCCTGCTCTGAAGAAATTCACTTACCACAGTTTTATGTTTTAGTATTTATGTATTGTATATGTATATGAACAAGTATTTATGTCTAGAGGATCACTGCCTTGCATTATTGTAAGGACGCACTGTAGGATGTTTTTTCACCCCAAGTTGGTAATAATTTTTAAATATGTCGTCATGCATATACCACGTTTTAAAAAGCCCACAATTTTAAAGTTTGTCTTAATACCTTACTGTATGTTTTTGGCGGGCCTTGAACGCACCACAAAGATGCAAAAGTGAAGCGTATATATATAACTTCTACAGCATGACTCAGATTCTACCTGTACACTGTGTACTTTTAAACGCGTTTAATAATTATGTGAGGTCTCTTTCATTACAAATGTTGATCCAAAGATTGTAGCACTTGCTACGCATCCATGTGCGGCCTCTAGGGGGCATATTTGCACACTGAAGACTGAACCCTGCGCTAATACTCCGTATGTCTTTTCACCTTTCAGATCCACGTCTACAGCCTGGAGACGGGCCAGCCGGCGGCCTGCGTCGGCAACTCGCCTGGCGATTTCACCTGCATCAACATGCGGGACAGCCCCGGCCACCTGCTGGCATGCGGCAACAAAGACAGGAGGTGAGGTAATCTGTCACAAAACATGGAAGGGCGACCTAAAATGACAAAAGAGGGCAGGTAAAGGAGCTTAAAAGAGGCATCGCCTCACCAATTATGACGCTTACGACCTTAAAAATACTTTTTTTTTGTACTGAACGCCTCCGAATGTTTGTTTCCCTGCCGCTTTGTTGCGCAGTTTCCATTTGAGGCGAAGAAAGAAGGAAAATAAGCTCAGGATAGCGTTTTGCCAGAATTTGAAAATTCCTGCCATGATGGGTCGATGTTTGCACCACATCGCAGTGGGACCTCGACGTCGGGACACATTTTAAAGTGAAGTTTTGGGTCATATTTTTTCGTATCAGTTTTTAAGAGTACCGATGTGTGGGATTTAGATGTGACTACAAGTGTCGAAAAATTTTTTGTATAAAATTACACCTGTTTTTTTCCCATTTCAGCTTTCTTCTTGTAAATTGTCCTCAAGTAATTATAACCACAGTAGTTTGACTTTATTCTTCTGTGATGTATTTTTCAAAAAATCACAATATTATTTTTGCTTTTCATAACAGTACTGAAAAAAAACGCTTTTTTGTTTAATATTTTAACTTCATGCTACTGAAATTACATTATTTTCCCTCGTAATATTACGTTATTCTTGTAAAATTACGATTTTTCTCTTTAAATTGATTATTTAGATTTAGATGACTGCTAATTTTATATTTTTGTTTTTTGTATTTGTTATTTAGTTTGTTTCTCACATTATGAAATGTTGTTTTTCTTTATTATTAGCTACAAGATATTAGCTATTTTTCCTCATAAAACTGTACTATTTCCTCATCATATTACTATTACTATACTATTTCTATACTATACTGTTTCCTCATCATATTATTATTAATTCATAATAATATGAATTAATATAAAATTCCAACTTTTTTCAACTTTTCCAACTTAACTTTTTTCTCTCGATATGTATGTGTTGTGGAGCCAAAAAACAACAAAAAACAGCCGCAAGCCGCAAATGGCCCCTGGGCTTTCAGGAGTTTTTGATGAGCTGGGGCCCTCGCACTAGTCCTGATTTAACGAAAAACAGTCTGGCTGCTGACGTCCTGCTAAAGACAAAAGCCGCCTCCGGCGTGAGATTGATGGGTCCTCGCGCCCCTGCCAGTGTTCAATGTCCGTCCGTATGCCTCCATCACCGTAACTCCGCAGACGACAAGCCAGCCAGTGTTAGACGTCGTCTGGAATTGAAAACCCGCCTCGGGGCCCCCAAAGTAAATGTGATTATGCTAATGAGCTCCTGGAAGGCGTCTGCGAATGGCCGCTTTTAGCTGTAATGAAGCCGCGGTGTCAACAGATGGAGCTGCCGGTCCCTCGGGCTCGCCAGTGCCGTCCCGCTCATGTGACCTCTGATTGGCTCTGAGATGATTAATCATGGAGGAGCACTTAGATGCCAAATGACTTTTAATCAGGATGATTACAACGTAAGAGAGTGAAAAGTTGGAAAAACTAGAGCAAAAGTTCATGGGTGTGTTGATGGACATGATGGGTGATGGAAATATGTTGCATAGATAGGAAGTATTACACGGATAATACTATACTAGAGACAATGTTGCAGAGGTAGTAAGTATTACACAGATAATACTATACCAGAGACAATGTTGCAGAGGTAGGAAGTATTACACAGATAATACTATACCAGAGACAATGTTGCAGAGATAAGAAGTATACTATACTATACTATACTACACCAGAGAAATAGTCCAGACCTCAATACCAAGGCCCCGAAATGAGCATAATAGATCCACTTTAATAAACGGTGGCACGATGGCTGCGGGTTTAGTTCCCTTTTTTATGCTTTATGGCACCAGCGCTAAAAGCTGCTTCATAGAAACCTCCCTGAAGAAGAGTCGTCGGCACCAAAACAAAGCAAGGCCACAATAATGAACGCCACATCTGCTTCAGTTTGTCTTGTCTTTATTGGCGGAACGCCGACCAGCCGGAACAGTGTTGCGTTTGTGTGCCAGGGAATGAATGAATGACCACTTTCACGAGGCCTGGCTGTGATCCTCCGCCTCCGCTAAGCAAGATGTCGCTTCACGGCAGATGAATGATGCTCTTTGTATGCATTGGACGCTTTGGCAAGGATTCAAACGCGCAGCCTAGAAGGAACTTTCTGCTAATAATGAAGCTTCCACAAAATACTCCACCGCTCCGGTCCTGTAGGGGGTGGTCGTGGACGCCGCACACCTGCTGTCATTCCTTAACGTATCCGCCCGCCGCTTGTTTCCAGGGTGCGGGTGTTTGACCTCAGGATGGGCACTTCCGTGGCGTCGCTGTACGGGCACCACCTGGGTGTCACGTCCGTGCAGCCGGACGACTGGAAGATAGTCAGCGGCGGCGGTGAGGGGCTGGTATGCGTCTGGGAGATGAGGATGGCGACCAAACTGTGGGAGATGCACAACAGGTGCGGCGTTTTAGTCCTCCTCCGCCCCATTTTCCTGGGCGGCGCCACATACGAAATATTTTTTTGCGCAGACATCCGGTGAGGCATGTGCGTTTCAACGCCGCCACTTTGCTAACTGCCAACATCCCGGACGACAAGACACCAAGGGGCGCGTGCATCACTGACGACGACCTCACAGCGCACCGCAGGTACGCCCCCCCTATGACACCACTTGTACAAGCATGAACAGCCGTTTGGTTGCAGAAGCAGCTTGGGAAAGGTGGGCTAACAGTGATATCAGGTGTCCAAATCACGCAAAGACGCACATCATGGCTGTGAATGCAGGCCTGACTTTCCCGCTTGCTCATGAGCGTGCAAAATGCGACCTGGGGGCCATTTGTGGCCTAAAAGTATACCCAAACACAAAAAACAGCTGTAATTTTACAAGAATAAAGTCAAAAAATTGTCAAAAATATATATAATATAGTATAATAATACTATATTATATACAATATTAAAATTAAAAATATCTTTCTTAAATATCTCAACTCTCTATTGTATTAAAAAAATGACTATTTTTCCTCAGACTATGAGTTTAGTGTCGTAACATTGTGACTTTTTTCTTGTAAATTTACAACAGTTTCTTCTTTCTATTCAATTCAGTTTCTATTCTTCTTGTAATTCTGACTTTATTTCCATAATATTTGGACTTTATTCTCGTTGCATTATATTTTTTTCATTGTTTTGTTTGTTTCTCATAATATTCCATTCCATTTTCTTCCGCTTATCCGGGTCCGGGTCGCGGGGGCAGCAGTTTCAGTAGGGAAGTCCAGACTTCCCCGGTCTCCGGCGACCTCTTCCAGCTCCACCGGGAGGACACCAAGGCGTTCCCAGACCAGCTGTGAGACATAGTCCCTCCAGCGTGTCCTAGGTCTTCCCCTGGGCCTTCTCCCGGCTGGGCATGCCCGGAACGCCTCACCAGGGAGGCGCCCGGGAGGCATCCGGACTAGATGCCCGAGCCACCTCAACTGGCTCCTCTCGAAGTGAAGGAGCAGCGGCTCTACTCTGAGCTCCTCCCGGATGGCCGAGCTCCTCACCCTATCTCTTAGGGTGAGTCCAGCCACCCTACGAAGGAAACTCATTTCCGCCGCTTGTATCTGCGATCTCATTCTTTCGGTCATGACCCATAACTCATGACCATAGGTGAGGGTGGGAACGTAGATCGATCGGTAAACAGAGAGCTTTGCCTTCCGGCTCAGCTCTCTCTTCACCACGACGGTCCGGTACAGCGACCGCATTACTGCAGACGCTGCACCGATCCGTCTGTCGATCTCACGCTCCAACCTTCCCTCACTCGTGAACAAGAACCCGAGATACTTGAACTCCTCCACCTGAGGCAAGACCTCACTCCCAACCCGGAGGGTACAGTCCACCCGTTTCCGACTGAGAACCATGGCCTCGGATTTGGAGGTGCTGAGTCTCATCCCAGAAGCTTCACACTCAGCTGCAAACCGCTCCAGTAAACGCTGAAGGTCACAGCCTGATGAGGCCATAAGGACCACATCGTCTGCAAATAGCAGAGACGAGATCCTAAGGTCACCAAGCTGGACTCCCTCAACACCTTGACTGCGCCTAGAAATTCTGTCCATGAAGATTATGAACAGAATCGGTGACAAAGGGCAGCCTTGGCGGAGGCCAACGTTCACCGGAAACAAGCTCGACTTACTGCTGGCAATGCGAACCAGGCTCCTGCTT
>QODF01000124.1:1243807-1269951 GCA_024372805.1 Oostethus manadensis | reverse complement strand
CTAACATGCATGTTTTTGGAATGTGGGAGGAAACCGGAGTACCCGGAGAAAACCCACACACGCACGGGGAGAACATGCAAACTCCACACAGAGATGCCCAACGGAGATTTGAACCCAGGTCTTCCAGATCTCCTGACTGTGTGGCCAATGTGCTAACCACTCAGCCACCGTGCGGCCCCATAAAAAACATATTTTAATAAAAATAATTTTACAAATAATAACAAATAATTGTATTATGCAAAATTTACACGTTTTTCTCATAACAGTACGACTTTTTTCTGTTTTGACTTGAAAAACAAAACAACACATAACGTAATTTTTGGAAAATTAGATTGTGGGAAAAATTATAATGTTATGAGACTAAAGTCAAGATATTATGGGAATAAAGTCATAGTCACAAGAAGAAATTTTGCAAGAAGAAAATTTAAATAGTAATAATATACTACTAAGAATAGTAATAATGCCCCAGCAGAAAAGAAAAAATAGCTTTAATTTTACGAGAATAAAATGAAAAAGAAAAAAATATTAAGAAAAAAAGTCATATTATAACGAAAAGTCTATTTTTTTCAAGATTGTACTCTATATACATTGTGACGAAAAAGCATCATTTTAGGAGTATGAAGTTATATTATAGATGTCGTGATATAAAAAAAAAACAACAAAAGAAATTTAAAAAATTACAGTAATTTGTGGAAGAAGTTGTTATAAGAAGAAAATTATAATATTTGGTTAAAAAACAAGGAAAAAAGTTGCAATGTTACAAGAAAAACTGATACAATGAGGACAAATAACATAATTTTAGTAGCATGAAACTGAAATATTAAAGAAAAAGGACATAATATAATCATAGTAAAATTAAGATTTTCATTATTACAAAAAACAAAACGACGGTTGTACATTTCGGGAAATTAGGTAGCAAAAAAAGTTCTAATGTTATGATAATAAAGTCAAAAAATGGGAAAAAAGTCCTAATTACGAGAAGAAGATTTACACAAGGAAGTTGAAATGGTTGGAAATTTAAAAAAACAAAAAACAGCAAAAATGGGAGAAAAACAGCTTTGTTTTTACAAGAATAAAGTCAAAATAGTTGGAGAAAAATTTGGAAAAAAGGACATTTTACAGGAATACATTTGTAATGCCATGTGGAAAAATAATCATTTTAGTAGCTTAGAGTGGAAACGGAACAAAACGAATAAAGTAGTCATTTTTGGAAAATGAGGTAGCGGGAAAACCTCGAATGTTAGGAGAATAAATATGTCATCATAATTAAGGGAAAAAATGTACAAGAAGCCGGGACCCCAAACTTGCGAGGCCAGGTTGGCCAATCGGGAGCAGTCGGGCCGAGGACGTCGTCGCTGACCTCCGTTGTCCCCTCAGGCACAGAGGGGTCATCTGCTATTACGACTTCGCCGAGGACACCGGCGCTCAGGAGTGGCGCGTCCTGCCCATCTGCAGGTCGGACTACGCCGAGTCTCACGGCTACAACTACAACATCGGCCTCACCGTGCCCTACGACCGACTGAGGTGAGCTGTCCCATCATGCCTCTGGATGCGGTGCGGTAGAAACTCGTTTCATTGCAACGCAAATCTTTCAGTGATGAAGACAAAAAACATGACTTTGTAACGTAAACTTTGTGTCAGTGCTTTTATTAAAAGGTTCCCCAAACATACTGTATATGTTTTTGTACATTATTATTCCGTGTGTTGCTAGGACAGTGCTAATAACAAGTGATGTATACTGTACAGTATATCATGAGTATCAACTTTTCCCCCATTTGTGCTGTTTTTGTTTTCAATATTTCAACTGTCTTCTTAAAACATTTTCTTTATGTAATATTTTGACTTCATTCACATAACATTTGCTTTTTTTTCCCCCAAAGTAATTTTCAAAAAATGAAAAATTTTTTTTGTTTTGTTGCTTTGTTTTTAAACTTTTTTTAAAAATGTATTGTTTCTTTACTATAAAAGGGAATTTTTCCTCATTCATATTTTAGTCATAGAAAATTGCAACTTTTTTCTCATTAAAATAGACTTCTCCTCTTAAAAAGTTGACTTTTTTGTCGTTAAAATTACAGCACGTTGTTAACATTTCCAAATAATTGGAACCAAAATATTCTTCCCATAATATTTTTACATTATTTTTCTCATAAAATTACCAGTTTATTATTGTAAAATTGTGACTTCTAATATTTTGACTTTATTCTCCTAACTTTAGAACTTTATTTTTTGTTGTTTCTCATAATATTACATTAAAAAAGTTTTTTCTGTTGAAATATTTAAACTTCATGGTACTAAAATCAAGTTATCCTCCCCCCTATTCTTTTTTTGTGCGCTTTTGATATAACTTTTAAAAAACAAAGTCTTGTAATAGACTTTATTCTCCTAAAATTGCTGTTTTTTCCTATTTCTGCGTGTTTTGTTTTTTTACATTTCTAACTATTTCAACTTTATTCCTGCAAACATTCTTCTTGTAATTATGACTTTATAATATTCATTCATTTTTTATGCCGCTTATCCTCATTAGGGTCCAGAGGATGCTGGTGCCTATCCCGGCTGACTTAGGGCGGGAGGCGGGGAACACCCTGGACTGGTCGCCAGCCAATCACAGGGCACATATAGACAAACAAACATTCACACTCACATTGGTGGAATTTACAAATGCAATTGACCTGTCAAGTTCCAGAGATGGACTGGACTCCTCTTGTATGTGGTACAGGGCATCTATCACGTTGTACGAGTGTGGAATGTACAGTTGTTTTCATTTTTCATTTCTTCTAAAAAGTCCAACAAAAATCAAAGCGATTTTCCCATAGAAAAAAAATGCAAATCCAATGAATCCATTCCAGACACCCACAAATATATATATATATATACTGAGAATAATTCAAGTTTTAAAAAATTACAGCTAGAACTGATTGGCGATACATTATTACTATACGTGCTGGCCGGACTGGCCATGCGAGTGCCATCTTGGTACTTTGTGGGGAAAGTTTTACACCTTCTTTATCAAAGTGCTGGCACTTCCTTAAGCCCCATGGTGTGTTATTTAGTAGTTCAGGGTAAGGCTGGGGTGATTTGCTTCAGCACTCCACATTTTTCGGCATCCAGTTTGGTCCGATTTTTTTGATAGTCTTGCCAGTCTGATCCAGTACTGATTGTTAGAAACATAAATTTGTGAAATTGAGTATGCTTATTAAATTAAGCTCCTCAAAGCATTGAAAATAAGCCAACCAAAGTATTGCTAAATTTACTTTTTTATTACACAGCATGACCAACTATTTTGTTTGGCTTTTGTGGCAAAACTCGGTTAGTGTGGTCACTAATGAAAATAAAAGTCCGTCTAAAGATACAATGGAAAAAATGGGCAACGGCTGTATTTTGTTGCTCCACGCTGCTGTTCAGTGTGTGGGGTACAGAGGGCATTTTGACTTTATTCTTGTAAAATTACAGCACTTTTTTACAACTTTTCCCGCAACTTTATTTTTTGTTCTCGTAATATTACGTCAAAATTTTTTTTCTTTAATAATTAAGATAATAATTACATTTCATATTTAAACTTTATGCTACAAAATTTTTTTCCTCAAATTACCGCTTAAAAAACATGATTTAATATTTCAACTCTGCTACTAGAATGACATTATTTGTCATCATAAATCATAAGTATATTTTCATAAAATTGCTACTTTTTTCTCTTAATGTTTTATCCTCGGAAAATTGCTGTTTTTCTTGTGTTTTTTTTTTTTACTTTCTTCCTTTAAATGTTCTTCTCGTATTTATTGCTCATAATATTTTGACTTTATTCTTGTAAGCTGATCTTTTCCTGCAATGAAAGAAGAACTTAATTTGTTGTTTCTCACATTACATCTTAAAAAGTAACATATTTTCTCTTGAATATTTCAACTTAATGCCACTAAAATCCGTAATTTCCCTTTAATTACAAATGAAGTTAGAATGTTTTGACTTTACTCATGTAAAATTACAGATAATAGGTTTTGTAAAGGCGCCCGCGGGACACCCCTGGCGTTGTGCTTTTTTTCATCTTCCATCTTCTCTTCTGGTGGCAAGAAGAGAGTGATGTGTTGTTAGGACGGGATTTGGTGACGCAAGCTCTCAGAGGAGCTCGTGAAAATGAATGCCGGGCTTGCTCTGGAATGTTTTGATGAGCCTCAATAGCCACACACAGTAGTTGTCTTTGGAAGCAAATCTAGGAATCCAGTTCGACGTGAGGAGCAGGCCTCCTTTTTAAGAGGTGGATTTCCCGCAACGCATGGTGGTGGTGCCCACGTCCAAAAAGCGGATGTGCATCCTGGACTCCATCTCCAGACCTTTTAAGATCTGTGAGCCGGAAAGAAACATGGGGTGGGAGAGGATGATGAATTTTTCCCACTAAAAAATGTCACATTTTCAAGGCGCCTCGTCGCGAACCTGTTCAAAATGCTCGAATGTAATCCCTTCGTAGAAGTCGTCCGGCGCCTGGAAAAGAAGAAAAGTGCGCGTTTACGCTCTGCCAACCGTTACTGGGCAACGGAATTTTTAAATGTTGATTTTTGCTTATGATGTTGCCTTTTCATGACTTGATGGAGGCTTCGCTACGCGTGTAAAACTTCACTGGTATTTATTGTTTTTATCATTTACTCTTTACTCAGAAGTACCAAATAAATATAAACCTATGTTAAAAGCTCGACTGTAAAATAAATAAATAACAAAAGCAGGCTTTGCTACACATCTAAAAAAATACCTAATGATAATTGTTTTGAAACTTGGACAGGATTATTAATATTGTTTTAATTAAAAGTACCTAATAAATAATAAGCCTACGTTAAAAGCTCAGCTGAGGGGAAAAAAGCAGGTTCGCTACACATCATGAAAAAAACATATTTAAAGATAACTGTATGAAACTTGGCCAGGATTCTTTTTTTTAAAGTACCTAATTAATAAATAATAAGCCTATGTTAAATGCTCAACTGTAAAAAACAAAACAGGCTTTGCTACACATCCTAAAAAAACATTTGAAGATAATGATAAATGTTGCCAGGATAGTATATTTGATCCCATGTGACTCCCATGTGAACTACACTTTTGCGTAACTGTAAAGAAGAAAAAAAAAAGCCGGCTTCGCTACACATCTAAAAAAAAACCTAATAATAATTGTATGAAATTGCATGTATTTTTATAAAAGTACCAAATAAATATAATCAGATATTTTAAAAATAGCAGGTTTTGCTACGCATGTAAAAACAAATTAATGATAATTGTATGAAATTGTATGTATTTTAATAAAAGTACCGAATAAATATAAGCAGATATAAAAAAAAAAAGAGCATGTTTCACTACACATGTAATCAGTCGCTTGCCCAATCATCGATAACCCGGCATGGCAGGGCCACGTTTCACGTTACCATGTGCGGCACATTGGTGCTCGCCACTTCCAACATGGCGGCGTCCGCGATGGCCTTGGCGGCTTCCTGCCCTATCGTGCCGCTTTGTGACAGCAGCTCCTCCACCACCTTGGAGAAGGACGACCACAAATTAGGGCTATTTTCACCTAAACGTAGTTTTTTTCTTTTTTTCGATGATTCTGTGCAAAATTCATCATTAATTTGTTCATTAAAACTTCATTTATGCATTATTTTGTATTGTATATTTCATTTAAAAGGGTTTCCTTTGTAATATTATCACTGTCCTTTCCTGACAAAATCCCAAATAAAAATAATTAGTAATAAAAATAATAAAAAAATATTATTGTCCTTTCCTGACAAAATCCCAAATACACGAAAATAAAATTAAAAAAATACAAATGGTAATAATAAAATATATTTTCCTTTCTTGACGTAATCCCCCAAAAATAAAATAGTAATAATATTCTTAAAATCATCATTTCCAGACATAATCCCAAATAAAAATACATAATACAATTAAAAAAAAATAGTAATAATGATAATAATACAATTAACCTTTCTTGACATAATTCCAAAATAATAACATAGTAATAATAGTCTTAAAATCATCATTTTCAGACATAATCCCCCCCCAAAACATAATACAATTAAAAAAAATAGTAATAATGATAATACAATTATCCTTTCTTGACATAATCCCAAAATAATTATGATAAAATAACAAAATAGTAATAATCAATAGCAAATGATGAATAGCAAATATTCTCCTTTCTTGACATAATCCCAAAGCAATACATAAAAAATAACAAAATAGTAATAATCCAATTTTCATCATTTCCTGACTTAATACAATTACAAAAAATAAATAATAATAACATTATTCGTGTTTTCCCTACAGTATCGCAAATATAAAAACATCACAAATTATAATTAAAAAATAACAATAATAATTCCCAACCATTCCTGACATAATCCCCAATAAAAACAAAATGAATTATACATATTTTTTAAAAGATGAAATAAATAGTAAATTACATTTCAAAACAATAAAATTATGATAAGAAACGTGCCCTCGCTTGTTGCCATCTTACCTTCCTGTACTCCGCCAGCGTGATGGTGCCGTCGCTGTCGCTGTCGTGCATGTTGAACAAAACTGCGGCAAAGAGAAGTTAGAAGTGGCCCCCTTCCTAGGACCCCTTCAGCAAACTTCCACGCGGGACGAGCAACGTGCGCAGCGGCGGGAAACACAGAAAACCCCATTAAACTTAATTAAACTTCCTGTTTAATTCTCGCGGATGGCGTTTATCGCACCCAAACCGTCTCAAAAGCTCAGTTGCTCGATCGCTGATCGTTATTATTTATTATCTGCCGTCCTGCATTTTCAGTTTCTGCTCCAGCTGGAAAATGGAAATCTATCCCGGAGACCCCGCCTCCTCCTTAAAAAAAGAAGGCCACGGCGGAAAGGACATGCGAGTGGGAATTTGGGTCACGGAGCTTGCGACAGCGACACTTCTATTCTTGAAAACACACGCCAGGGATTCTGTGTGACTTGTCAGCGCCAGTAGATCAAAGCTCAAAGTGATACATCACTCCGCTCCAAGTATCTCGTCAGATGAATGCACTTCCAAGTAGTCAGCGTGCAGCTTGTACAGCACTGAAAAGATCGTTCAGACAGCTGGAAACACAAGTGGGTAGCAGGATTGTGTCACTACCTCCCCCGATGAACCGCAGCTCCTCGCTGCCGGCAGCATTCGTGCAGCCCCGTGACTCTACCGCCACCGTGGTTGACTGTAGGCACGACACAAGCGCTCTGCTGTTTTTAAGATCCTTCTTCAAAAACACCAGTCAAAGATCATCTATAGGACATGACCACTATGCTGTTTTTAAGAACCTACTGCAAAAATGGTAATCAAATATCTTCCTTAGGACACGATTTCTCTGCTGTTTTTGAGAACCTACTTTAAAAAGATTCTCTATATAACAGGCACATTCTGCTATTTTTAAAAACCTACTGCAAAAATACCAAAGATTCTTTACATGACAGGGCATGCTGCTGTTTTTAGGAACCTACTGCAAAAAAGCCAGTAAAATACCTTTTCATATGACAGGAGCATTCTGCTTTTTTTGAGAACTTAATTGAAAAAGGCTAGTCAAAGATCTTCGGTAAGACAGGAGCCATCTGCTGTTTTTAGGAACTTACTTGGTAATCGAAGATCCTCCCTAGACAGGCTGCTCTATGTGACAGGGGTACTTTAAAAATGCTAGCCAAAGATCCTCTATATGACAAGACTGTGTTGCTGCTTAAGGATCTTGAGTTTTTGAGGATCTATGCAAAAATGCCAAAGATCCTCTATATGACAGGTGCGCTGAGCAATGATCTTGCTCCTGACTTGGTGGGCAGATGTCTGGCCAACAAAGGTTGTGTGTGGAGTGGCGCATCCTTGCGGCCGTGCAAGCTGCACACGGACTACTCTCGCGTAGTGTCAAGAATGTGAGGGCTGACGGAAGTCCGTTCAGAAAGGGGACATTTTTGGAATTGTTTTCTCACAGCGCAGCTTCTCCTTCCTCATGACCTCCCGCTCCTCCTTGGTGGTCTTCAGCGTCGGGGGCCGAAAGTGAGACATGACCATGAGGAACTGCCGGAAGCCGATCTCCTCGCAGGAGCCCACCTGGTCCTGGCGCTGGTTCCTGGAGCCAAGCAGACCACACCCACGCGGGAGATAAGCTGATATTTTTAGGGGCAGGTAGGAATGCGACTAAACCCGCTTGCGGTGTTAGCGGCGATGCGTTCGTGTGTCAATAGTAAAAATAGCAACTGGTCTTTCCCAGCTTCTCCCGGCATTTGCACACCTTTTGTCAAAGAAGGCTTCAATGATTTGCTTCTTGATGGGGTTTCTGGCGAGACCTGCAACGCTGTCCAGTTTTCCTCTGCTGCAAAACGACGAAAAAAACCAACACAAAGCTGAGCAAAAACGACTAACTGCTCGGACATACTGCTCAAAATCAAAGATCTTCTACGTATGAGGGGATCCTCTGTATACGGCATGAGTGTTCTGATAGCAGTTCGCTATTTTTATACACATACTACAGTATAAAAAAGCAGGTCGAAGATTCTCTATTTGACAAGAACGCTCTGCTGTTTTTATGTACCTACTTTAAAAATCCAAGTCAAAGATCCTTTATGTGATAGGAGCACACTGCTGTTTTTGAAGATCTACTGCAGAAACTGCCAAAGATCATCCAATGACAGGAGTATGTTGCTGTTTTTATGCACCTACTTTAAAAATCCAAGTCAAAGATCCTTAGTATGATAGGAGCACACTCTTTTTGAGGATCTCCTGCAAAAATGCCAGTCAAAGATCCTCCATGTGACAGGTATGCTTTGCTGTTTTTTTCTAGAATCCCAGTCAAAGACTGTATATAAAGAGGAGTGCTCCGCTGTTTTTTTCTAGAATCCCAGTCAAAGACTGTATATAAAGAGGAGTGCTCCGCTGTTTATGAGTACTGACTGCAAAAACGCCCGCCAAAGAGCATGTAGTGTATATGCTAGGATGGCCTTGCTGTTTTTTAAAAACTTATGTCAAAGATCCTTTTATGAGAGAAGGGTGCTGCTGTTTTTGAGGATCTACTGCGAAATTGCCAATCAGAGATCCTATAATTTACAGGAGTTCTTTGCTATTTAAGGTTTCATTGCAAATATTAAAAAACTCCAGTTGGACCTGCTTTAAAGTTTAAATCTAAGATCCTCATCTTGACAGGAATGCGCTGTTGTTTTTGAGGATGTACTGCAAAAACACCAAAAATTCTTTGTGACAGGTGTGCTGAGCTATTTTTAGAACCCTAGTCAAAGATGCTGTATATAAAAAAAGAGTGCCCTGCTGTTTTTGAGGACAAGTCAAAGATCCACTATATGTGACAGGGGTGTTTTGCTGTTTGTTTTTTTAGACTGGAAAAAATGCAGAAGCTCCATTCAAAGATCCTCTATATAACAATCTTTTTTAAAGGATCCTGTATAGGCGACAGGAGTGCTTGTCTGAGGTCCTTTATTTGCGAGGTTTCTAAGGGCCTACCCGGTCAAAGTTCCTCTATACGGTAAGACCCGTTACCTTATGGTCTCCTCGTTTCCGCTGAGTTGTCGGAATCTTTTGTGGAGATTTTGAATCTGCTCCAGGGAAACTGAAACGGACGGAGGGGTGGGGGGCGGGGTTATACGATCACATGACCACAAAGGACAATAAAAAGTGGCGAGACGTCAAAGTCTCTCTCAGTTATGAAAACCAAAACAACTACCCAAAGATTGTGCTCACTTTTGATTACACGTGTGTTCTCCAACTATCACTTCATATTTTTATCCAAATGATGTAAAATGAAAAAAGCTTTTGAGGCCATTCCGTCATGAAAACCACTTTTCAAATGATTTTTTATAGAAACCACCCATAATTCACAGACAAAAAATAATAAATACAAATAGGACAGTCACCAAAAATATTTCTGAATAAATAATTTTGTAAAAATGTATGCCAAAATTTCCTGCTTGGGATTGTCCACATCTGCAAAATAATAAATGATTAACAAACAAAAACATTATGTGATCACAGTTATGTAATCAATATGACGCTAGAAACTTTTCCCGCTTACTTACATCCAGTTTCCCGGGCCAGTTCCTGGTACTGGTTCTGCTCGGGACGCGCCTGCGAGGCTCCCATGACCGCTGCATAAAAGTGTGTGTGTGTGTGTGTGCGCGTGTGTGTCTGTGTGTGTGTGTGAACCCCTCGCCCGGACCGCTCCGCCCTCCCATCGCTCCTTCAGGGTCCTAAGTCCGTGCAGAAGTTTGAAGAAAGCACCAAGACAAGCGTGAAGGTCGATGTATTATTTGTTTATTTATCTTCTTTCTCCTCCCCATGCAATGGCAGGAAAAAAATGAGAACGTCATGTTGTTTTGTTTTCTTGTCTGTGATTGACAGCACTTCCTCTTTTCTTCTTCTTCACTTCCTGAATGAAGAGTCTTCTGGGACGCTTCTAGTGATTCATTTTAACGTCAATAAAGACAAACACTGTAAATGATTTGGAAAATGTATCTGAATTGTTAGTTAATTATATATATATATACATACACGGAGTGCAGAATTATTAGGCAAGTATTTGTGAGGATTAATTTTATTATGGAACAACAACCATGTTCTCAATGAACCAAACCAAAAAACTCATTAATATCAAAGCTGAATATTTTTGGAAGTAGTTTTTAGTTTTTTAGTATTAGCTATTTTAGGAGGATATCCGTGTGTGCAGGTGACTATTACTGTGCATAATTATTAGGCAACTTAACAAAAAACAAATATATACCCATTTCAATGATTTATTTTCACCAGTGAAACCAATATAACATCTCAACATTCACACATTTACATTTCTGACATTCATAAACAAATGAGTGAGCAATATAGCCACCTTTCTCTGCCAGGACACTCAAAAGCCTGCCATCCATGGATTCTGTCAGTGTTTTGATCTGTTCACCATCAACATTGCATGCAGCAGCAACCACAGCCTCCCAGACACTGTTCAGAGAGGTGTACTGTTTTCCCTCCTTGTAAATCTCACATTTGATGATGGACCACAGGTTCTCTATGGGGTTCAGATTAGGTGAACAAGGAGGCCATGTCATTAGTTTTTCTTCTTTTAGACTCTTTCTTGCCAGCCACGCTGTGGAGTACTTGGACGCGTGTGATGGAGCATTGTCCTGCATGAAAATCATGTTTTTCTTGAAGGATGCAAACTTCTTCCTGTACCACTGCTTAAAGAAGGTGTCTTCCAGAGACTGGCAGTAGGACTGGCAGTTGAGCTTGACTCCATCTTCAACCCGAAAAGGCCCCACAAGCTCATCTTTGATGATACCAGCCCAAACCAGTACTCCACCTCCACCTTGCTGACGTCTGAGTCGGACTGGAGCTCTCTGCCCTTTATCGATCCAGCCACGAGCCCATCCATCAGGCCCATCAAGACTCATCAGTCCATAAAATCTTAGGAAAATCTGTCTTCAGATATTTCTTGGCCCAGTCTTGACGTCTCAGCTTGTGTGTCTTGTTCAGTGGTGGTGGTTTTTCAGCCTTTCTTACCTCCGCCATGTCTCTGAGTATTGCACACCTTGCCTTTGGGCACCCCAGTGATGTTGCAGCTCTGAAATATGGCAAAACTGGTGGCAAGTGGCATCTTGGCAGCTGCACGCTTGACTTTTCTCAGTTCACGGGCAGTTATTTTGCGCCTTTGTTTTTCCACACCCTTCTTGTCCACCCTGTTGACTATTTTGATTGAAATGCTTGATTGTTAGATGATCACGCTTCACAAGCTTGGCAATTTTAAGAGTTCTGCATCCCTCTGCAAGACATCTCACTATTTTTGACTTTTCAGAGCCTGTCAAGTCCTTCTTTTGACCCATTTTGCCAAAGGAAAGGAAGTTGCCTAATAATTATGCACAGCTGATATAGGGTGTTGATGTCTTTAGACCACACCCCTTCTCATTACAGACATGCACATCAACTAATATGCTTAATTGCTTGTAGGCTTTCCAGCCTACACAGCTTGGAGTAAGACAACATGCATAAAGAGGATGATGTGGTCAAAATACTCATTTGCCTAATAATTCTGCACTCCCTGTATATAAATTATGAAATAATTAAATACTATTATACTGACATGTAAAATGTATTAACATAATATGTTTTTTTTAAATGGAATTATGACTTAAATATATTTTTGACATCAAATTATCATTAAAACAATGAGTAGTTTTGAACAAGCATTGTAAAAACTCTGCTTTTTATGCCCGGTGTTTTGTACAAAAATGAACTAAAAAGTGACTAAAAGCAAAGGGTTTTGTGTTGCATGTGAGAAGTGATTTTGCCCAAACACGACAAGAAGGCTTTTTAATCCTTGCTGCTGTAAAATACAAGCCAAGTAGTATGTAGTACGTGGTAGTAGTACGCTAAAGTTACACTAAATACCTCTCAAAACGCCAGCTTTCATCATCTTTGTAGTGTCCCGAGACGGCCGGGATCCTGGTGCCGAAGCACTAGGTCGGCGTAGCTGCAGCCCCCTGGACATCGGGGTAAAGCCGCCGCGCAGTCTCCGCCGTCTCGTGCGCGTCCTCGGGGTAGCGCGTCTGCAGCTCCTCGTTGGCAACGTAGTGGGTGTCGGCGAACTCGCAGAAGTAGCGGCCCACCTCCGGGTGGCCGATCTCCAGGGGGGACGCGTGGGGCTCCAGGTTCTCTGGGGGGAATGGAAATGACTCAAAAATGCTGTTCATGGCCATCAGGGGGCGCATTTGCAGGGTGCGCCCCCTGGTGGCCATGCTTTTGATTACGCTGACATAAAAAATGGTCATTTTCAAAAAGTGGTTTCACTAGAATGAATATAAAAAAGAAAACAATTATTTTTCCGAGAATAAGATTGAAATAATATGTGAAAAAAAGAGTAGCTTCAAATTTAAATATAAAAAATATATATATTTAAAAAGTCTAAAATGTTATGAGGAAAAAAATACCATGAATAAAATTGTAATTTTTGGAAAGAACTGCCAAGAATAAAGTCAAAATATAACCAGAATGTTTTTTTTTTTTTTTACAAAAATAAGATTGTAATAATTTTGGAAAAGCTAGCATAAAATTTAAATATTCAAGAAAAATTTCTGAATGAAGAAAAGAGAAAAAAAACACGAATAAAGAATACCATTTTGGAAAACTAGGTTGCAAAAAAAGTTATAATTGTAGAGGAAGAAAGTCAAAAGATAAACAGAAAAAAATACTTTTATGAAAATATGATTTCAATTAAATCTGGAAAAATCATGACATGTTAGTAGCATAAAATGTATAGAAAATATTTTTTAAAAAGCCAGAAGGCTATGAGGCAAAAAAAAAAAACAAGAATCTGTAATTTTTGCAACAGTAAAACTGTATTTTTACGAGAATAAGATTGTGATAATATCTCGACAAATAACGATATTTAAGTAGCACAAAATGTAAATGAAATATATATATATATATATATATATATATACACACACACACACATATATACCTATACACATACATACACACACACACACATATATACCTATACACATACATACACACACACACACACACACATATATACCTATACACATACATATATATACATATACATACAGTGAATAAAATCCAGAAAAATGCATTTCAAAAAGAGTTATAAATTAATTTGCATTTCCATGAAGGAAATAAGTATTTGATCCCCTGTCCATTAGCAAGATCTCTAGCTCCCAGGTGGATAACGACCTGATATTGGCAGCCCTCTCAGCTCGTTACCTGTATAAAAGAGACCTGCCCACAGAAGCAATCAATCAATCCAGATGCCAAACTCTGCACCATGGCCATGACCAAAGAGCTTTCCAAGGATGTCAGGGACAAGATTGTGGACCTACACAAGGCTGGAATGGGCTACAAGACCATCGCCAAGCAGCTGGGTTCTGAGAAGGTGACAACAGTTGGTGCAATTATTCGCAAATGGAATAAACATAAATTAACTGCCACAATCTCCCTCGGTCTGGAGCTCCATGCAAGATCTCACCTCGTGGAGTTTCAATGATAATGAGAAAGGTGAGGAATCAGCCCAGAACCACTCGGGAAAAACTTGTCAATGATCTCAAGGCAGCTGGGACCATAGTCATCACAAAAACAGTTGTTAACACACTACGCTGTGAAGGACTGAAATCCTGCTGTTCCCGCAAGGTCCCCCTGCTCAAGAAAGTCCATCTACAGGGCCGTTTGAAATTTGCCACTGAACATCTGACTGATTCAGAGGAAGACTGGGTGAAAGTGTTGTGGTCAGATGAGACCAAAATTGAGCTCTTTGGCATCAACTCATTTTTTCGTGTTTGGAGGAGGAGGAATGCTGCCTACGACTCCAAAAACACCGTCCCCACCGTCAAATATGGAGGTGGAAACATTATGCTTTGGGGGTGTTTTTCTGCCAAGGGGACAGGACAATTGCACCGCATCAAAGGGAGGATGGATGGGGCCATGTACCGTCAAGTGTTGGGTGAGATGTGTCGTGGTTGGGTATTCCAGCATGACAAAGATCCAAAACACACAGACAAGGCAACAAAAGATTGTCTCAAGAAGAAGCATATTAAGGTCATGGAGTGGCCTAGTCAGTCTCCAGACCTTAATCCCATAGAAAATCTGTAGAGGGAGCCTAAGGTTGGAGTTGCCAAACATCAGCCACGAAACATTAATGACTTGGAGAGGATCTGCAAAGAGGAGTGGGCCAAAATCCCCCCTGAGATGTGTGCAAACCTTGTGGCCAACTACAAGAAACGGCTGACCTCTGATTGCCAACAAAGGTTTTGCCACCAAGTACTGAAGCACGTTTTTCAAAGGGATCAAATACTTATTTCCTTCATGGAAATGCAAACTAATTTATAACTCTTTTAACTCTTCTCTTTTTATATCTATATATATCTATATCTATCTATGTATAAAAGTTATAATTTTACAAGGATAAAGTCAAAATATGAACAGAAAAAATGTATTTATGAAAATAGGATATTCATAGTATCTGGAAAAAGTATGACATTTTAGTAGCATAAAATTTAAATATTTAAGAAAAAAAAATACTTTAAAAAAAGAAGCCAGAATGCTAGGAGAAAAAAAAAACCCAACACAAATAAAGTAATACGTAGTAATTTTTTGCATAAGTAGGTTGCAAAAAAGTTATAATTTTACGAGAATAAAGTCAAAGTACAAACAGAAAAAATGATTTTTATGAAAATAAGATTTAAAGAATGTTAATATTAAAGAGAAAGTCAAAAGAGTCACATTTTACGAGGCAGAAAATTGCAATTTTATGAGAATAATATCGGAATACTCTGACTTTTTTAAAGCAGTGATTACAGGTTTCAGGAAACAACAAATAAAAGCTGTAATAATTGGGAAATTAGGTTACAGAAAAAGTTAGAATCAAGCCAAAATATTATGGTAATGAAGTCAAATAATTTACAATAAGAAAATTACATTTTTAAAACAACAAAAGTGAAAAAAGTAGCAACTTTACGAGACAAAATCAAAATATGAATATTTAAAAGAAAAAAAAGTATAATTTTAGGAAAATAATGTCATTTTTCTAGCATTTTATATAATAATATTAAGAGAAACAAAACAATAAAAATGTTAAATTTTTTGAAAATTTGGTTAAAAAATTAGAAGTGGAAATGAACGAGGATTGTTTGAAAAGAAAAAACAAAAACAGCAAAAACAGGGAAAAAAAAAGCATATCCTGAACTTTTTGTATTTTATATATTTTACATATGTATATATTTGCATATATTTTGTATCACCGGGTAAACACGAAGGCGGTTTCCTTGCGGTCTTTACCTTGCGCCGCGTAGCGACACGTCCCGTCCTGCACGAGCACGTTGTAGAAGGGCTGGTCGGCGCCTTTGGCCAGCTGCTGGACCCTCATGGTGGTGATCCACTCCTGGCTCATGGTGCACTTGGGGTCCCAGCCATAGATGACGCAGTTGTAGCCCGACCTGCGACATTTAGCACAGTTACCTGACGGGGCAGCCGGCGTCGCCGCTCGCCGCTTTCCACGCACCTCTTGTGTTTCATGACAAGGCCCACCGAGTACCGGACCTCCTGGTGTTCCGGGGCGCCGTGCGTCTTCACCTCAGGCTCTGCCGGGTGCTTCTTGTGCTGGATGTGCTCCAGCGTGTGCTGCACCAGGTAGCCCACCGCCACGTGCTGCGATGGGTCCAGCGCCTGGATGTGCTGCAGGATGTCCAACACCTGCGAGGAAGCCACACCCGTCCCGTCAGTTTTTTCCCCACACCGGACCTCGTCTGGGGGGAGCGTGTTTGGACCTTCTCTGGCCAGATGCCCAGGTGGAAGTAGAGGCGGGCCTGCAGCAGCAGGTAGGTCACGTTGTCTGGGTTGAGGGTCAGGTAGAGGTCTAGGGTGTCCCTCAGCAGCTGGTAGGACTTCTCATTGCCTTCCCTGACCAGACAAACCAACAAGTCCGCATCTCCATTGGAAAACATCCCACATAGTCCAACACCCTACCCTCTTTTCCCGATGTTGAGCAGGTTCCCCACCATCCTGAGCAGAACCTCCGTGGTGCCAATGGCGCCGTAGTAGTCGGCGGCGGCCTGGTGTCCGATGACGTACTCGCACTCCTTGGCCGTCAGCTGCTTGCCTTTCCCGAAGGCGTCGATGTAGACAAAGTCGTAGATGTCTGCGCTCCTGCGGGACGCCGTCACACCCCAACATGACACAGCCGTAAAGCACAGGAGAACCTCAAAAAGAACACGGACTGGTACCCTTGTGGTTTTTGGCACCAGCGCAGCAGGAAGTGACTGGGGAAGTTGACCGGCTCCAGCCTGACCCCCAACTTCTGGGCCACGGTCATGTAGAGAACAGAGAGGCTGATGGGAATGCCCTTGCGGCGTTGTAGCACCTGGAAGACCAAATTCTGGGCTGTATTTTCTTGCAACGACACCATAGGCGTTCTCAAATGGGATGGTCAGTATTGATTTATTTTAATATTTTTCACCTGTATGTAACCAAAATTTTTTTTTGCGTTTGGATTTAAGAATTTTTTTACACCATAATTTCATTATTTTAATGTTTTGCTTTTATGTAACTTTTTGTTTTGCATTTTTTACACATTTGTTTACACATTTCAGCCATTTTTATATGTATTTTTTTTAATTATTTTCCTTTTAAGTCATTACATTTTTTTCACACTTTTATTCAAGTCACTTTTATTATATTTTTCAGTTTATTTTATTTTATTTTTACATTTTTATTGAAGGCATTTTTTGTTTTCAATTATTTTGTTATTCAATTTGTTACGTTTTTACAGTATTTCTTGTACGCTTTACTTGTGTTATTTATTACACTTTTATTGTATTATTTTTTTAAATGTTATATTTATTTGTGCATTCCTATTTATTTATTTACATTCTGTCTCCTTGTATTTAAGTTAATGAATTTTTTCTATAACTGTCATGTTTTATTGTTGAGAAGTTTTGGTTTTGGGGTTGCAAAGCCACCTGATGGATGTAGGAGTTGAAGGGGTTGTAGTAGTCTGTCTGGTCCCCCTTGTACTGGAGCTGATCGTACAAGACAGTGTTGAGGGCGCTCAAGACTTGCCGCTGGAGCTCCAAGTCCTCCAGGTGGAAGCCTGCCAGGCGAGAAAGTGGGCTTTAGGGCAGGAGAAAGGGGCTTAGGTAAGGCTTGGCGCTCGCCGCTAATCACCTGGAGCAATGCGCAGGCTGGGATGAGACGGGTTCTTCAGCCTCAGCGTCTTTTTGACTTTTTCCGCCATGTCGTCCAGCTGCGCCGAGACGCCTTCCAGCGTGACTTCGGTCAGCGGGTTGCAGTACTGGTCCACCAAAACCGCTCCTGGGAAGCACGTAGAATAGTATTATGGTTGCTACCACAGTCATTCTATTCATATTTCATCATGCAAAATAACCACATTGAAACCATTGAAATGATGCTGGTAGACCCCAACGTGTAGTGAGGGTGTGCTGGGAACGTCTGGCAGAGTCTCCTGTTCGTCGAGTCTTCAACTCTCATCTCCTTTAGAGCTTCGCCTGCATCTCGAGGGAGGACCGGGATATTGAGTCCGAATGGGACGTATTCCGTGCCTCCATTGCTGAGGAAGTCAGTTGTAGTTGCGGCCGCAAGGCGGTCGGTGCCAGTCGTGGTGGCAAGCCTCGAACCCGATGGTGGACACCGGGGGTTAGGGCTGCTGTCAGGCTGAAGAAGGAGTCCTATCAAGCATGGATGGCTTGCGGGACTCCCGAAGCAGCTGACAGGTACCGGCAGGCCAAGCGGCACGCGGCTTTGACTGTGCTCGAGGCAAAAACTCGGGTGTGGGAGGAGTTCGGGGAGGCTATGGACCATGACTTTCAGTCGGCCTCGAAGAGGTTCTGGCAAACCGTCACCTCTCAGAAAAGGGAAGCATCCCCCAGTTCACACTGCTTACAGTGCGGACGGGGGCTTGCTGACCTCGACTGAGGATATATTTGGTCGGTGGAAGGAATACTTTGAGGCCCTTCTCAATCCCCTAGTGAACGTTGGTCTCCGCCAAGGCTGCCCTTTGCCACTGATTCTGTTCATAATCTTCATGGACAGAATTTCTAGGCACAATGAAGTCGTTGAGGGANGGACAGAATTTCTAGGCGCAGTCAAGGTGTTGAGGGAGTCCAGCTTGGTGACCTTAGGATCTCGTCTCTGCTATTTGCAGACGATGTGGTCCTTATGGCCTCATCAGGTTGTGACCTTCAGCGTTTACTGGAGCGGTTTGCAGCTGAGTGTGAAGCTTCTGGGATGAGACTCAGCACCTCCAAATCCGAGGCCATGGTTCTCAGTCGGAAACGGGTGGACTGTACCCTCCGGGTTGGGAGTGAGGTCTTGCCTCAGGTGGAGGAGTTCAAGTATCTCGGGTTCTTGTTCACGAGTGAGGGAAGGTTGGAGCGTGAGATCGACAGACGGATCGGTGCAGCATCTGCAGTAATGCGGTCGCTGTACCGGACCGTCGTGGTGAAGAGAGAGCTGAGCCGGAAGGCAAAGCTCTCTGTTTACCGATCGATCTACGTTCCCACCCTCACCTATGGTCATGAGTTATGGGTCATGACCGAAAGAATGAGATCACGGATACAAGCGGCGGAAATGAGTTTCCTCCGTAGGGTGGCTGGACTCACCCTAAGAGATAGGGTGAGGAGCTCGGCCATCCGGGAGGAGCTCAGAATAGAGTCGCTGCTCCTTCACATCGAGAGGAGCCAGTTGAGGCGGCTTGGGCATCTAGTCCGGATGCCTCCAGGGCGCCTCCCTGGTGAGGTGATTCGGGCATGCCCGGCCGGGAGAAGGACCCGGGGAAGACCTAGGACAGGCTTGGGGGACTTTGTCTCACAGCTGGCCTGGGAACGCCTTGGTGTCCTCCTGGTGGAGCTGGAAGAGGTTGCCGGAGACCGGGTAGTCTGGACTTCCCAACTGAGGTGCTGCCCCCGCGACCCGGATAAGTGGAGGAAAATGGAATAGGGTTACAATTGCAATAGTAGCGATTATTGTGTCTGTTGTGAGGTCATTCAAACCTGCAATAAAAGCCCGTTGTTCCGGCTCAGCCAACATTACAGTAACATTACTGACACCTAGTGACCAGTGTAGAATACTACATATCCTCACAACATATTTTTGAATGCTTTATTTTGTGTTGAACTTCATTTAGCCATTTGTATGCTTGAAAACGCTTCATTTAGGCAAAAAACATTTGTTTAAATGCGCATATTTTTGAGTAGTAACAGGCCAACCATGAAAGATAATTTGACTAGTATTGGTTTTGTCGACAGCCGGTTATGTTGACGGACATCAACCAGTCTGAGGAGCTTTGAAATAAGCGGGTGCCACGCTATCGCCCATTCTCACTATGTCTCTGGCCAAAGTCACGACTAAATGCTCAAGAAATGGCAGTTTCCTGATTTCGGTTAGGTCAACAACCGCTTACGCTGGCAACCGCTTATGCCGATGCCTGTCTCAAGGGCGTCGGAAAAGAGGGTTCCACTGTATCACCCAATCTCCTCAGGTCTGTGGACAAAGTGGCAAGTAAATGCGCACGCTGATTTGGCTAGTTTTAATTATGTCAATAGCCGCCTATGGTGACGTCAGTCAACCAATCCAAAGTGCGTGGAGATAAGCGGGTTCCACTGTATCGCCCATTCGCCCTTATGTCTCTGGACAAAGTCGCAAGTAAATGTGCAAGATAATTTGGCTACATTTATTTGTTTAGGGTTGACAGTGATTAGCTTTTTCTTACACTTGTACAGTGGATAAAGTATGACTTAAAAACATTGCACAAAAAGGAATTTGCCACATTTTTCCCTCTACAAATTGGCGCTAGTTTTTGGTCCCACCTGCTAGCGCTGACTGCTCCTCCGCCGGCTGATCCAGGAAGCTCTTCAGACTCCTTAGGATGTTCTGCTGTCTCAGGAAGTAAAGGATTTTCTTTGCATAGTACTTCAACGTCAGACTTTTCCTGCACAGAGGCAAAGCAACCAGAGGCGGTGAGCTTTTCCCCTCACCTCCGGGGGCTCCCCTGGACTCTTCACCTCTTGTCCGCGTGGAGGATGAATACCAGCTCGTCCTCGCAGAAGTGCTCCGGCATCCCCAGCGACTCGATCTCGGCAAAGCTGTCACCCAGAACCTGGCCGATGCACGGCTGAGTGGGAAATTCTGCGCATTAGCTCCGAGGCCGAGACACGGGTGATGAATCGGCTCAGTTAAATTACTCACAACTTCTGTGAAGAACCTTTTGGATATGGACTCCACCGTCCTCCGGATTTGGATGCCCACTCGATGGCGTGTCCTGTACTCTCGCAGCCAGTCGCAGCTCTCGTTCTGCGGGTAAAACTTCTGCAGCCTCGGCCATCTGAGCGTGTAAAAAAAAAAAAAAAAAAAGTCTCAGTTAGGATGCAAGCGAAGCTCCACGAGAGAGGCTGCATTCTTTTGCAGCTCCCGTGTGACGTTCAAGGTCATGCGTCTACTTTTGCGGTCAGCCTGAGTGTAATGTGAACAATCATGTCGTACATCGTTAAAAAAAAACCTCAATTCAGTAACTTGCAGCCGGCCTACGAGGCTGCATTTGATGCGTCAGCGCAATGTCACCCAGCTGACTATTGGACCCGAACAAGGAACACGACACATGAGCCGATTTAAAGCTCTGAGCCCAACATGCGCATCTTGAATCTGTTGTGAGCGCTGACAAAAGAAGAACGTGGAAAGAGTAACGGCAAATCAAACACCACCTGAGTTTGTACTGGTGGCCCCACACCTTCCCTCGCCCGTGGCAGACGTCGCGCAGGCGCTGGCAGCAGCAGGACACGTTGCAAATGTCGGAATGTTTGAGCACCGGGAAGCACAGGATGTGTTCCAGCACCTCCGTGGGCAGGTCGGTGAGCTTTTTGCCGTCCTGCCCGCAGGTCGCCCGCTGGTTTGGGTTTGCCAGCCGCTCTCCGGCGACATACGCCGCCATTTTTACTGTTTACCCCGATTACCTCATTGCCTAGGTTCCACCCCCTTATGGCGCAGGGGGCGGCACGGCTAAGAAGTTGTGTATTCTGATTGGCCGTTTTGCAAAGAGGGCGGGGGAACCTGTGGTGCCTTTGGCGGCTCGTAAGCTTCCAATAAAAACGTTCTAAATCCGTGAAGCTGAAAACAAAGCAGGCGACCTACAACATGTTTGTTTCTGTCATAATGTATACTTTATGAATTCAGTTTAAACAGTACGCACGTTAATGTGTACAGTGAATTTCAATCATGGGAATAGTTGCGTGTGAGCCTTTTCCGAGGACACCTGAACGCAGCAGGGTCGCCCACAAGTGGACAGGATAGTTAGCAACGTTGACGGCTAGCGTCTCCGTTCTGACAAATGGAGCATTTTCAACTAGGATAACATGTCTTCTGTCACCAAAATAACATCACCGCGTCTGTGACAACGGTTGCTTTTTACTTGGTAGTTGGGGGAAAGTGTTCTTTTGGAAGAGAAGCGCGCAAATGTTGCGTTTGCTAGCAAGCTAACTTCTGGGTTCAGCCAAGCTATACGTATAAAAATACACGTAACCACTGCTGAGTGTAGTTTTATATCACACTACTTGGGCAAACTAACTTGTTCGAGGTGGAAACACTGTTTCACCCAATAGACGGTGGCGCAATACCCATGTATTGACGCTAGGTGGCAGCAGTGAGCAGTGGGCGCGCTTGATTAGATTTAGAGCCTTGTTAGGCACACCTGCAAGAGCCTAGCAAGGAATTCTGCATTTTAAAAATGTAGCTGTACAACTCAGGCGTCACCACTTCTCTCACAAACATCTTGGGTGTGTTGCAGATGAAATGGAACGGAAAGGACCTGGTCGACCTGGTGGGTAGAACACTGGGGCTGAGGTAGACCGTCAAGGACACGGTCGCTTGGCTGAGGATGGAGAAGAAGGCGAGGGCTTGTCATATGGCGCCTCGCGTGATGTTTGATGTCAGCCGGCATCGGCGCTAACATTGGCAACCATCCTCATTTTTTGTTTTGCAGACTCTGGATCAGGACATACCCAAGGAGGAACCCATCACCCTTCACTTCCTGGCCAAGTTGTACCCGGATAATGTAGAGGAGGAGCGGGTGCAGGACATCACGCAACATCTCTTTTTCTTGCAGGTGCGTCACGTCATTTCTCAACCTGCATTCACATTGCAGGAGGTCCAGGTGTACACTTTAGAGTAGTCAGCGTCCAGCTTGTATAGCAGTATGGAGTCACTAGCCAATGAAAATGAGTCAACACAACTGCCGTTTATGTTCAAATAGCTGGAAACACAAGCGAAAGCAAGATACTCGTGTCTTGCCTGTTGTCAAGCATGGTGGTGGTAGCGCGTTGGGAGTGCTGCCTGCACCGGGGAGCCGCGGTTTATTGCGAGGAATGACAAATTCCAACACGCACTATGAGGTTGTGAAGCAGAGCATCATCCACCTGCTTTTTTCCTTTGAGTTTGATGAGGCATAACCACACACAGCCTACCATGCATTGTCTATTAGAGTAGCATTAGTAGTAGAGAGCACCTCAAACACACTTAAATTGTCAATAGTGACTTCTTATTTTTCACCGGCCGTTGCTGCACGGGTGCTGCCCGCAACCAGTGAGATCAGTGGTTCATTGATTGAAGATGAATTCCAACATGGAGTGTGACATTGTGACGCAGCGCATGGTCGCCCGTCCCTTGCAAAACCGGCCGCACGGCAGTTTTCCGACATGCACATGAAACGCAGGACGCCATCTAGTGGAACTAATAACAAAGCATCATTTGCAGGACAAGAGCAGAAAAATGCAATAATGCAAATGTCAGACCTGCCAGATAAAAGCTGATTTATGTGGCCTGTGGGCCCAACAAAAACCCCATCAAGTACACAGAAAACCTTATCAGCCACCTGAAACGCCAGCATAGCTACGGCACTTGGGTCCTGCTGTGACCCAACGTTTGAAAAGAGCAAAAAGGTTTGCCGGAGACCTTTGTAGTGTCTCTTGGGTGCCCGGAGCGTGTGCCCGAATACAGTGCGCCTTGCCGGGCCATGCCAGGTGGTTCCTCCTTCCGCTCTCTACTCTGGTTCTCCTGATAGTAGTGAAGTGGTAGTAGTAATGTCATGATATTTGGCGAGGACAAATCAACAGGTGCAGTTGGTCAAATCACATTTGTTCGAGTTCTTCTTACCTCCAGGTGTGCACAAACTGCCAGATGATCAGGCTTTTATTGCAGGTATGAATTATCTCACGGCAGGCACAATAATCCCCAAGAAATAATATTAAAAAATAAAAACCAGGGCTACTTTTGCCACCGCTACCCATGCAAAGCACACACTCTGAATCTTTGACGTCACTTCCTGTCTCTCTCTCTTTTGGGTCCCATGGGGAAGACTTTTAAGTAGCACATGCATGTATGAGCTGGAGTATTTATGTCTTAAATGGCTTATTTACTTTTACTATATCTACCATATTGGGTAGTATGAATTTAACAGTGACAATAGGGATGTTATTACACGTGCAGGGGGCTCTAATGTTAAAAAATAAATAAAATGGTCATTAACAGGTTTCTATGCTCTATCTACAAAAATATATACTTTGTGGTTGGGTCTGGAACCAATTCATCCATTCATTTTCTATGCCGCTTATCCTCATTAGGGTCGTGGGTATGCTGGAGCCTATCCCAGCTGGCTTTGGGCGAGAGGCGGGGTACACCCTGGACTGGTCGCCAGTCAATCGCAGGGCATATACAGACAAACAAACATTTATACTCACATTCATACCGATGGACAATTTAGAGTCGCCAATTAAGCTAACATGCATGTTTTTAGAATGTGGGAAGAAACCAGAGTACCCGGAGAAAACCCACGCACGCACGGGGAGAACATGCAAACTCCACACAGAGATGCCCAACGGAGATTTGAACCCTGAACCTCCTGACTGTAAGCCAACGTGCTACCCACTCAGTCACCGTACGGCCTCTGGAACCAATTAACCGAGATAAATGAGGGAATACTGTACTACTTTGGATTGTTAGTGTCCTGCTATACTTGCTGCCCAAATTTAGAAAACTTTCATTTAGGATGTGTAGCAAAGCCTTTTTTCCCTTTGAGGTCACTAAAAAGCCACACGTTCAAAAACAAATAACAATAATAATGGAAAGAGAAGTGAGGCAGGTTTGGTGCCCATGGGCACACGCGACTGGTAGAACCATTACGGTTGTGCCACGGGGTACCTTGTAATTGCATGCCAAGCCAGCAGGGGGCGAGCCTCTCCTGACAGTCATGTATTCCTTTAATGACATTGTGAGAAATGTAACTCCCCAAGTCGTCAATGACCAATTAACCTTTGAGGGCTCCAATATCAATGAGTTGATAACATATTCATGGAGGCGGGGTGTGAGGGTTGGTGGGCCGCCATGTCCTGCCCACCGAGCTGGATCAGTTCCAGAAGCAAGCGGCACGCTTGTGAGACACCTCCCTAGTCTTCACAGCGACATGCACGGTGAACAACTACACATCGTCTGCTTATTACGCCCGCCCTCATTAATTCCCGTAACGCCGGGAGCGTGTCGTGCTCTGACGGTGTCGCCGGCGTGACAGCTGGATTAGTGTTTATCTTCAGGAAGATACGCACATGCAAGCTGTCTTATGTTCCGTCTGCGTGGAGAGGAAAAGGCCTGGCGAGCGTAGTCCGTGCAGGTGTGCGTGGTCAATTAGTGTGACAGTTGCCTGCTGTGGAGATCCGTCTGGAGGGATCTTGTTAACAGGGTGATCGAGCATTTTTTTGTTCGAATGCCACCAGGATCCCGATTTTTCAGAGTGAACAGCACAATTCTGATTTTTTTTCAAACGCGACTGAGGTCTCATTCGTATGTGGATATAAATGGGATATGTATGCGATGCGACTGCGCTAAGAACGCTCATGTGGCATATTTCCCACATACTGTGCACGTCACGGAAAGGCACTTGATGTACGCAAAAGTTCTCCCTATCCGAGAAAATTGCCGGGAAAAATTACAGAGCTGCCGACGCAGCAATGTCTCGCCACTCCACCCCCACGCACGCGGCAACAAGTTGTCTACGAACTTTCACACCGACGTCCCTGCCATCTATCTTCTTGAACCTCCACACGGAATCATTTGGTTGAGAAAAGATGGACTCCCGTCGCACAAAATCCTTGAAATTGCCGCAAACGCGTTAAGGAGAGCATACTAGTCACGTGGGGACCGATACTGAAATGTCTATCTCCGATACCAGTGCTTCATGATGTAAAGTCGATTCTGGAATCAAAATAGTGATACTTTTATTACTTCTAGTATATCCTTTTGTCCTTTGTTTTTCTCAGTTTATCTTGGCTATGTTGTAAACCACCCCACTACGTTAATATACTTCACAGTTTAAAATAAATCAAAAAAGGACTATGATGTCATGTATTCTTTATGCAATGATTTTTTATTTTATTTTATTTATTTATTTATTTGTTTATTTATTTATTTATTTATTTATTTTTGTCTTGTCCAGCATCATAACAGCTGAATGGGAGTCAAGCTGCCTTTAAATGTTGGGTAAAATTTATTTGCCAAGGGAGACTTCATAATCCAAATGAGTCTCCCTTGGCATTTGACTGCGTTTATTATGAATTTTGTTGCGCCA
>QODF01000124.1:1214029-1241294 GCA_024372805.1 Oostethus manadensis | reverse complement strand
TATGTGTGTATATATATATATATATATACACATACACATACATACATATATATACATACACACATATGTGTGTATGTATATATATGTATGTCTCCAGACCTTAATCCCATAGAAAATCTGTGGAGGGAGCTGAAGCTGAAGAAACATTAATGACTTGGAGAGGATCTGCAAAGAGGAGTGGGCCAAAATCCCCCTGAGATGTGTGCAAACCTTGTGGCCAACTACAAGAAACGGCTGACCTCTGTGATTGCCAACAAAGGTTTTGACACCAAGTACCGAAGCACGTTTTTCAAAGGGATCAAATACTTATTTCCTTCATGGAAATTCAAATTAATTTATAACTCTTTTTGAAACGCATTTTTCTGGATTTTGTTTGTCATTGTTGTCTCTCAGTGTTCAAATAAAGCTACCATTGAAATTATAGACTTATCATTTCTTTGTTAGTGGGCAAACTTACTAAATCAGCTCGGGTTCAAATAGTTTTTTCGCTCACTGTATGTCAAAGTGTGATCATTTGTAGGTGCTACTGAGTCAAATGGGATCAAATCGGGCAAATCTCCTGTCTATATACCTTGAAATTGGATATATAAAATAATAAATTTCAATGTAATCCTGGCCAAGTTTCACACAATTACCCTTAAAAGAATTTTTACAGATGTGTAGAGAAGCCTTTCAAAGTTACTTTTATTTGACTGTGTTGTATTGTACGTCATTTGATTTGATTTGACAAAGCTGTCCTCCGTGAATCGGTGGCGGTCGGAGGCTGTATTATGTCCATGAGGAAGGAGATTTTATTTTTTTCATGACGACATGTAAGACCTCAAATTGGAAGGTGAGTGGTTGAGCACCTCTTCTCTCCAACTGTGGGGGGTATGGTGCTTTGGGGCACATATTACCATTAGAACATCATTAGCAGTCACTTTGGCATAATGGGAACAATCTTTTAAGGTATTAAGTATGAAAGACATAACAATTACCATTTGGGGGGGAAAGAAGATTTTTTTTCTGTGTCGGCTTTATGTTTTATTTCCAGTAGCTACGCTTCCAGGAATATTGCAGTATAAAAAAGCTGTCATAATTTCATCGAATTCCCAGGCTCACTAAAACATTCATGACTCGGTTAATGTATGTTAATGTGTTGAATATTTCCTCGGCCTGAACAACCCCTAAATGGAATGATTTCTCCATGTAGACGATTACTCGGCTATTATTTAGTTCAGGGACGTGAGAGGAAATGGAATACCGGTGCAGGTGCTGATTGTGTTTTTTTATTTCGACAGGTCAAGAAGAAGATCCTGGAGGAGGAGATCCACTGTTCTTCTGAAGCCTCCGTGCTGCTGGCTTTCTATGCCATGCAGGCTAAGGTCAGATGCCACCTTAAATATCATCATGCTGTTATTTCTTGTGTATAACTTACTGCGTGTGATCAAAACATTTGGCCCAAAGTGTTTGTAAGAGCGAGTTCTCTGTTGTATGTGTGTTTAATCATAAGATTTTTGGTTTTCTGGGGTGCAAAAGACCTACCTGATGTTCAGTGAGCCTTATTTGACAAAGCACATTTTCACGTCGAAGTCACCAAAATCCATCCAGTTATATCCAATAGGGTTTGCTGATAACTGATCGAGGAACCATGTCTCTTTGCGGCTTTGAGCAATAGCGGAGAGTTGGTAGGAAGGCCTGAGGCCGCCTCTCAACCCCTGGCCAATAGCAAGTGCAGAGTGGGCATGGTTGTGGGAGGAGGCTGTGGAATTTGAGCGTTTTTGTATGTTAAATAGTGTGGCCACTTTTCGGACTTGGAAACAAATGTTTCTGTTCAGGAATAGTTGTAATTATTAAAAACAAAATAGAAAAAAATCAGCATAAAGTCTTATCAAATTCACACATGCTGCTCTAATTTTGTAGACCAGGCGCAAGGGAAGCGCACTTTTGCTTGCGCCTCGCCAATGGACGTGTTTTAGGCGCATTTTGCAATTTCGTGCCACTCGCAAGTGGCAAAGAGGGAGGAGAGAAGGCGTGACTGGGTTTAACACTTCCATGTCAAATCTTCACTCATCAAATGAGCTCATCACCTTTAAATGCGCCGCTGGCGAAGCACATTGCAAGTTTTGTTCGAATATGAATGAAGACAGCGGAAGACGGCCAAACTTCTCCCCGGCGGAAAGATGTTTGGTCCGGGAGGTCCAAGCTCGCAATGGCTGAATATATGGTCACGCGAGCAGACCTCCACAGAGTGATGATGCAAAAGTGTCCTGGGAGGAGATTACAAGTAACGTAAATCAGGTTTGCCCCGACGTACTGAGAATCGTTGCCCTGTGAATTGAAAGGGTGGAAGAAAAAATGGAACCATGACCTTTGTTTTGTACACAACACAATACAAAGCGCACCATCATGATTTTGGTTGCGTTTTATTTCAATGGAACAATGGAGCTTCATGTTGTGCAGGGGCATCAAACAACAGCTGGCTATGACGAGGTGTTGCAGGGGGTATCCCTCCTGACTGAAGGCCCTCGTCTGTGTGGTAATGTCTGACTTTTTCAACAGGACGACGCTGCACTCCACAAGGGACTTCTTCCAGAGGAATAAGCTCACTCTTTTGGGCCATCCTGGGTGTTCCTTTGATCTAAAGCCAATGGAGAAGATTTGAGGATGGATGGCAAGGGAAGTTTAAAAACGGATATCATTCTCACTAGCCTCCAGGAAACACTGGCATCAGCATGCCCAAACCAATTTCTCAGCTGATTTACAAGAGCGGCAAAGATACCTATTACTGACTTTTTTTTTTTAGAACATTTTATTCCTATTTTGGGAGAGGTGGGTTTTTTTTGAGCAATGGTCTTTAAATTTTTGACCAGCTGATGAACATAAAATTGCACTTGTAATGCTTGCTTACGATAAAATTGCACACTCAAAAATGTTTTTGTCTCACTCCCATTTCTTCTTTTCCATTGTGTAGGTCTACTCGGATCCACTGACCAGATTTTTCCACTTTGCTTAAATATGTTGGCGCTGGGGTGCACGGTGGATGAATGGGTAGCATGTTGGCCTCAGTCAGGAGGTTCAGGGTTCGAATCCCCAATGGGCATCTCTGTGTGGAGTTTGCATGTTCTCCCCACGTGTGTGTGGGTTTTCTCCGGGTACTCTGGTTTCCTCCCAAATTCCCAAAACACGCATGTTAGGTTAATTGTCAACTCTAAATTGTCCATTAGAGTGTGAATCTGTGATTGACTGGCGACCAGTCTAGGGTGTACCCCGCCTCCCGCCCAAAGTCAGCTGGGATAGGCTCCAGCATACCCGCGACCCTAATGAGGATAAGCGGTATAGAAAAGGGATGGATGTTGGCGGTGGTGGGCGATGATTGGCTGGCGACCAGTCTAGGGTGTACCCCGCCTCCCGCCCAAAGTCAGCTGGGATAGGCTCCAGCATACCCGCGACCCTAATGAGGATAAGCGGTATAGAAAAGGGATGGATGTTGGCGGTGGTGGGCGATGGCGACCACAAAATAAGAAATCAATCAAACTCCAAAGACCCCTCTCTGTTCATTAAGAAGCGGATCTAAAGGAGTCATAGGAGGTCGTGTCTTTTGGGGGCTTTGAGCTATAGCGGATTGAAGCGAATTGCAAGTTTCGTTGATATGGATGAAGACAGCGGAAGACGGCCAAACTTCTCCCAGACGGAAAGTGATGTTTTGGTCCGGGAGGGCCAAGCTCGCAATGACCGAATATATGGTCACGCGAGCAACCTCCACGGGCTGATGATACAAAAGGACATTACAAGTATTGCAAATCAGGTTTGCCATGACGTACGAAGAACCGTTTCCCTGTGAAAAACAAACGTTTCAATGATGTCAGAAGAAGGGCAAAACAAAAAGTATCTGAGCACCGGAGGTCATTTACATTTACCATTCTGTTTTTTGAAGTTGGCCATGTCCGTGTGTCTTCTACATCAGACATGCTAGTTTCATCGTTGGTGGTTCAAATAATTACTTAATTCCATGTTCTGCAAGTGCTTCGTCTATTTTATCTCCGGATGTTTCTTTCTGCCTGAAAACTACTGACACGTCGCTCAAATCTTCGCTGTTGTAACTGTTAACGTCCTGCACAGCGCAAAATTCAATTTTTCAGCTGGTCTTAACATTTAGATAATTTAAATGTAATTTGTAGCGGGTGTGATCTGCGACCTGTTGCAACCACTTGCACCCGCCATTCTTTTAGTCACGACTAGCCTCCTTTTGTGAGTGGAAATCCATTGGCGATTTTCTGAAGTCAGGATCAAACTACAGGCTAACAAAAGTTTGTGTCGGGGGCGGGGGAAAAAAACCTTCAAGCGATGTGAAGTGTTCGGGTTGAAGGAGCCTGTCTCTCTGGCAGAAAGAGGGCCTTTTTGACAGGTGGACAGGGCCCAGTGAGAACCTTTCAAGGTTAGTAACGATCCTCCGGAGACTTTTCCCCTCTCTTGCCAATTTAACAGGCTGCAGTTTGGATCAAGACAAAAAAAAAAATCACATAAGCTCTGCGGCCTGCAGTTGACATCCCTTCCGAGCGAAGAAAAAAGTCGCTCCGCAATCTGTTTTCATTTAAAGACCAGCCCTCTTTGATTAAACCCCGAATATCTTTAATAAGTTCTATGAAGACGCTACAGCTTTTTTTTTTCTTCCCTCCCGCTCATCCTGGTGGAGCGTATCTCATCTGATTTGCCACCGTGGCTCTCAGTCTGTCGTCATTACGTCAGCCTGAAGGCGGCGGGGAGGGTGCGGTGTGTTCCCAGACGTTCTGCTCCTTTGAAGGATTTTTATCTTTCTGACATGAATCAGCTCTAGCCGGGCATCAACAACTTTGCCGTGAAGCCCCCGTGTATGTAATCGTGTTCCTGTCAGGGCAGAAATCGAGGTCTATCTAAAACCTACAAAAAAGCTGTCATTAAAATAAGAACATGATTTGATTCCCGGCAACATGCAGCAGAACAATACTATAATACTGTGTAAACAATTCCAATTCCAGAAGTGTATCTGGATTGAATGCGGTGTGTTTTGCTTTCCACGTGTGTCCTATTACGTTCCTTATTCATTTCTTTTTTAATCAATAAATACCACTGAATGTTTCAGATTGGGTAGCATAGGTTGTGCATGTTTAGACTGCATTAAGAGGTGAAAACAACATAAAAACCATACACAGCAATTGTTGATCTGAGAGAATGTATGGACAATCAATCAGAACCATTGCTCAAACATTGGTTATAGCCACTACCACCACCTGGAATGTCCTGAAGAAGAAAGCAGTGTTGAGTTAAGTAAGCAGATATGGAACATGTCGACCGAGGAAAGCAACAGTTGGCAAGCAGTTGTTGTTTATCGCAGCTAAATTTCTTCCAGACACAACCTTGATAAGTGAATTTCTGCTTATTTATTATTTTTAATTTAATATTAACAAATGGAATATATTCATAGTTAGAGCACAGTAAATCTGTTCATGACTGTCTAAATACGGTTTTCCCATTCTTAGAGCCCGTTAAACACGGAATAGCACCCCTATAGTCACCTTTATAGTTCTTTTAGTCATTGTTTGCTCAACTGTAATACTCAGGTTACAGGATCACTGCAGACACACGAGAGATTTAAAACATAGCAATATAAACGCTTTAAACATAACACGCTACCAAGCTACCTAGTTAGCATGGAATTAGTTTGTTTTAAACATAAAGGGTTTCAAACATAGAAGGAGCAAGTAAGAGGCCAAAAACTTACCACTTCCACACGGAATGGGAGTAGATTTTTGGTCATACTTAGTGTGAAGGTAATCTAGTGTTTAAACTGTCAGGTAAGATTTGATGACCTTACAAAGTACACAACCTCTGTGGAAGCAAACTCCAGGCCCGTACTGGTGGATGGTGGGTCTGTATTCATTTTGTGCTTTTAATTTGATGTTGTTCCTGTAATGGTTTTACAGAAGACATAATAAATAACATTAATTAGCTCGCTATAATGTACGTATGTTTTACTGATGCGTTGATGACTAGCTAGTGTACTGGTAATTCTAGAGCCGTTATTTCTTCAGCTTGGTCACATTGACATAAGCCCCCAAATAGCTGTCCTTTGCTGTGCCTGCCATTAACTAAACAAACAAAAAAATCAGACAAGATATGGCTCGCATCAATGCCACGGTACCGCTGGTACCTTGTTGCTTCTCTCTGGCAAGTCGACGTACTCGGTGACAGCTCCAATCACAGCGACAGTAGAAATAAATAACTTTGGTCTTCCTGCGAGAGCCGTATGCCAGGGCTTTGAAGCTAAATTTACCAAATAAAATGCCCTTTTCTTTGCCCTTTTCTGCTCAATATTTTTGTCCCGCTTGTGGCTCCACAGTCTCCGCTACTTCCTCAAACTACGGTGTGGGCCGAGGTTCAAACAGGATGTGCGCATGTAAAAGAAAAACAAACGAAACATCCGATAGCTTTGATGAATGTTACTCATCTCTTTCTCGTGGACCCGTATCGCATGGTATCGTCTCCTGGGAGGAATAAGAAGCTTGAGATGCTGGCTGAGACTTTTCACCGCACATTTTGCATTGGACAGATTTTCTTGGCTACATCATTTTGTGTGACAGTGTCTGGAATGAAATGTTCCAAGGACGTAACAGTGATTTAAGTGTTTGCTTCAGGAATACATGGTGATGTATTGTGTTGGAATCTTCCTTTAAGTGAAATAAAATATCAAGTTATCACAGAATCTGCAGAGGCTTTTGTATTCCAAGTGCACGCCTTGCCACAAGTGGATTTTGACAGGGTGGTTTGGAGATAAAGCGTCTCTCTGGGGGTGGAGGGTGATACGGATGGGTGTCTCTCGGGCGCCGAGGCCCAGTGGAGTGCGAGCTGGACTAAGATGCGACTCCAGCCCGTGTGGGAAGTGAGATGACAGCGCTTCAGTTGCAGCCTTAAGTCACAGATCTGCCTCGGTTTGTATTTTTAGCTTCGGCAAACTGTCGCTGACAGAAAATGGACAAGCACTGACACACCGCCGCTCTCCCTGCATCAATTACTGCCGCCGAGCGTGACGCTGTTTGCGGTAATTGTGGGAGGGAAGCTGAGGAATAGCAATGGAGCTCAGGTGGTTGTCAGCTTCGCAGCAGGTGACGAGCCGGCGGATCGGCAAAGGGATGAGATTAAAACCACCTTGGCTTTAGGACCAGTGTTTTTCATGGTTTCATTGATCTGTTTTTTCACATGCACACTGACAGTAGTGGCTGCTAAACGACAAAACTTGTAACATATTCTGTCTTTGTTTGGACTCCAGAGGCAGCGACGCTGATAAAGTGATAAACAAATTCTTAATGTAACAGGGTAGTGACAGAAAATAAAAACCACGGCGCAACCTCCTGAAGAAAATCATAACAACTTTGCTTGAATATGTTATGTAGGGAACTTTAAATGAGCAAAGATTACATTTATAGTTCATGGCGGCAGCCATGACAAACTCATTGTCCCAGAAAACTTCATTTCCGGACTTGACACCTCTCAGCAGCGCTTTTCGTGGTAGCTTGTCGACTTTGTTCCATATGTTTTTCATCCAAATAGTAGTGTTGCTGCTGGATGTCGTCAGTATCCGAGTGATGCTGTAGGTTTGTTTTCTTTTCCAAAAGATGAAGGTTAAGGAGAATATAGATGAGAATGAGAGAAAGATGGAAGCCCACCTGGAGTTTTTTGTAGTATTCATTTCACGGATGACTGCATTGGAGGAACACCTTTACAAGAGGTATTTGACTTTTTGAAAAGAATGTTATTTTGCCACTGAACAGTACCGGCCGCTACACAGGAGGAAAAAAAAAAGACAAGAACGACCACTACTTCAAATTTGCCACAGAACAAAGTAAGTAATGTTTTGTTTACATATTGCAAATCTAAACACAATTCCACCATAGAGACAAGGCCGCAAACCATTTCACATGTTATATAAACATTTTCTCACAGTGTTGAATGACAAAATGAGATTTGGCTGCGATAACGACTTTGTCATGCCTGGTGCCATGATCTATAAATGGAATTTTTACGAATTTATCCTTTGCTTTTGAAAAACGAACAATGTAGAGCATAATTATAAGCAGTATCAAACATATTTAAGCAATGACAGGGACTCTTAACATTGTTACGCCAAAGAACGGGTGCCATGACTTTGAGGGGCAGGACTAGGAAACTACGGCAGGGGAGTCCAAAGTACAGCCCATTGGACTTTTTCTGAAATTAGTATTAAACAATTTAACATTAAAAAAATATATATATACGGCTAGGGAAAAATAAGCCAAGCTTAACTCTACCAGAGCCCGTCAGCGTGGCAGTGCAGAGGTGCTGAAACCCCAAACGCCCGCTGAAGGGTCACTCACCATTGACACGTTTCCAGTTCACATCACTTCATACTGCCAAAGAAAAAAGGAGCCAAATTAACTCTACCAGCGGCTGCCGGTGTGGACAGTGCAGAGGTGTTGAAACCCAAGAAGGCCACTGAAACAACACTCACAGTTGTGTCGGCAATTTACATCACATTATGCCACCAAGGAAAAATGGAGCCAAGTGTAAGTCTACCAATGGCCACCAGAGTGGACGGTGTAGAGGTGCTGAACCCCCAAAAACCCGTGAAGAGCTATCGCCTGTTTCTGATGATGCTGCACCTTCTGACCAAACTTTGGGCGGCAATCGAATGTTACTCGTACAGCGTTCAAAGTGCTTTGTTAAATGTTCTAACTGCATTCTAACAGTATTGTTAATATTCTTACTGTGTTCCATCTACATTTGAGTCGAATGTGCAAGAAAGATTCGTAATCCAAGTATACAATCGACATTCGTACGAATTTCAAAGCCTCTCCTGAAAGTGAGCAGGGTGAGGACCACCTTCCAAGCCACTTCGGAGGGAAGGGTAACCAAATAGAAGCACGAGAGCAGGAAAGGGAACCTGACGAAAATGCTTGACGTCAATTTGAGGGAGGTGATTAGTGATAGCAGTGAGCAGCGCAGCTCGGCACGAGGCAGCCGCCCATTTGACCTTTTCCCAAATGAAATGACATTCAGTGGCTGCGGGTTTGAAATAATGATTTGAAAAGGAATGATGAATGTCTGATCTTTGTATCAGGAAAAAAAAACAAAACTAATAACTTTTAACTAATGAACCGGTGTTTCTTCGGGTAGACCACATTCCTGCTTTTTCTATATGCAGCTTTGACTGCGTAGTCAGACTTAAATCGCCTTGGACTAATCTTAAGTATGACGATGAAAGATAAAATGAGCTTTGTCGCAGTAGACTGCCACAGTGACACGTGCACTTTTTGTTTGGCTGCATGTGAGGTCAAAGAAAATGGAAGCTGATCTTAGTGTGACGCAGTACAGTCACAAACCGCTGCCAAAATCTAAACCTTAAGTGGGTAATGTTGCCTGAGGTCAGAATTTTCAGGCAGGATATGAGCCAAAACCTGCAAACGATATTAGACATGCCTGCAGCATTCAGCAGTTTTGCATTTATAGAATAGCAAATGTAGAATTCATAGGAATTATGTGTTAAGTCATGATATTATGCGGGATGAACAAAACAAAGTCTGAATTTTGGTGTTTGGTTGTGGAAAAACTTATCTCATGGGAATGAAAAAGAACATTTACAAGAAAAAAGCTAAAGTAACTGGAAATTTAAAAAAAAGAACACGTCAGAATTGGTAAAAACATCTCAAATTTTACAAGAATACAGTCAAAATATAAGGCGAGAAAGTTGTAATGTCGTCATTTTATGAAAATAAACTGAAAAATGTCATTGTAGTAACAGAGTTGAAATATTAGAGAAAAAGTGTTATCTTTTGTGGAAGTAGTAATATCATTAGAAACAAATTAATATATAGTTGTCATTTTTGAAAAATTACCTTAGAGAAAAAGTTATAATATGGGAATCAAGTTAACATATAACAAGAAAACATTTTACAAGAAAAAGCATAAAGTAATTGGGGAAAAAAAGGTTAGAAATGGTGAAAACAGCTAATTTTACAAGAATAAAGTCAAAAAATAAGGTGGAAAAAAAGTTGTATGGTAACAAGAAAAAAATGTATGAGAATAAACACGTAATATTATGAAGAAAAATGTTATTTTAGTAACATAGAGTTTAGAATATTCATGACATAACATCATGAGAAACCAAAGAAAAACAAAAGTTGTAATGTTTGGACAAATAGCTCAGGGAAAAAGTTAGAATATTATGGGAATAAAGTCAAAACATCACAAAAAGACAATTTACAAGAAGAACGCTGAAGTAATTGGGGGAAAAAAGTCACAAATGGAAAAAAGCTCAAATTTCACAAGAGTAAAGTAAAAAAAATGAGGGGCAAAAATTTGTAACAAGAAAAAAGTCTCAATTTTATGAGAATAAATTGGTATTATTATGAACAAAAATGTCAATGTAACAGCATTGAATTGAAATATTAAAATAATACATATATTTGTTTAAAAGTTGTGTAAATTTGTTTCATAATATCAGAAACAAAGTTGTAATTTTTGGAGAATTAGTTTGGTAGTTTAGTTTTAAAATGGGAATAAAATCAAAATGTAACAGAAAGGAAATCTACAAGAGGAAAGCTGAAGTAAATGGGGGGAAAAAAACTGTCAGAAATGAGTAGTATTGGGAAAAAATGTCATTTCAGAAGCAGAGTATATAAATATATTTTTAAAGTAATATGAGAAATAAATTAAAGTTGTCATTTTTTGGGAAAATTAGCTTGTGGAAAAAGTTTTATTATTATGGAAATAATGTCAAAGTATGGTATAAAAAGAAGAACATTTTGCAAAAAACAGGTCAGTTCAGTAGCATAGAGAAGGAAAAATATCTTTCTTTGTGGGAAAAGTTACAAGTTTATAAAAATAAAGTCAAAATATTATGGAAGTGTAATCATAATATTACGAGAAGAAAATGTGCGCCTTTTTTACCACTTTGGATCTTGCTTAATCGTTGAATTTGTTGGACAGCATTCATGCCGTGTCGGCTCTCAGAGTGAAATCCTCACCTTATTTCACAGTACAACCCCGACTACGACCCAAATGTCCACAAGCGCGGCTTTTTGGTTCTGGCGGAGTTGCTGCCTAAAAGGGTGCGTTTTGGCCACACTCACACTCTCGTTGCCACCTTTCAGTTTTCGTACTGATTTTCCATTGTGCAGGTGATCAACTTGTATCAGATGACGGCCGAGATGTGGGAGGAGAGGATTGCAGCGTGTCACGTGGGGCACAGGGGTCGCAGCAGGTAGGTTCACTCAAACGCTGTACATGATCCAATTCATCTTTGTTCTTTCTTTGGAATTGTGCAGAATCATGCAGAATTTCATCAGTCCGGTTAAGTTTTGTGGTTGTGTCCACGTAATGCTTTACAGCGGGGGTGTCCTAAGTGTGGCCTGGGGGTCAATACTTTTTATTTTCTTATTGACCCGCAGCACATTTTAAAAATATGATTTAACAAGAAAACAAAAAATCATGAATTAATAATAAATTTGAAATATTAAGAGGAAAAAAAGTTGTAATCTAACGAGAAAAAGATGCAATTTGACGTGAAAAACTTAATTTTATGAGGAAAAATAGTGGCATTTTAGTAGCATAAAGCTGAATATTATATAATATTGCATCTTATTATAGTATATAATAAGCTGAATATAATAACAATATTGCAAGAATAACGAAGAAAGTGGAAGTAGTGGCCACACAGTCAGGAGATCTTGAAGACCTGGGTTCAAATCTCCGTTGGGCATTTCTGTGTGGAGTTTGCATGTTCTCCCCGTGCGTGTGTGGGTTTTCTCCGGGTACTCCGGTTTCCTCCCACATTCCAAAAACATGCATGTTAGGTTAATTGGTGACTCTAAATTGTCCATCGGTATGAATGTGAGTGTGAATGTTTGTTTGTCTATATGTGCCCTGCGATTGACTGGCGACCGGTCCAGGGTGTACTCCTCCTCTCGCCCAAAGTCTGCTGGGATAGGCTCCAGCATCCCCGTGACCCTAATGAGGATAAGCGGTACAGAAAATGAATGAATTAATGAAAGTGGAAGTAGTTGGAAAATGTAAAAAAAAAAAACAAACAGCAGAAAGAGAAACACATCTGGAATTTTCAGAGAAAGAAGTCAAAAAAAGTTGTGTTCTACTGAGAAAAATGTTATGCAATTTTACAAGAATAAACTTGTACTGTTGTGAGCAAAAATACTGTCTTTTTAGTAGCACAGAATTGAGATATTAAAGGCAAGTGTCATTTAAAAAAAAGTAGTTTTATGAGAAACAAACAAAATAGAGTTGCAATTTTTGGAAAAGTAGGTTGCGTATGTATCTAATGTTATGTTATTACAATATGGGAATAATGTCAAAATATTCTGAGAAAAAACCGTATGATTATTTAAGAAGAAAATTCAAATATTTGCAAAATTAACAAAAAAACAAACGCAAAAATGGGCAAAATGCAAAGATTGATGTTGATACTTTAATGTACACTAAAGAGGAAAGTCATAATTGGACGAGAATAACGTCATATTATGAGGAAAATAACAGCATTTTAGTTGCAATATTAAAGAAAAATATACATACTTTTTCAATTAGCTTGTGGATAAAGTGACAGTATTGTGGGAATATTTCTAGGAACTTCTCATAACATAACAATTACTTGCTCATTTTGTACAAAGTGCAGTGGCTGGGATTGCTTCACTTTTTGGCGTAAGTAGAATAATATGACATTAAATGCCCTTTTTCATGTGAATGCGTACTTGGCACAAAGCTGAACACCGGACTTCACAAACTAAGATAATATTCACCGTCGCGGGACCAATTAAGTCTGATGGCAGATTTTGGGTTCTGTTGAGCTGCATCTTGAGCACAAAGCTTTTGTTGGTTGAGCTATTCATTCATTCATTCATTTTCTATGCCGCTTATCCTCATTAGATTCGCGGGTATGCTGGAGCCTATCCCTATAGCCAGTTTTGCAGAATACCCCCCAGGTCCACAATCTCTCTTGAGAAACGCTGAGAGGTGTCACTGAGACGCCATGAACTGTATTTGCCAATTTACCGTCCGCATTCAAAAGTTGAACAATGTAAAAGATGATTACAAACAATGTATAACACGCAAAATGCATTAATCATGTCACAGACTCTTTAAGATCAGATCATGTACAATGAAGTGACGGATTTATTTTGTATGCTACACAGAACCCTCTACTTTAGAGCTGCTCCCCCTCTTAATGGTTTGTTGCTCTTGGCAAGGACCTGGAATTATTTACTCATCTGTTAGCAATCAGAAGGACTTGATGATGGAAAAATGCATATATGTTATCGCATGAAAACCCACTTAAGTTTTAAACTGTTTAAAATGTAAAGCGTATGCATTTGTAAGCAAGTGAAAAAGTACTGGCAGGACACTGACTAACACCCACACAACTAACTGAACTCCTTTTATGGCTTGTTGGAATGTATGGAATGTAACAAAACCGCACCCTGTAAGAGTGAATAAAAGGCAGAGAGCAAAAGCAGTTATCTGGAAGACTTTAGTATGCAGAGAGATGCTGCTTCCCCTTTTTCAAAAGACAACTTCTGACTCAGGTGGTGTTCTTTGTCTCCTGTCTTCCTGCTGGTGTGCGTCAAAATTACAAAAACAATGTAGAACATTATTGCAAACAGTATATAACATATTTAGACAAAGTTGATGAATCATGCCAGGGGCCCTTTAAGCATTCACACAATGATCAAGAAAGAATGAGGTTTCTCTCTGATCTGACACAGAGGGAGTCACATTGGGGACCCCGACTTGATATTTGCTAACATTACCTACATATGGGAAGTATGGATAGAAGGAGCTTCTCAAAACAGTGTAATATTAAGACCAGATTTCTGGTCTTTGTTTTCATGATAGTCAAACCAGGACATTTCCCAACCATACCCACCTATAGCTCCAATATTTGCATTAACCAAACTGGTAAATGCAGTTAATGTAGATTCCCTTTATCACAGAAAGACGGTTTAATGGCCTCCATAAGAGTCAGATGACAGACTAAATGTGAGTCACTCTGTTGTTGCTCTTTGCTGAACTGCGATGGAAACGAGAGAGCGAGCGAGCGTAGGGAGGCGGCGGTGGTGTGGGCGGCTTTATTTTTTTTAGGTTTGGTTTGTTCCCGGCTAAAGTAATGATTGAGTCTCTCGCGCTGATCGATAAACCTTTCAAACGCAGCGGACGGAAGCGACTCTTTACTTTAGTTCGGCTTCAGTATTCCTAATTGTTTGGGAAGCACAAAAGGGAGATGATTGCGAGAACTCGAGCGGAAGCCCCGTTGCAACGCAGCATGGGTGTTGATTTGCACTCACATGATGTCTCCCGGCACTCCCAGCCACAGATTAGGTACTGTATTTGCCACATGACCTGCAAAATGCAATGAAATCCTACGTAGCCTAATTATACGTAGCTGAAGGGAATTTGCTTACCCTAAGATATAAACAAGGGTGTCCTGTGGCCTGCGCGACATTCAAAAAATATAATTAACAAGGAAAGTAAAAGAAATTGTAATTTTACAAGATTAAAGGAAAAATATTAAGACAAAAAAGTTGTTTAAAAAAGTCATTTTGACAAGAATAACTTCATAAGGAGGAAAAATTGAATTATTAAGAAATAACAAATTTTTTATATGTATAAAACGATATATTGTGAGATACAAAATAATCATAAGTCCTGGAAAATTAGGCTGCAAGTAAAGTTGTAATATTATGGGAAAGAAAAAAAATTTAAGAAGAAAGCTTAAAAAATTTGAATATTTTTAAAAAGCAGCGTAAATATAAAAAACAGTGGTAATTTTACCCGAATAAAGTCCAAATATTTAAGACAACAAAAGTCATATTCTAACAAGAAAAAGTCAAAATTTACCCCCCCCCCCAAAAAAAATAGAAATATAAGTTACATTGTGATAAACAACTAAATTAAAGTTGGAATTTTTGGAGAAACAGGCTGCAGAAAAAGTTATGATATGGAAATAAAGTCAAACTGTTACTGGAATAAAGTCTGAATATCATGAGAAGAAAATTGATATAGGGAAAAGAAGTGTAAGTTTACAAGAATAAAATAAAAAAATAACTTTATAATATTATGAGGAAAATGTAATCATTAAAGAAAAAACATGGGGGAGGGGCAACAGAAATAAAAACAGCTGTAATTAAGAATAAATTAAAAATAAAGGAAAAAGTAATCTATCATTCATATATCATATACATTGTACCAGAATAACATCCTAATATTATGAGGAAAAATACTGTCATTTTAATAGCATAAAATTATATTAAAGTTATATACTGCATATAATAATAAATAAAAAATAAAATTAAAATTAAAAAACACACACATATTATAATACATATTTGTTTTATTCTGAGAAAAAAACAAAGCAACTAATTAAGTTGTAATTTTTGCAGAAAAAATTGTAATATTACGGGAATATAGTGATATTTATAATCAGATAATGTGCAATATTTGGAAAAAAAGCAGCATAAAAAAAGCTGTAATTTTACCAGATGAGGTAAAAAAACTCACATTCTAACAATAAAAAGTCAAAATTTTACCAAAATAAACTAGTAATATTATGAGGGGAAAACACCATTTTCGTTGCATAGAGTTGAAATATTAATGATTTTTTAAAAAAAGTTAAAAAAGGAAAAATGACATTATAGAAATAAAGTGATAATATTACACAGAGAACATTCACAAAAAAAACTTCCTTCAATCTTCTTTGTGCCTCAACCAGGGAGGAGGCGGAGATGGAATATCTTAAGATCACTCAGGACCTTGACATGTACGGCGTCAACTATTTCTTGATCAGGGTGAGCTGCCGCCGTGTCTTCCATCTTATCCATCCACTCGCTTTGAGTGCGGCGCACTTTTAAACTTGTCTCGTGTATAATGAGCCAGGGCTTCTCCGAGGGCCGGCCAATCGTAACCAATCCTTTTGGCAAGTTGAAAGCACCAAATGAGTGCTGACTTGGAGGATGCTGCCAAATAACATCCACCAACAGTTTTAACTATTGAAATTTGTTGGAGAAGAACAAGAGCGACACATTCCAATAATATACTATATACTATATATATACTATATATAATATACTATATATTAAAAAAATTTAAAAACAGCAATAATTAAATTGTAAAATTTTTTTTTTTACATGAATAAAGAAAAAATATTTAGAGAAAAATCTAACAAGTAAAAGTTATTTTTCCGAGAATAATGTAAGATTTTGAGGAAAAATAAAGTCATTTTAGTAGCATGAAGTTTAAATAATAAAGAAAACAGACAAGGTGTATTATGAAAAATAAACCCCAAACTGAATGTTATAATTTTTGGAAAATTTGGTTTCAGAAAAAGTTTTATCATGGGAATATCATCAAAATATTGTGGGAATAATGGCGTAATATCACAAGGAAAAAAATACTTGAAAAAATTAATTAAAAAAACAGCTGAAAGAATTAAAAAATAGCTCTAATTTTACGAGAACAAAGTAAATTAAAAAGTTGTAATCATACGAGAAGAAGGTGTAATTTTACAAGAATAACATTGCAAAGTTATGATAAAAAATACCATCACTTTTGCAGCATAAAATTGAAATATTTTTAAAAGGTTTTATTACGAGAAATATAAAACGTAGTTGTAGTTTTTGAAAAATTAGGTTGCAGAAAAGTTATTTTATTAGAATTAAGTCAATGTTTTAGGATAATAATGCTAAAAGTGAGAAAAATACGTTTGAAAATCTCGTCTCTTCTTGTGGATTTTTGTCTCGTAAAATTATGGCTTAATTCACATACTGTAACATGTTGACTTTATTCCCATAGTTTTGTTTTGCAACCTAATTTAACTTTTTTTTTCATTTTTTTTAAACATAAATTTTTTTCTGTAGACCTTCAACTTTATGCTATAAAAATTATGCTAATTTTTCTTATGTTATGAAGTTAATCATGTACAAAATATGACTTTTTCTCTTTAGATAACTTTTTTCTTTTCAAATTTTTCGAACAGGCCAATAAGAAAAGGAAATAAGCCCTGCCAAAGTTATGCTACCAAATCTAAATTCTTTGTGACCTATCCAGTGATTGAAAGTGTGGGGATTATTTGCACACATTTTTTAGCTGCAGTAGAACAGTGCTTCTCAAATACTTTCAGTTCAGTTGTCTGTGCAGTACAGATAACTCTTGAGGACTTTGTGAACCGGTGGTAGCAAAACCAACTCCTAATAGATGTAAACAAGACTAAGGATCTGGTGTGGATTTTTGTCTGCGCCCACACACCCCTCCATCACCGGTGAACATCCAGGGAAGGGACACTGAGATGGTGAGGTCTTATAAGTACCTGTGTGTTCATCTAAACCACGAGCTGGACTCGTTGTCCGTCCACAAATGCACAAAAAAAGGTCATAGCAGACTTTACCTGCTCAGGAGGCTGAGGTCCTTTGGGGTGCAGGGGGCACTCCTGAAGTGCTTCTATGACTCTTTTGTGGTCTCTGCTTTTTTCTATGGTGTGGTCTGCTGGGGGAGCAGCATCAGGAAGAAGCTGGACAAACTGGAATGTCAACTGGAACAGGTGGAGGAGGTGGGGAGGAGGAGGTTGGCAACCAAGCTGTCCTCCATGATTAACGACTCCCACCCCCTTCAACACACACTCACTGCACTCACTGATCCATCCAAAGTGTGTGAAGGAGGGGTCTTTCCTTCCTGCAGCCCTCAAACTCTATAACAAGAACTGCGCCAGATCCCGTGCAATAACCATGCAATAAACTGTACAATAGTCATGTAATAACCATGCTATAAACTGTGCAATAACTGTTCAACATGTACACAGCCAAATACTGCATATAACTTGTATATAATTAATATCACCTTGTTCTAAACCTACACTGCTCGTGTGTACTTCTGTCTACCTTTCCGCTTGTGGGACTAATAAAGGCATATCTTATCATATCTTATCATATTATCAGTTTCCCAGTAGTATTGGAAATCGGGGGGTCATGACAGAAAATAATTGAGAACCACTGCAGTATAATAACATATAATAGTGATAATATATTATTATTATTATTATTACTATTATCATTCCTCTATAATAATTCCATACTTAATTCAATAGGTATAATAATAGATAATAGAATGGGTTGCTGCACTTTGCTTTACAGACCCATAATAATTATTTAATAATTATTTTAATATAATAATAATTGTAATAAGAATAATATGAATAATAATTAGAGTAAAATAAAAGTCAAATCAAATAACTATTATTATTAAGCACAAGGTCTAATAAAATGGGCTGCTGCACTTTGCCTTCCGGGCCCATAATAATTAATAAATAATCATATCCATAATAATAGTAATAAGAATAATATAAATAATAATTAGAGTAAAATGAAAATCTAATCAAATAATAACTATTATTATTAAGCATGAGGACTAATAGAATGGGCTGCTACACTTTGCCTTGCAGGCCTATTGAAAAATCATTTCCACAATCATAATAGTAATAAGAATTATAAATAGAGTAAAATAAAAATCAAATCAAATAATAACTATTATTGTTAAGCATGAGGAATGATAAAATGGGCAGCTGCACTTTCCCTTGCAGGCCCATAATAATTATTAAATAATCATTTCCAGCGTTTACATTAAGGCTGCCTTGGAAATTATAGCTATTTATATATAAGTGCGAGACTAGCTTGGATTTGCCAAACACAAAAAGACAAACAAAAACTACCAAAATTTATATCAACTTGCTTGTGATGTGCTTCAGAATAAAAAGGGAACGGATCTTCTCCTGGGACTGGAGGCCATGGGACTGCACATCTACGAGCCAGACAACAGGCTGACCCCCAAGTGCTCCTTCCCCTTGAATGAGATTCGCAACATCTCGTACAACGACAAAGAGGTACGACTTGTTACAGTTCCATGCAGGACATTCATTTGGCATCTTCCCCTCTATGTCTTGCCACATCCAATATGGTGGTGGCAGTTGCACAATTCACCAAGCTAGCGAGCTAACTTGTTAGTCTCAAATATTCTTGCTAAAAACTTACTACTTCAACACGAAATAGAATTTTTTGTTGTTTTTTACTCTATCGTGTCAGACAACCCATGGCTGACTTTATGCAGCGTTAAGGTAATGTCATGTGAGGTAATGTCTCAATGTTTTGTGTCATTACTGCCCCCTAGTGACCAGAATACATTACCCTTGTATTTCAATTTGTTTAGTCTGGCCTAATTGACTTGATTAATTAATTAATTTCTGAAAAAGACGCAACATAGCGAGGGAACGCTAATCAAACCACGATACTCACTGATTAATTTATTTATTTACCCCTACGAATTCGATCAAATGGTGACTCTTTGTGTTTTACTTTAGTTCACCATCAAGCCTTTGGACAAGAAATCCAACTTTTTCAAGTTCAACTCTTCACGGCTGAGAGTCAACAAGCTGGTGAGTTCCTGAGTTGAACTTGAGCTGGTCGGGATTCATGAGGAGCAACTGCCCTCGGCTCATGTCCTGCAGATCCTGCAGCTGTGCATTGGCAGCCACGACTTGTTTATACGCTGCCGGCGGGTGGACTCTCTGGAAGTGCAGCAGATGAAGGCTCAGGCCAAAGAGGAGTGGGGCAAGAAGCAGGTGCTGATTGGACTCATGAGTAAAGCATAAATGAGGACAAGTTGGATTGTCTAGACACTGTTTGGACTCCGCCCAGATGGAGAGGCAGCAGCTGGAACAGGAGAAGCAGCTCAGGGAGGAGGCGGAACGGGCCCGTGATGAGCTGGAGAGGAGATTGATTCAGTTGCAAGATGAAGCCAGCATGGCCCACGAGGCGCTGGTAGGTTGCACTTGATGCTCAGTCGCCAACTCAGCTTGGCACACCCACCTCCCCCTCAACCACCGCTTCCAGCTGCGTTCGGAGCAGACGGCAGACCTGCTGGCCGAGAAGGCCCAGATCGCCGAGGAGGAGGCCAAGCTGCTGGCCCAGAAAGCTGCCGAGGCCGAGACGGCGATGCAGCGCATCAAGGTGACGGCCATGCGGGGCCAAGAGGAGCGGCGCCTCATGGAGTAGAAGATGCTGGAAGCGGAGATGCTGGCACTCAAGATGCCGAGGAGTCGGAAAGGAGGTGGGAACAAGTTTAAGTATGTAGTCGAGTTTTAACTTTACACTGCCAATAAGGGCTGGATCCGCATGAAAAAACCCTCCATCTGTAATGCTAATAAAATGGGGAGAGTAATATTACATATTCATTCATTCATTCATTTTCTATACCGTTTATCCTCATTGTTAATATTATTTTAATGTCTTTCCACTCAAATACACACATTATGCAATTTGTTTACCCAGTCATAGAGACCCACCATCTGTCTGTCCATTCACACACACACACACACACACACACACACACACACAATGTTCATTTTTTTCCATTCATATACACACATACTGCAAACATCTGTCCAATCCGCACATTATAAGCACGCCTGTCCATTCACGTACACACATAATGCACATGTGTGTCTATTCTCTCACTCATTCACGTACAAGCACGATGCACGCTTCCGTCAATCCATTCATAGTGACATACTGTTAACGCTTGTCTACCCATTTGCAATTTCTGGAAACGTGTCTGTCCATTCATATGTGCACATGTCAGTTCACTTGCATAGGTACATGGTAAATTTGTCCATTCACTTACTCTTAACGCTGTCTATCCATTCACGTAGGCACATAACTTACAGTGAACATCTCAATCAATTCACACACACACACACACACACACGCTATAAATATCAGTATGTCCATTCACATACACATATAAGGTAAGAACCTGTCGGATCATTTACTAATGCACATGCACACAAAAAAACTAACATCAGTCTATCCTTTCACAAACATGTCTCTCCATTCACATACATACTGAATACAAACATCTGTCTCTCCATTCGCACACATAGACAATGCAATCATACTTCTGTTCCCTCACATACAGACATAATGTAAACACCTGTATGTCGATTTACACATACACAAAATGCGAACATTATTCTGTCCATTTACGTAAACACATAATGCAAACATCTGTATGTCCATTTACACATTATTTATAATGAAAACATTTTTATGTCCATTTACGTAAACACATAATCCAAACATCTGTATGTCCATTTACACATAAACACATAATGCAAACATCTGTATGTCCATTCACGTAAACACAAAATGCAAACATCTGTATGTCAATTTACACATAAACACATAATGCAAACATCTGTATGTCCATTCACGTAAACACAAAATGCAAACATCTGTATGTCCATTTACACATAAACACATAATACAAACAGCTGTATGTCCATTCACACATAAACACATAATGCAAACATCTGTATGTCCATTTACGCATAAACACATAATACAAACAGCTGTATGTCCATTCACACATAAACACATAATGCAAACATCTGTATGTCCATTTACGCATAAACACATAATGCAAACATTTGTATGTCTATTTACACATACACAAAATGCAAACATCTGTATGTCCATTTACGCATAAACACATAATGCAAACATCTGTATGTCCATTTAGACAAACACAAAATGCAAACAGTAGTCTTTCCATTCGTATAGACTTATACTGTAATGTAATGCAAAGGTCTATTCAAATGCACATAAGATAAAATGCACAAGCATGCCGTTGCGCATCCTTATGAGCTGAAAGTGAATGCTAGTTCTGCGGTGTAGGGGCAGGTGATCCCAGTCCGGCACGAGAGCTGCAGGGCAGAAGCTCGCACAAGTTGATTGTCTCAATCGATGCTATCAAATCAGCTCTTTTGCCTACTGGAGCGCCATCACGCTTAAAATGACTTTCATCTTTGACACCCTAAATTCCTTCAGTCGTTCAGGTCGAGTGTTTTTTTAAAAAAGAAATTTAGAGATGGACTTGGACTCCCCATCAAAGTCTCCATTTTAGCAGCATCGCTCCACAGGCGGCACTTCAAACTGTAAGGCAATCATTTCAAACCGGCGCCATTAACCACTCACCAGTTAATGCAATTTTTGGGGACGAGCGCTCTGCAAAAGAGAGACATTTAAACGCGCGCGCACTCCACATGCAAATGCCCACTCGAGGCCCACATAGGTGACGCCGCGCTACGCTCGTGGGATCACCGACCGAGCTCCAGCCGTGTTAATAACACGGCGACTTTCCCCTCGGATTTTGTGGAGTTTTCTCAGAAGTAGTGATGCAACTTCCCCCCGTTTAAAGTTGTCCTCTGCCGTGTGTCCCTCAAGGCCAAGGAAGTGGAGCAGCTGAAGCAGGACCTGCTAGAAGCCCGAGAGTCTGAGCAGAGGGCCAAAAACAAGCTCCTGGAGATAACAAGCAGAGTGTACATGGTAATGTACCTCAAACACAGCAGTGCGCACTTATATTCTATAACATTTTCAACCATCACCATAATGTTTGCTTCGTGCACCGTATTGCATTTTTCCCATGCATGACCGACAAACACAACAAACACATGAAATAAATCAGACTGAGTAGAAGAAATATGCCTTCAAAGATAATAAGGCTAAGGGTTAGTAATGCTCCATATTGGCTTTCTTACCGATTTCTCATATTTTCCAGCACACTTTCGATATCAGCTCTTCACCTCAAAGCAATGGTTCTGAATTAGGAGTCAGAAAGCCCCTAGCGCACACACACATACACAAACACACACACACACACACACGCACCCTCACACCCTCACACACACACAGAAATACTTACATAGTTACAATTCTTAGATACAAACTGATGCTTCCTTCACTGGAACCTTTGTCACTTGGCACTGCACAGTTTGTATCTCATTATTTCAACTCTTTATTTTCTAATTTCCACTTTTACTTTTAGAATTATGACTTTATCTTGAAATTTCAACTTTTTATCTTATAATTTTGACATTTTATCTCCTAATGTCATAATTGTGACATTCTTATTGCATAATTTTTACTTTTTATTTTATATATATCTAAATAGAACCTTTTTGGACTTGTTATTTTATCATTTCAAAATTGATTTTATATTGTCTTTTTAATCTTGAAATAAAAAAAGTCATAATTATTTTTATGAGATAAAAAAGTCATAATTAGGTTTTCTTATCAAAATTTTCACTTTTTGTCTTTCGTTTTTGTCTCATAATTTTGACTTTATCTCATAGTTTTTAGTTTTTGTCACATAATTATGTTTTTTTTACTGTAGACGTTTGCACATTTTATCTCATAATTATGACCTTTGTGTCTCATAACTTCAAGGTTTTTCTTTCTAATTATGACACTCCCATCTCCTAAATTTGACTTTTTATCTCATACTTTTGATTGTTTTCCCCTCATAATTATGAATTTTTTTTGTCTCATTGTTTTGACTTTTTATCTCATAAATTTGACTTTTTATCTCATAATTTTGCCTTTTTTTAATCTCATAATTAGGACTTTTACATAGTTTAGATATTTTTTATTTTGTAAGTAGAACTTGTCATCTCATAATTTTGACTTTTTATCTCATAATATTGACTTTTTATCGCATAATTATGACTTTTTTTCATCTCACTTTTGACTTTCCTCATCATTTGGACTTTTTATCTCATAACTTGAATTTTTTTTATCTCATAGTTTTTACTTTTTATCTCTGAATATGGACTTTTCATCTCCTAATTTTGACTTTTTATCTCATAATTAGGACATTTTTATCTGATAATTTGGACTTTGTATCTTATCATCACAACTTACCATTGGGGTGTTTTATATCAACCAGTGGCGGAAAGGGGCTCTCACATGCATGTGTCGCACACAAACTTGTAGGATACATTTACTTAAGATGCTTGTGACTGAGGCGGACACGCGTGTTGACAAGTCCACGTAAAAAGTCATCAGCAGGGGTGCGCGATATTTGCCGTCAAATTGCCGCTCTCATGCTCTGCCAGAAGGCGTTTATGTTGAAGGCTGTCGCAAACCTCCCGCCGCTTGCAAGACAAGTATGGGATTTCCATTTTTATTGTGTATCAGGCGTTGACAGGTGGCGGCTGTGAGCGTGACATTTGGACCCGAAGCGTACAGGTTTGTCATTTCCATGTTCACGTGTTCCTTTTCCTGCGATGTGCCCTTCAGTCTGTTCTCCATTGCTTACATTTTTTTTAAACTTCCTCAGTCTGTCTTTCTTAAATTTTGACTAATCTCTCATTCTTCTCCCTTTATCTTCCCCCTCTTCCAGCACCCTGCGCTGCCGGCCGACTGCTTGCCTCCCAAACTGAGCTTCAGCAGCGAGAACTCAGCTTTGACTTTAAAGACAGCGACATGAGAAGACTCTCCATGGAGATCGAGAAGGAGAGGTGAGTCACCGCTCCCACATTTTTTACTGACAGAGCACCAGTCTTGCCTTCCATTTATGCTTTTTTTAAGGTTCTCATAACCATAGTTTTCACCCTAGTGTTTGTACCAGGGATTCTCGACTGACTAATTTTGGGTGTGGTCAAAATGCTATTATAATATGGAATATAAAACTCTGGTCTGACTTCAAATACCTCATTTAGCTTTTTCATTTGAATTTTAATTGAATTAATTGTATGCATGTAGTTATTTCTCCTGTCTTTGACAAAATGCCTTCTTAAATTCCTTTAAAATGCACTTTGGACATGTAATTATGTGTATTCATGTTTTAAAACATGACAGGCGATTTACAAAAACCAAAACTGCTTGGTTTGCCTTAAATACAAGTAAAAACATCAAATAGAAATGAACAAATAAATAAATACATGCAAAAATAAAAGACTTAAAGGTGTAAAAAAATTAATCAAAAGGACCAAAAAAAAAAGTGTAAATATATTTAAAATTTCTGGCATTTAAGCCACACCCACTGAATTCAGAGAGAACAACAAATTTGTACATACCGTAGTGTTCAAAATAATGGCAGTGCAATGTGACTAACCAGATTAACTGGTACTGTTATTAGTACATTTTATTTCTACATGGCAAACAAGTTACCAGTAGGTGCAGTAGATTCTCAAACAAACAAGACACAGCATTCATGATATGCACGCTGTGCAAGTGGGCAATTAGTTGAAAGGGGTGTGTTCAAAAATAGAAGTGTCTGCCGATGACTTTACAACCTCAAAACTATTTTGTACTAACTTTTTTGTTTCTAGGATTTAAAATCCTGTGAGTGACTAAACGCCTATTTTGTTTTTTAAAACGGCTTCCCATATGTGTGACTCAACCATTCCACTCCAAAATTATTTAATAACATTCCCCAATTCATTAACATTTCTTGGTTTTGCTTTAGAAACAGCATTTTTGATGTCACCTCACAAGTTCTCCATTGGATTAAAGTCTGGGGATTGGGCTGCCCACTTCATAACATTCATTTTATTGGTTTTGAACCAAGATGTTGCTGGTTTTCTAGTGTGTTTGGGGTGATTGTCTTGTTGAAACAGCCATTTCAAGGACATGTCCTCTTCAGCATAAGGCAACATGACCTCTTCAAGCATTCTGACCTATGCAAACTGATCCATGATCCCTGCTATGGGATAAATAGTAGTAGAAACATGCCCATATCATGATGCTTCACTGTCTTCACTGTGGCTTCAATTCCGAGTTTAGGGTTCGTCTCACAAACTGTCTTCGGTCCAAAATGAACAATTTTATTCTCATGGCTCTACAAAATGATCCACCATTTCCACTTAGGCCAGTTGATGTGTTCTTCAGCAAATTGTACCTTTTTCTGCACATGCCTTTTTTACCAGAGGGACTTTGTGAGGGATTCTTGTAAATAGATTAGCTCTACACAGCCATCTTCTAACTGTCACTGTACTTTGAGGTAACTCCAGACTGTCTTTGATAATTTTGAAGCTGATCATTGTCTGAGCCTTTTCCATTCTGGTTATTCTTCTATCCTTTTTGATATTTGTCTTCCGTTTTCTTCCACGTGTCTCTGTTTTTTCTCTCCATTTTAAGGCACTAGAGAAAATTTTAGCTGAACAATCAAAAATTTTTTGCACCTCTTTAGAAGTTTTCCCCTCTCCAATCAACTTTGCATGTCGTGAATGCTGGGTCTTGTTTGTTTTCTGAGAATCTACTGCAGCTGCTGGTAACTTGTTTGCCATGTAGCAATAAAAATATACTAATAACATTGATCATCTGGTTGGTCACATTAGAGTCATTGACAAGGTAGCTCTTTATTTGACAGAAGGGGCTCTCAAGTTTGCAGTTCATGCAAGACAGCCCAATATTTTACCGGAAAATTACGCTTTTTGCCAAGAGAAAATAAAGAACCTCATTCGCAAAGACCACAAGAGACTTCAAGTTGTCGTTGATGTTAAAGGGGGCATTGCGAGGTATTGAGAACTGGGCTATGTAAAGTCATTTGGGATTTTTTATTGTCATTTTGATTTTAAAAAAGTAAACACAGTTGTTTGACAATAAATAGCTTCACCCAAGCACGGACCATGAGTGTTGTCATATTCTCTAAAAAATGCCCAAGAAATCATAAATTCACCAAGTTCTGGCCTCTGGAAAAGAGCAAACACCTGCAGGAGCAGCTGAACGAGCTGAAGATGGAGATCGAGAGCCTGAAGCTGAAGGAGCGCAAGACGCCGATGGATGTCATCCACAACTACAACGCCGAGTGCGGCACCAGCAAGCGCAGTAACTTCAAAAAGGTAATCCCGGCAGAACGTCTTCTCGCCGTCTCACCGTGTTGACGCTAATCTGATTACATGCGAGGCCGTCCCGTTTGTAGCTCCTTGACAGGCTCCTGTGTTTTTTAAATGTCAACGTGCATAAAAAAATGTAAAAAAAAGATCTGCAGGTTTTTTGGGCCAGCAGGTCATTCCGGAAGTATGATTTAACAACAAACATTTAACAGTCAAAATGGAAGGCTCAGCAGCAATTTTAGAAGAATAAAGTCAAAATGTCAAGAAAAAAGTTGCAGTTTGACGAGAATATCATCGTAAAAAATACTAAATACATAAAAAACATATAAATATAAAATGAAAAATATATAAAAATATATATATATATTTTAAGACTTACTATTAGGAGAAAAATTAATTAGCAGAAAAAGTTACAATATCATGAGCAGTTTGTGGAAAATGTTACAAAAAACCCCAGCAGAAATATAAAAATAAAAAAGTTCCATTCCAAAAGTTCTAATGTTTTTTCCTTAAAGTGGTAATATTATAATTAAAACAACAAATGGAAAA
>QODF01000124.1:1181868-1213640 GCA_024372805.1 Oostethus manadensis | reverse complement strand
CACACACACACACACACACACACACACACACACAATGTTCATTTTTTTCCATTCATATACACACATACTGCAAACATCTGTCCAATCCGCACATTATAAGCACGCCTGTCCATTCACGTACACACATAATGCACATGTGTGTCTATTCTCTCACTCATTCACGTACAAGCACGATGCACGCTTCCGTCAATCCATTCATAGTGACATACTGTTAACGCTTGTCTACCCATTTGCAATTTCTGGAAACGTGTCTGTCCATTCATATGTGCACATGTCAGTTCACTTGCATAGGTACATGGTAAATTTGTCCATTCACTTACTCTTAACGCTGTCTATCCATTCACGTAGGCACATAACTTACAGTGAACATCTCAATCAATTCACACACACACACACACACACACGCTATAAATATCAGTATGTCCATTCACATACACATATAAGGTAAGAACCTGTCGGATCATTTACTAATGCACATGCACACAAAAAAACTAACATCAGTCTATCCTTTCACAAACATGTCTCTCCATTCACATACATACTGAATACAAACATCTGTCTCTCCATTCGCACACATAGACAATGCAATCATACTTCTGTTCCCTCACATACAGACATAATGTAAACACCTGTATGTCGATTTACACATACACAAAATGCGAACATTATTCTGTCCATTTACGTAAACACATAATGCAAACATCTGTATGTCCATTTACACATTACACATAATGAAAACATTTTTATGTCCATTTACGTAAACACATAATCCAAACATCTGTATGTCCATTTACACATAAACACATAATGCAAACATCTGTATGTCCATTCACGTAAACACAAAATGCAAACATCTGTATGTCAATTTACACATAAACACATAATGCAAACATCTGTATGTCCATTCACGTAAACACAAAATGCAAACATCTGTATGTCCATTTACACATAAACACATAATACAAACAGCTGTATGTCCATTCACACATAAACACATAATGCAAACATCTGTATGTCCATTTACGCATAAACACATAATGCAAACATTTGTATGTCTATTTACACATACACAAAATGCAAACATCTGTATGTCCATTTACGCATAAACACATAATGCAAACATCTGTATGTCCATTTAGACAAACACAAAATGCAAACAGTAGTCTTTCCATTCGTATAGACTTATACTGTAATGTAATGCAAAGGTCTATTCAAATGCACATAAGATAAAATGCACAAGCATGCCGTTGCGCATCCTTATGAGCTGAAAGTGAATGCTAGTTCTGCGGTGTAGGGGCAGGTGATCCCAGTCCGGCACGAGAGCTGCAGGGCAGAAGCTCGCACAAGTTGATTGTCTCAATCGATGCTATCAAATCAGCTCTTTTGCCTACTGGAGCGCCATCACGCTTAAAATGACTTTCATCTTTGACACCCTAAATTCCTTCAGTCGTTCAGGTCGAGTGTTTTTTTAAAAAAGAAATTTAGAGATGGACTTGGACTCCCCATCAAAGTCTCCATTTTAGCAGCATCGCTCCACAGGCGGCACTTCAAACTGTAAGGCAATCATTTCAAACCGGCGCCATTAACCACTCACCAGTTAATGCAATTTTTGGGGACGAGCGCTCTGCAAAAGAGAGACATTTAAACGCGCGCGCACTCCACATGCAAATGCCCACTCGAGGCCCACATAGGTGACGCCGCGCTACGCTCGTGGGATCACCGACCGAGCTCCAGCCGTGTTAATAACACGGCGACTTTCCCCTCGGATTTTGTGGAGTTTTCTCAGAAGTAGTGATGCAACTTCCCCCCGTTTAAAGTTGTCCTCTGCCGTGTGTCCCTCAAGGCCAAGGAAGTGGAGCAGCTGAAGCAGGACCTGCTAGAAGCCCGAGAGTCTGAGCAGAGGGCCAAAAACAAGCTCCTGGAGATAACAAGCAGAGTGTACATGGTAATGTACCTCAAACACAGCAGTGCGCACTTATATTCTATAACATTTTCAACCATCACCATAATGTTTGCTTCGTGCACCGTATTGCATTTTTCCCATGCATGACCGACAAACACAACAAACACATGAAATAAATCAGACTGAGTAGAAGAAATATGCCTTCAAAGATAATAAGGCTAAGGGTTAGTAATGCTCCATATTGGCTTTCTTACCGATTTCTCATATTTTCCAGCACACTTTCGATATCAGCTCTTCACCTCAAAGCAATGGTTCTGAATTAGGAGTCAGAAAGCCCCTAGCGCACACACACATACACAAACACACACACACACACACACGCACCCTCACACCCTCACACACACACAGAAATACTTACATAGTTACAATTCTTAGATACAAACTGATGCTTCCTTCACTGGAACCTTTGTCACTTGGCACTGCACAGTTTGTATCTCATTATTTCAACTCTTTATTTTCTAATTTCCACTTTTACTTTTAGAATTATGACTTTATCTTGAAATTTCAACTTTTTATCTTATAATTTTGACATTTTATCTCCTAATGTCATAATTGTGACATTCTTATTGCATAATTTTTACTTTTTATTTTATATATATCTAAATAGAACCTTTTTGGACTTGTTATTTTATCATTTCAAAATTGATTTTATATTGTCTTTTTAATCTTGAAATAAAAAAAGTCATAATTATTTTTATGAGATAAAAAAGTCATAATTAGGTTTTCTTATCAAAATTTTCACTTTTTGTCTTTCGTTTTTGTCTCATAATTTTGACTTTATCTCATAGTTTTTAGTTTTTGTCACATAATTATGTTTTTTTTACTGTAGACGTTTGCACATTTTATCTCATAATTATGACCTTTGTGTCTCATAACTTCAAGGTTTTTCTTTCTAATTATGACACTCCCATCTCCTAAATTTGACTTTTTATCTCATACTTTTGATTGTTTTCCCCTCATAATTATGAATTTTTTTTGTCTCATTGTTTTGACTTTTTATCTCATAAATTTGACTTTTTATCTCATAATTTTGCCTTTTTTTAATCTCATAATTAGGACTTTTACATAGTTTAGATATTTTTTATTTTGTAAGTAGAACTTGTCATCTCATAATTTTGACTTTTTATCTCATAATATTGACTTTTTATCGCATAATTATGACTTTTTTTCATCTCACTTTTGACTTTCCTCATCATTTGGACTTTTTATCTCATAACTTGAATTTTTTTTATCTCATAGTTTTTACTTTTTATCTCTGAATATGGACTTTTCATCTCCTAATTTTGACTTTTTATCTCATAATTAGGACATTTTTATCTGATAATTTGGACTTTGTATCTTATCATCACAACTTACCATTGGGGTGTTTTATATCAACCAGTGGCGGAAAGGGGCTCTCACATGCATGTGTCGCACACAAACTTGTAGGATACATTTACTTAAGATGCTTGTGACTGAGGCGGACACGCGTGTTGACAAGTCCACGTAAAAAGTCATCAGCAGGGGTGCGCGATATTTGCCGTCAAATTGCCGCTCTCATGCTCTGCCAGAAGGCGTTTATGTTGAAGGCTGTCGCAAACCTCCCGCCGCTTGCAAGACAAGTATGGGATTTCCATTTTTATTGTGTATCAGGCGTTGACAGGTGGCGGCTGTGAGCGTGACATTTGGACCCGAAGCGTACAGGTTTGTCATTTCCATGTTCACGTGTTCCTTTTCCTGCGATGTGCCCTTCAGTCTGTTCTCCATTGCTTACATTTTTTTTAAACTTCCTCAGTCTGTCTTTCTTAAATTTTGACTAATCTCTCATTCTTCTCCCTTTATCTTCCCCCTCTTCCAGCACCCTGCGCTGCCGGCCGACTGCTTGCCTCCCAAACTGAGCTTCAGCAGCGAGAACTCAGCTTTGACTTTAAAGACAGCGACATGAGAAGACTCTCCATGGAGATCGAGAAGGAGAGGTGAGTCACCGCTCCCACATTTTTTACTGACAGAGCACCAGTCTTGCCTTCCATTTATGCTTTTTTTAAGGTTCTCATAACCATAGTTTTCACCCTAGTGTTTGTACCAGGGATTCTCGACTGACTAATTTTGGGTGTGGTCAAAATGCTATTATAATATGGAATATAAAACTCTGGTCTGACTTCAAATACCTCATTTAGCTTTTTCATTTGAATTTTAATTGAATTAATTGTATGCATGTAGTTATTTCTCCTGTCTTTGACAAAATGCCTTCTTAAATTCCTTTAAAATGCACTTTGGACATGTAATTATGTGTATTCATGTTTTAAAACATGACAGGCGATTTACAAAAACCAAAACTGCTTGGTTTGCCTTAAATACAAGTAAAAACATCAAATAGAAATGAACAAATAAATAAATACATGCAAAAATAAAAGACTTAAAGGTGTAAAAAAATTAATCAAAAGGACCAAAAAAAAAAGTGTAAATATATTTAAAATTTCTGGCATTTAAGCCACACCCACTGAATTCAGAGAGAACAACAAATTTGTACATACCGTAGTGTTCAAAATAATGGCAGTGCAATGTGACTAACCAGATTAACTGGTACTGTTATTAGTACATTTTATTTCTACATGGCAAACAAGTTACCAGTAGGTGCAGTAGATTCTCAAACAAACAAGACACAGCATTCATGATATGCACGCTGTGCAAGTGGGCAATTAGTTGAAAGGGGTGTGTTCAAAAATAGAAGTGTCTGCCGATGACTTTACAACCTCAAAACTATTTTGTACTAACTTTTTTGTTTCTAGGATTTAAAATCCTGTGAGTGACTAAACGCCTATTTTGTTTTTTAAAACGGCTTCCCATATGTGTGACTCAACCATTCCACTCCAAAATTATTTAATAACATTCCCCAATTCATTAACATTTCTTGGTTTTGCTTTAGAAACAGCATTTTTGATGTCACCTCACAAGTTCTCCATTGGATTAAAGTCTGGGGATTGGGCTGCCCACTTCATAACATTCATTTTATTGGTTTTGAACCAAGATGTTGCTGGTTTTCTAGTGTGTTTGGGGTGATTGTCTTGTTGAAACAGCCATTTCAAGGACATGTCCTCTTCAGCATAAGGCAACATGACCTCTTCAAGCATTCTGACCTATGCAAACTGATCCATGATCCCTGCTATGGGATAAATAGTAGTAGAAACATGCCCATATCATGATGCTTCACTGTCTTCACTGTGGCTTCAATTCCGAGTTTAGGGTTCGTCTCACAAACTGTCTTCGGTCCAAAATGAACAATTTTATTCTCATGGCTCTACAAAATGATCCACCATTTCCACTTAGGCCAGTTGATGTGTTCTTCAGCAAATTGTACCTTTTTCTGCACATGCCTTTTTTACCAGAGGGACTTTGTGAGGGATTCTTGTAAATAGATTAGCTCTACACAGCCATCTTCTAACTGTCACTGTACTTTGAGGTAACTCCAGACTGTCTTTGATAATTTTGAAGCTGATCATTGTCTGAGCCTTTTCCATTCTGGTTATTCTTCTATCCTTTTTGATATTTGTCTTCCGTTTTCTTCCACGTGTCTCTGTTTTTTCTCTCCATTTTAAGGCACTAGAGAAAATTTTAGCTGAACAATCAAAAATTTTTTGCACCTCTTTAGAAGTTTTCCCCTCTCCAATCAACTTTGCATGTCGTGAATGCTGGGTCTTGTTTGTTTTCTGAGAATCTACTGCAGCTGCTGGTAACTTGTTTGCCATGTAGCAATAAAAATATACTAATAACATTGATCATCTGGTTGGTCACATTAGAGTCATTGACAAGGTAGCTCTTTATTTGACAGAAGGGGCTCTCAAGTTTGCAGTTCATGCAAGACAGCCCAATATTTTACCGGAAAATTACGCTTTTTGCCAAGAGAAAATAAAGAACCTCATTCGCAAAGACCACAAGAGACTTCAAGTTGTCGTTGATGTTAAAGGGGGCATTGCGAGGTATTGAGAACTGGGCTATGTAAAGTCATTTGGGATTTTTTATTGTCATTTTGATTTTAAAAAAGTAAACACAGTTGTTTGACAATAAATGGCTTCACCCAAGCACGGACCATGAGTGTTGTCATATTCTCTAAAAAATGCCCAAGAAATCATAAATTCACCAAGTTCTGGCCTCTGGAAAAGAGCAAACACCTGCAGGAGCAGTTGAACGAGCTGAAGATGGAGATCGAGAGCCTGAAGCTGAAGGAGCGCAAGACGCCGATGGATGTAATTCACAACCACAACGCCGAGTGCGGCACCAGCAAGCGCAGTAACTTCAAAAAGGTAATCCCGGCAGAACGTCTTCTCGCCGTCTCACCGTGCTGACGCTAATCTGATTACATGCGAGGCCGTCCCGTTTGTAGCTCCTTGACAGGCTCCTGTGTTTTTTAAATGTCAACGTGCATAAAAAAATGTAAAAAAAAGATCTGCAGGTTTTTTGGGCCAGCAGGTCATTCCGGAAGTATGATTTAACAACAAACATTTAACAGTCAAAATGGAAGGCTCAGCAGCAATTTTATAAGAATAAAGTCAAAATGTCAAGAAAAAAGTTGCAGTTTGACGAGAATATCATCGTAAAAAATACTAAATACATAAAAAACATATAAATATAAAATGAAAAATATATAAAAATATATATATATATTTTAAGACTTACTATTAGGAGAAAAATTAATTAGCAGAAAAAGTTACAATATCATGAGCAGTTTGTGGAAAATGTTACAAAAAACCCCAGCAGAAATATAAAAATAAAAAAGTTCCATTCCAAAAGTTCTAATGTTTTTTCCTTAAAGTGTTAATATTATAATTAAAACAACAAATGGAAAATTTTTTATTTTATTTTTATTAATTTTAAATTTTTTAATGTAATTTTTTTATTTTTATTATTATTAAATTTTTTATTTAATTTTTTTTTAATTTTTTAAATGTAAAATTTTTTTTTTTTTCTTTTTTTTTAATTTTTTTTATTTTTTTTAATTTTTTTTTATGGTTTTTTTTTATTTTTTTTTATTTTTTTATTATTTTTAATTAAAATTTTTTTTTTTTATTTTTTTTTTTTGAGGAGCAAACAAAAAAAATAAAGTTATAGTTTTTGAAAAATGTATTTACAGAAAAAGTTTTAATATTATGGGAATAAAGTCAAATTATTATGAGTAGACTTTCAAAAATTATTGAACATCAATAATATAGGAAATATCTGGAAAATTGTAGCAAAAATAGGAAAATGAAAAAGAGCAAAGCTCTTTATGTAATTTCTGTAGTAATGTAGCATTATTTTGCAATATTAAAGACAGACAGATATTTTCGAGTCATAACATTTTTTGCAAAATTACGCTGCAGAAGAATAAGAATAAAGTCAAAATGGTAAAAGAAAGTTTACGAGAAGAAAGTAAAAGTGGCTGGAAAAAAATTCATACAAAAAACAAAGGAAATGGAGAAAAACAGCTGTAGCTTCATCAAAATAAGGTCAAAGCATTAAGAGGTAAAACGGTGCAGTTTTACCACCATAATCTTGTAATAATGTAAAAAAAAAAAACAGGAGAATCATGTAAAAAAAGAGGTGTGAATCAGGTAAATCTTGTAATAATGTAAAAAAAAAAAAGTCATTTTAGTAGCAAAAGTTGCAATATTAGAAAAACATACATCATTTTTTGAAGTCTATATGAGCAATATGAAAGCCAAAAAAAATTGGTTAAAAAATAGAAACAGAACAGAAATGTGATTTTTATTATGAGAATGCTAATTTTATAAAGGTAATGGTTGAATTTGATTTGAACATGCATGTAAATGACATTGTAATACATCACTTAATAGAATGGACAGTTCCACATGTCCAAAAGGAGTAGGAAGAAGCAAAGCCTTTTTAATCTTACCCCCGTAGGGTCTCTACTATTCCAATACGTTTGTATACTTCCTGCAGTTAATAAGTTTAAAATGCGTAAGTAAGGTAACGTGACAGTGTGTTAAATAGTAGTCCTTGTCATGGTAAATAAATTATATTGCCGTCCTGATGAATGATACTCATAATAAATAATAATAGTGGTGAGTGGTATATAACAATTATAACAGAACATTGTTGTAGTACAGACAATGTACTACAACAATGTACATTGTTCCTAGTGTAAGTATAATAAAAACTGAATTTAATTTTTTTTTTAAAGCTGTAGTTTTACCAGAATAAAGTTTAAAAAAAAAAAATTAAGAGAAAATTGTTGCATCTAATGCAGGCAAATTTGCAATTTCACGCCAATTAAATATTTGTCATTTTAGCGGCACACACTTGAAAAACAAATGAACGTTGTCAGTGTATGAAAAAGTCATAATATTATGGAAATAAAGGCAAAATATTCTGAGAAGAAAATGTATGACAATTATGTAAGAAGAAAGTTGAAATAATTGGAAAATTAACTGGAAAAACCTACAAAAATGGAAAAAGTAGTGACAAAAAGAGTGAAGTTGATACACTCTTTGACCTGTTTCACAAATCTGAGATGCAGTTTTAAAAAATATATACAGTGGTGTACACTTAAATGTTTCTGCTCATGAAGAATAGTTAACTATTAGTCAAAGAACATAATTGAACACAAAATGATGACTGCCAAGACTTTTGGGAAAATATCTTGTGGACTGACGAGACAAAAGTTGAACTTTTTGGAAGGTGCGTGTCCCGTTACATCTGGCGTAAAAGTAACACAGCATTTCATAAAAAGAACATCATAGCAACAGTAAAATATGGTGGTGGTAGTGTGATGGTCTGGGGTTGTTTTGCTGCTTCAGGACCTGGAAGGCTTGCTGTGATAGATGGAAGCATGAATTCTACTGTCTACCAAAAAATCCTGAAGGAGAATGTCCGGCCATCTGTTGGTCAACTCAAGCTAAGGCCATCTTGGATGCTGCAGCAGGACAATGACCCAAAACACACCAGCAAATCCACCTCTGAATGGCTGAAGAAAAACAAAATGAAACCTTTGGAGTGGCCTAGTCAAAGTCCTGACCTGAATCCCATTGAGATGCTGTGGCATGACCTTAAGAAGGCGCTTCATGTTAGAAAACTCTCAAATAAAGCTGAATTACAACAATTCTGCAAAGATGAGTGGGCCTCCAGAGCGCTGTAAAGACTTGTTGCAAGTTATGGCAAACGTTTGATTGCAGTTATTGCTGCTAAGGGTGGCCCAACCAGTTATTAGGTGCAGGGGCAATTACTTTTTCACACAGGGCTATGTGGGTTTGGATTTTTTCTCCTTAAATAATAAAAACATTCATTAAAAAAACTGCATTTTGTGTTAACTTGTGTTATCTTTGACTAATATTATACGCTGTCTGATGATCAAAAACATTTTGTGTGACAAACATGCAAAAGAATAAAAAGTCAGTAAGGGGGCAAATAGTTTTTCACACCACTGTAAGTTCTTACAAAGTTCCATCTTTTCATTCCTCAGTTTTTCTTTCATTCATTCATTCATTCATTTTCTATGCCGCTTATCTTCATTAGGGTGGCGGGTCCTCAGTTTTTCATTTCCTCATTTTTTCAAACTTTTAAATGGATTAGTCACCCGCAGCGGGCGTGTTCTAAACGTCTAAACGTCTAAACGTTGTTTTTCTCCACTCTTTCCTTTATCTTCCCACTGTGATGTCCGACTTCATTTGCAGTTAATCATCTCCGAAGAAAAAAACCCCCGCTGCTCGTCCATTCTTGTCCCCATCTGTAAAACACGCCTAAGCCGGCGCCGCTAATTGATTTTTGGCCGATATATGTGAAAGTTAAGCGAAAAATTGAAAGAGTGCGGTTTAAATGCAACCGCGGGCGTTAGTCTGGCTCCAGAGGACACGGCCTGGCACTGGAGGTTATGGAGCGTCTAGCTTTAAGTTAAGGGAAAACATCCGCAAGGCGAGATAGCAAAGTGTGAAGAATGCGGGCCATCGAAGAAGGACAGGATGAGGACACTCTAGGTGATGAATGAACGTCTGTTTAAACGCCGGGCCCTTAAACCCGAGCTGGAACTCCTGCGCTCTGCTCAATATCCAAGCACACACACTGGATAGAAATAATAGCATGATACGTTACAGCAGGTCTCTCCAAAAAACAGCAATGTTGTTTGGTTTAGAGACAGTGCCACTGAGGAAAAGACAGAAAGCAGAGCTGGAGGTAGCAGAGATGAAGAGGGTGAGGTTCTCTTTGGGTGTGACCACGATAGACAGGATCAGGAATAAGTCAATCAGATGGACAACACATGGTCGGGGTTTTGGAGATAAAGTCAGACATGCCAGACTGAGATGGTTTGGACATGTCCAGAGGAGAGATAGTGAATAATTGGTAGACGATTCTGAGTGACCACCCTTGTCCAGTCTATCAAAGGGGTGCTGGAGAGCACCCCAGCCAGTGACTCCTTAGTTCTACCGGGAGACTTCAACGCCCATGTGGGCAATGACAGTGTGACTGGGTGTGGTTGGGAGGAACGAGCTCCCTGATCTGAACCCTTGTGGTGTGTTGTTGCTGGACTGTTGTTGCTGTGCGAACCACAGTTTGTCGATAAAAAAAAAACCATGTTCGAACATAAGGATGCCCACAAGTGCACTTGGCGCCAGGACATCCTAGGTCGCAGGTCTATGATCGACTTTGTAGTATTAAAAATTAAGACACAAATTTCAACACAAAGAAAGATGTGATTTTTGGACAATAAACGTGTCATCTTGTGAGGAATTTTTTTTAATAATAGAAGAAATATTAAAGAAAAAATATTATTTAAAAGTTGTGGTATTATGAGAAACAAACAAAGCAACAAATAAAGTTGTTTAATTTAGGATAATAAGGTTGCGGAAAAAGTTATTTTGTTATGAGAATAGATTGCAAATGTTGGGAAAAGGAAATAAAGTCATAAGTAGAAGACGAAAATTAACAAAAAGAAATTTGAAATAAAAGAAAAAACAACTGCAGAAATGGAAATTTTACGAGAATAAAGTCAAAATATCAAAGTACATATTCTAATGAGAAAACAATTTGGGATTTTACACAGATAATCTTGTAATATTATGACGAACAATCATGTAAATTTATTAAGAAAAAAATAATTGTTTAAATTGCAATATTATGAGAAACAAACAGTTGTTATTTTTGGAACATTAGGTAGCGGGAAAGTTTTTAATATTATGGGAATAAACTCATAATATTAGGAGAATAAAATTTACAAAGATCATTTAACAAAAATTATTATTTAATAATAAAATAAATAATAAAAAGAAACAAGCAGCAAAAATTAGGAAAAAAGGCAAAGATGATACTAAAAATAGACTTCTAACTTAGCATATCTACATGTGTAGTTTTACAAAATATCCCACCCAGCAAAAATGAGTTGAAAAGACATCATTACATACGTTGAAACAACATTGACGTCCATTTCCTTACTAATTTTGGTTAAAAATCGTTTCTTTTGGGCTACATTTGGCCATAATCAGTCGCACTAAACTCAGCCCGATTTTGAACATCTATTTCTTGGCGAGGCAATGACGGACCAACCACAATCAAAATTGCGTCCTCTCATTTCATAAATCCAAAACTTTTGATTGTAGTCACTTAGTGGGCCAACTTTACCGCGCTTTCGGGTTGCTGCTGTTTCTCTCGAGCTACGTGCATTCCGCAATATCGATGGAGAACACGGAGGATATCCTGCGGTCTTCGGACCTGGACTGGTGAACATGAACGAGGAAGCGAATGTCAGTGAAAGAGCAAAAGAAGGACATGCGACTTCTTCTAGCAGGCGGTTTAGCATCCTAGAAGTGATTGATTGATTTAACGACACACTGTCATCGCAGCGGCGGACTTTCCTGACACATCTGTCATTTGTCAGACGGCGAGCAGCCACCAATCATCCCCACACAAAGCGCGCCCAGCTGACATGACTTGAAATCAGTCCGAAACGGATGGGCCGACTCCCCTCGCGCTAAGCCCGGCTTTCTCTGCACATACAATAGAAGACGATGGCGATGCACTACAGCGAAGATCCCACCTCCATTTCTCCTGTTTGGGTTTGCTTCATTCCAACATGTTCCCGTAAAGTCCTTTAGTCCACTCAACCCTTCAGCAACAAAAAAGGTTGGAGATGAGATAGGAAAGACGGAAAATGGCTATCGAGCAACACCAAGAAAGAGGAAATGTATCCATCCTTTTTCTTCTGCTTATCCAAGGTAGCAGCCCAGACTTCCCTCTCCTCGCTCGCTTCATTCTGCTCCTCCCAGCGGAACCCGAGGCGTTCCCAGGCCAGTTGAGAGACATAGTCTTTCCAACGTGTTCTGGGGAGGCCTCCTACTGGTCTGACGTGCCCTGAACACCTCCCCAGAGATTCGTCTGGGAGGCGTCACAACTACATGCCCGAGTCCTTTTACTGGTCAGACGTGCCCTGAACATCTACCCAGGGATCCAATCTCTAAGGGCCACCCTGCGGAGAAAACTCATTCCTTACTTTTGTTTCTGTGGTTGGCTTGCACACTGGAAGGGATGTTGCAAGGCAGGGAGAGACAGGCTTATCGGCTTATTAGTTCTCACTGTCCTTTTTATAAGAGCAAATACTTTCACATGTTTAACAATACTATTTTTTATCCTTGAGGATGTTTGCACCTTCGACTGGGCATGCAGTCAATGTTGACTGGATTTCTCCGCTTTTCACTTTTTTTTTCTTTGACTTACTGCTATCGGAAGAATCTGCCTCACGTTTGGGAGACAAAATGGAGGGAAACGGGTGAACTAAAAGGAACTAAAGGAGAATTGTTGTTGTCCTTTCCCTGTTAGTTATCACTCTCTATTTCATAACAGTTTGTCCTATCAAATGTTCAAAGATAGAACAGATCTGCATTCTTCATGATGTTCAAGTCATTTAAATGGCTTAGACCAAGCAAGCATCCAATGTTAATAGGCGTATCTCCACTTTCTGAGTCTAATTTTGCTTCACTTTCAATTTCTTTTCATTTGATCAGGCCAACAGAAGGGTCTGATGCTGTGTCTCATTTCGGGGTCTGCATCCTTCAAAGGACCCGGCCTATGCGGTCGATGAGGGCTTCTGAGAGTCCTTCTATTGCGGCTAGAGCAACATTAAATGGGACGGTCTACCCTTTGGAAAACACTTTCTGGTTGTGTCACGTGTTCATACTCTCGCTTCTTGCCATACACTGTCAAATCCGCGGAGAAAAAAAAGTTGGACTAACAAAATATCTAACAAAATATGAAATAATAGCGCCAAAGTTTTTTTTGTATTCATTTTGGGATTTTGTGTTTCTTGAAATTTATAAGGGGCCGCACGGTGGCTGAGTGGTTAGCACATTGGCCACACAGTCAGGAGATCTGGAAGACCTGGGTTCAAATCTCCGTTGGGCATCTCTGTGCGGAGTTTGCATGTTCTTCCCGTGCGTGTGTGGGTTTTCTCCGGGTACTCCGGTTTCCTCCCACATTCCAAAAACATGCATGTTAGCTTAATTGGTGACTCTAAATTGTCCATCGGTATGAATGTGAGTGTGAAAGGATGTATGTCTTTGTTTGTCTATATGTGCCCTGCGATTGACTGGCGACCAGTGCAGGGTGTACCCCGCCTCTCGCCCAAAGTCTGCTGGGATAGGCTCCAGCATCCCCGTGACCCTAATGAGGATAAGCGGTATAGAAAATGAATGAATGACTAAGATTATAAAATGCGTTATATGTTGTAATGAGTAAATAAAGCCATACTTACATTACAGGTCACTTCGTTTTCCCCTGTGTGAACACGGTGTTCACGGTGAACACTTGGAGCTAGTGGCAGAGAAGGATACATTTGTCGGCCGCATTTTAGGGACACTTGTGGCTTTTTTGAATTGGTACAGCCTTTGTGCACCGCAATGATGTCACCTACCCTGCAAATGCACACTTGAAGGATGCAGACCCCGAAATGAGACACAGCCAGTCAGTCTTGGAAGATAAAATAAAGGAGAAAATTTTGACTATATTCAACTAAAGTGGTGTTGTCCTTCTTCAGTGTACTTATCACTGTCCATTTCATAGGAGCAAATCTTTTCCCATGTTCAAGGATACCATCTTTATCCTTCACAATGTTGTGGTGTTTGAGTGACTTGGACCGATGTTAATGTTAATCACATCCTCCACTTTCTAAGTCTAATTTCACTTTTCACATTCCTTTTCTTTTCTCATTATCACTCTCTATTTCATAGCAGCTGGTTCAAACATACTCATATTTATCCTTCATGATGGTCATGGCATTTGAACAACTTACTCCAATGTTTGTCTACTTTCCAAGTCTAATTTCACTTCACTTCACTTTTCACTTTCACTTTCCTTTTATTTGATATTTTTCTATCACAAAAATCTCCCTCACACTTGGGAGACATAATGAAGGGGGAAAAAGTAAACTTTTTTTACTTAAAGTGCTGTCTTTCTTCCTTGCTGTACTTAGTTATCACTTTCCATTTCATAGGAGTGGTTACTTTCATATGTTCAAAGATAAAACTTCTTTATCCTTCACAATGGTCATGACATTTAAACAGCTTAGTTCATTGTTGGTCGCGGTTTCACAACTTTCTGAGTTGAATTTCACATCACTTTTCACTTTCACTTTCCTTTTATTGGATGCACTTCCATCAGAAGAGTCTAAGTAGCCGCACGCTTGCAACACAATAAAGGGGTAAAAAAGCAAAATAAAGTGTAGTGACGCGCAACTACGTATCCTTCCGCCGAGGTCATCTCGATGGTCGCCACGATGATCTTGAGAAATGGACTACAAAATAGAAACAGACACACTCCAAATAAAACAGTCCTTGTGTCCTAATACTTTTGTCCGTGTTGTTTACGTTGTATTAGCATGTTTTGGGGTTGGGGCAGCAGCTCAACACACCTTGAGGCTCACCTGAGGTAGTGAGTAAGACAGTCTTCATCTACCAGCAGCTCGTTTCAAACCCGAGAGAGAAACAATTAACGTTGCTGCGCAGACCGCCATTGATCTTCCACCGCAGAGAGAAGGGGGGGGAGCTAGTTATACTGTAGATCGTTATGTTATAGATCTGTCTTAAATCCGCCATGAGTATGCAGACTCGTCCTCTCCGTGGCTGATGTAAGCCCCATGCGATCAGATACACTCCTTACCAAATAAGATGAGCGGATCGATGGCAGTAAACCCACCAAAGTGTCTTTCAATTAACTTCCATTTTGCCATCAATTTGTTTGATTAGCTGAGGGAACGCATTGTAGAGCGCTCTAGCTTTTACGCTGCACGCTGATGTCCCAACGACAGTATATCTCACACAGCCCCGTATTGTCTAAACAGCTGGAACAAAAGTGGCGTCACATTTTCTTCAGTGAACCGTAGATCCCAAGTGTTGACAGCACTCGTGCGCGCTACCAGCATTGTCTGTCTGCAAGACACAATTATCTTACTTGTGTTTCCAGATACACTACTCTAAAGGAGTGATTCTCAACAGGTGGGTCACATACAGCGAATAAATATTACTTAACGAAATTTTAACGAATGTAGGCAATTGTTGGGCAGTGTTCGTGTCATTTTCCTCCTTAATGTATACTCATTGCACAGCTGCAACTGAAATACAGTCGGCTCTCGTTTATTGCTGTTCATTGGTCCCAGGGAATTTCCATGAAATAGGATTCGGTATTAATAAACAGAATATTTTTGTAGTTAGAGCATAAAAAAAAACTTTTATGACTTTCGAAATATGTTTTTTAACTTTATCAGAGCCTCATAGACATTAAATAACACCCCGGTAGTCACGTTTACACTCCTATTATTCATTGTTTACACCACATTGCACAGGCTACGTGAACATAAGAGACTGCCGCCGCTAACAAAGCAAGCTAACTAGCTATCTTCTTCAATTTGCTTATCGTAAACTTAAATTGTTTCAAACGAAGTGGGGATGGAGAACAAAGAAGCCAAAAACATACCACTTCCACACGGAATGAGATGAGAATCTCTTTTCCTACTCAATCTCAGCCATGGCATGTCGGCTCGGCTTAGCTGGCTCAGTAGCCACTTTCCCACTTTGATATTTTGTAAAGCAATGCAAATATGCAAAGAAGTCATTTATAATTCAGGAAAAAATAAAGTAGTCTATTAATTTATTCCCATCTTGGCTGCATCTTTCCTCGGCGTCCGCTGGGAGGGCTAGACGAAGTGGCCGGGGAGAGGGACCTCTGGGCTTCCCTGCTTAGGTTGCTGCCCCCGCGACCCGACCTCAAAAAAGTGGAAGAAAATGGATGGATGGATGGATGAATGGATGGAAGGACTGCTTTTTCAAATAGTACAACTTTCTTTTTGACTTTATTCCCATAATAGTTAGACGGGGAGAACATGCAAACTCCACACAAAGAGATGCCCAGAGATTTGAACCCAGGTTTTCCAGATCTCCTGACTGTGTGGCCAATGTGCTAACCACTCAGCCACCGTGCGGCCCCTTTAAAAATATTGATGTTTTATTTTTATTTGGCTGTTTATTTTTTATTTTATTTATTTTTGTTTCTTTTTAAAACAATTTTCAACTCTTACTATATTGGAAATCTCTTAATTCTGACTTTATTCCCATAATATTTTTTTAACTTTTCCCCCAACCTAATTTTCTAAAAATGACAACATTTTTCATACTATTACAACTTAAAAAAACCCACTTTGGGCACCCCGTTCTCTTGACAAGATGAAACAATCCGAGGGTTTTGCTTGTTTTGATGATAATTGTGGTTTGATTGTGCTCTTATATTGCTAATCTTCTCTCTCCCCTAAACCTTTAAACCCCCTGTGTTGGCTTTGCATGCATCCCATAATAGAGTACAAATCCATTCCGTGGTGAGTGATTGCACTCTAGGAGTAACTCCCACGTGGTGCCACATTTTTATCTTCCGCGGCTGACACTGCAGAGCACCAAGTCCAGAGTGGCCTTCTTTGAAGAACTCTAAAATAGCGTTTTCACAAGGTTGTGCCCACTTTTCTGTCCTGGAACATTCCTTCGAAGGTACATCTCCAGTGTCCACCGCTACTACTTGATGCACACATCATTTGGGATTCGTTTCAAAATAAAACATGTTTACAGTTTGAATGTTAATGGATGTACAATTCCAGACAATGCAAAAAATGACTCGATAAGTAGCGGCACTATTGTTGTCAGTCAGATGAAAAATGAGTTTGGGCCTGCCTGATTCCAGTGTTTCCTGGAAGCTGTCTGGATGTGATGTCCATTTTTGTAAACTTCACTGGCCACCCACCCGCAAATGTTGTGCGTTGTCCTGGTGAAAACATTATTGCCACACAGACCTTCAGTCACTAGGGATGCCCCCCTGCAACATCTCCACACAGCCAGCTGCCGTTTGAGTCCCCTGCACACCTTGAAGCTAAATTGTGCCATTGAAGGTTCATGATCTCCACTGTGCTCTGTGTGGAAACATCTCAGGTTGGATCTCTAGTAACGTTGGAAGCCATCAGCACCATCAAAGGAGAATGAAAATTTCTTCCAATGTCTTTTACTGTCCCATGTTTGGCGCTCTTGTGCAAATTCCAATAGCCCAATTTCGTGTTGTTGAAGGAGACAAGGACTTTGAAGATATTCTATGATGGTTACTGGACTGCACTCAGCACCAGTAACAACGTTCATTCGGGCAAAGGATGGTCCCGTGTCTTGACGGGCAGCCAAAGGGCCGCGGCTCAGGGCAGGTAACATTTTTTTGGGGTCTACCACTCAACTTTCAAGATCTTTGAGTAATTTTCAAATGACCGTCTTACTGCGTCCAACCTCAGCAGCAATGGCAAAGAGAGAAAGCTTTTTTTTGCCTTTGTCATTTGCTGAGATTTTACCTTTTAAAGACTGTGGTCTTCAACTTTTGACCAGATGGTTAACAGTTTGCAAATTCTTGCAATTTTTCAACTTAGTCTTAAAATTCTGCTCACTAGTGTACGGTAACCGAACAAATACATCCATGAATATACAGTATATTAATACAAGCTTTTTAAAGCTAAGGTGGCGTGTATATACAAACCAGCAACATGCCTCCACGTCACTTCCATTGCATTAAAAAGAACCTCAAATATCCCATAACCAGCCACTAGATGGCAACGCATTATTTGCCTCTACTCATAATACCGTACTTCTAAAATATTAAAATTAAATTAATTATAAAATTGAGTTTTAGCTTCACGTGGGTTAGAGGCACAATGGAAGCGCGTGTTTGGAATTATTGTGTCTGTTGTGTGATCTTTCAAATCTGCAATAAAAGCCTGTTGTTCTATCAATCAAGTCTGGTGCTTGTGTGTCTCCCATAACGTTAAAGTAACATGACTGACATCACTCGGGATGCTTCGATTGATCCGCCACCGATCTGTATCTGCGGATAAATCACAAAAGCAGGTACTGTGGATCGTAGTATTTCTCGTACAAACTCGTAGTGACTCAGTGATATATGTTCGCCCTAAAAAGAAAGTCAAATGTAGCCTATAGCAGCCTGCAATTTTGGACCCCATCATTACATTTTTGGGGTCCCCTGGGGACCTTGAACTTTTCCCCTTTATACTAGCGCTCATCATAATACTCATCAAATGTATTGTTATGCACGGGATTTCACTCGGAGCGTCCCTAATCACAACGTCTTTGAATGTGTCTTCAGAATGCCTTACATTCCCATTTTAGTTCCTTTAACCAGAAAAGGCAAAATTGTCAAGTTTGCTTAAATACGCATGTTTTTTATACTAAAAACTGTGAGCGGTGTTCAACCACAAAACATCATGATTTATTAATACATGTTTTAAAAGTCACAAAAAAGTAGTAGGTTAATTGTAATCAGAAATGGCAAAGGCCTCTAGATTATGCTTATCAAAATAACAAAGTATTATTTGTTGTTTTTTATCATTTACGTAGGACAGAAAGATCAGATATTTCTTGGACAAAAGTCTTGTTTCATCTTTAAAATTACTTGACCAGTCAGAGATTAGAGCTTTACCTGTGACCAACACTGGCTCCATTTAAGATCCATCAACGGTTCAACAGACAAACGTTTCGATATTTTGATTTTAGAATCGATTTCAGATCATGAAGGGCGAGTATCGGAAGTTACTATAGTTCAGTGTTGATCCTCATGTCAGTACAGGTCAAGCGGACCGCTCTGAGGGGGTAGTTTGTTGCTTCCACAGTCCAGGGCCAGTCCTTTTTCAACTCTGAACCTGTCAACAGAAACAACTATCTACAGGAACTGATTGTAAAACGGTCTCACGCAGTGGTCTCCATGGCTTCTAGTGCTTGAAAACCAGCGTTCAACAGACCAGATCAGAACCACAGCCTGGAGGAAAGTTGTACAGAAAAAACTGGCAAAAGGTTGATTTTTCTTATGAATCATCTTTTGAACTGCATTCCAGTCACCGCAAAAACTGCAGAAGACTTGTTGTTGTTTTTGGTTACCGACCCAACATTCAACCGGAAATTGGCGAAGTTTGGGTGGAAAAATCAGGGTTTGGGATTCCATCCAGTATGGGGGTGTGTGTATGCCACCAAATGGCATATTAGATTATAATATTTTATCTACGTCAGGTAATATTTCACAAAAGCTCTTTAAAAGTATATTTTAGAAGCTTTTGGTGAAATGTTGATTGGTAATATAAAGTATAACGTGATATAATATGATTCATATTACAATAGCAAACATACTCAACCCAGCAGATGGCATTTTGTTTTGAAATATTTTACCCACGCCAGACAATATTTCCCAAAAGCTCTTTAGAAGTATATTTTGTAGGGGTGTAACAATTCTTTTTAAGAACAATTTGATTCGTATCACGATTCGATTCTAGGATGATATTTGTTAATTTTAAACGATACGATCTGAAATGATTCACTTTAAATCGATTCAGTAACTTCATTCATTCATTCATTTTCTATACCGCTTATCCTCATTAGGGTCGCGGGGGATTCAGTAACTTTTTAGCCAAAAACTCAAGCAGTCTGACGGTGAAATAACTAGCTGGATACGGGACGGTGCAAGCAAAGTTTCCTAAATTGCCTTTGCTTTTTGAAAGAGAATCGGGTATACATTAATTATGGATAAAAACAAAAAGGTAAACAACAATTCATGACAAATGCATTCACGTCTTATTTGAATGAAGTGCAAACAACACTTCAGGTTGAATTACCAAAAAATAAATAAACAGGTTGAATGATGAAATCTATCTGATAAAACATGACTAACTTTAATTTGGTACCTCATTCACTTCTCTAACCAAAGTATTAAAGAAGTTCATTAGAATGACATTTCATGTGCAGATATTAAAGTGGATGAATATCATACATACTGTAACGTTTGCACAGACGCTATTAAAACTACGAGGAGGAGTTTGATCAACACGCTTATCATTGCAAGAAAAAATGGAACATACGCCAGAACAACGGTGGTTCCCAAACGACAAGCCCCCCATTCAACCAGAACACAAACATGCACAACCTTAACACTCACTACGTACCTTTTATCTTGTCCTGACGCTCCCATGCATGAGTTTCAAAGGCTTCAAGTTGGACTTAACTTTGGATGTGGTCCAACACTCCGTATAAATCCCATAGCAAATTGAAGAGGAAGAAGTCATCTAGCTTACAAGCATGCATACCAATGAAATTACACCAAAAATCCTATGACAAATTGCATATTTTAGGACGTCCACACAGACTTTTCTAACAGAGCCCGCACGCGTCACATGACGTCATCCGTGCGCCCCTGTCAACAGGCATGACTAATCGACTCACGACAAATCAAACTGTTACAAGGGTAACGTTTAACGTCTTTATCATTAAAATAGCTAAAAAACACACATCCATATAAAACCTGCAGTCTTTAAATCCAATGCTTTATTTTCTGGTATCCGTTCAATTGACCTTGTATTACCTGTAGTTGGATCATAGGAATATAAATTGATACATTGATCTAGTGAATGAATATTTTGGAATCTTTTGGCGAAATCTAAGATGGTTGATATTGCAGAATATAAAATATAATTTTTATATTCAACTCAGCCGTTGGCATTTTAGAGAGGAATATTTGAGTTATGTCACCTAATTTGTCATGTAAGCTCTTTGAAAGTATATTTTGGAAACGTTTGGTGAAACCTAAGATAGAAAATATTCCTGAATATAAAAAGAGCCAGCATATTCAACTCCGACAGCATTTTGGTTTGAAATATTTTAGCTACCTCAGATAATATTTCACAAAAGCGCTTTAAAAATATATTTTGGATAAAATATTGCAGAATATAAAATAACCAACTGATTTAGATGAGCAGACAGCCATTTGTTTTAGAATTTTTAAGTTATCTCACTTAATTTGTCATGAAACCTATTTGAAAGTATATTTTGTAGTTTTTTGGTGAAATCGAAGATGAAAGAATATAGAAATAACCAACATTTTGCCCAGCAGGCAGCATTTTGGTTTAGATTTTGTCAGGTAATATTTCACAAAAGCTTTTTAAAAGTATATTTTGGAGTCTCTGGTGAAATTTAAGAGGACGAATATTGCAGAATATAAGAATAGCCGACATATTCAACGCAGAAAACGGCATTGTGGTTTGCGATATTTGAGTTACGTCACTTAATATGTCACAAACGCTCTTTGAAAGTGTATTTTGGAAGCTTTTAGTGAAATTTAAGCTGGTACATGTTGCGGAACATAAAAATAACCAACATTTTCAACCCAGAAGATAGCATTTTGGTTTGGAATATTTCAGCCAAGTCAGGTAATATTTTATGAAAGCTCTTTAAAAACCTTTTTTAGAAGCTTTTGGTGAAATACATGCTGTTAAATACAGCAGAATATAAAAAATAACCTACCCATTCAACTAATCAGATTGCATTTTAGTTTGGACCATTTGAGTTTTGTGAAAGTGTATAGTTGCTTTTGGGGACATCTAAATTGGTCAAAATATCAATATAAAAAATAGCCTACATATTTAACCAAGCAGACAGCGTTTTGGTTTGGAATATTTGAGTTACATCATGTTAGGAAAGCTCTTTCAAAATATATTTTGGAAGCTTTTGCTGAAATTTGATGAATTGCGATTGGATATATTTTCAGTGGTAGTCAATCATTTATGCCAATTTTTTCCCCTTTTGGGTTTTCTGACGTCGCCAGACAACGGCCATTATCATCATCATCATTTCTTTATTCCCTATCACGCCTGCACACTGAAAGGGCTAAGAGGTCGGTCGTGCGTCGTTACCAAGCGGAACGCCCTGCCTGGGGGTGTGGTGCTTTTGTTTTGAAAAGCCCACAAAATATCTCAGGAGAAGTCTTGAAGGTTTAAATTATCATAAAAGCGCTCTTTGCTCGCCGTCATCCATCTTAACCGGACTCAACCGACCCACTTCTGTGGCGGGCCGAGCCACCAGGATGTGTCGCGTTTAGGTGGCTGAAACATGCAACGCACCATTTTTGAGAGAATTGGCCTCAGAGACCCAATTAGGAGGGAAACATCTTGCTCTGTGGCTCCCAGGTCTGATTTGTCAGTTCTCAGTCAATAAGATTTCTATGCGGCTGTTTTTAAAAACACATTTTTTCCAAAAATATTTCTTCGTGTAAAATGCATTGCACTCTAACACCACAATACACTGACCCTCATAATACCCTAACCCTCTAACACCATAATACCCTAACCCTCTAACACCATAATACCCTAACCCTCATAATACTCTAACCCTCTAACCCCCTAACACCATAATACCCTAACCCTATAACACCATAATACCCTAACCCTCATAATACTCTAAGCCTCTAACCCCCTAACACCATAATACCCTAACCCTTTAACACCATAATACCCTAACCCTCATAATACCCTAACCCTCATAATACCCTAACCCTCTAACACCATAATACCTTAACCCTCATAATACTCTAACCCTCTAACACCCTAGCCCTCATAATACCCTAACCCTCGAACACCATAATACCCTAACCCTCATAATACTCTAACCCTCTAACACCCTACCCCTCATAATACCCTAACCCTCGAACACCATAATACCCTAACCCTCATAATACTCTAACCCTCTAACACCCTACCCCTCATAATACCCTAACTGTCATAATACCCTAGCCCTCATAATACCCTAACCCTGTAACGCCCTCTTCTTCTTTTCCTTTCGGCTTATTCCTTCAGGGGTCGCCACAGCGAATCAATTGCCTCCATCTAACTCTGTCTTCTGTATCCTCTTCTCTTGCGCCAACTACCTTCATGTCCTCTTTCACTACATCCATAAACCTCCTCTTTGGTCTTCCTCTAGGCCTCCTGCCTGGCAATTCAAAACTCAGCATCCTTCTACCAATATATTCACTATCTCTCCTCTGGACATGTCCGAACCATCTCAGTCTGGCCTCTCTGACTTTATCTCCAAAACCTTTAACATGTGCTGTCCCTCTGATGTGCTCATTCCTGATCCTGTCCATCCTGGTCACACCCAAAGAGAACCTCAGCATCTTCATCTCTGCTACCTCCAGCTCTGCCTCCTGTCTTTTCCTCAGCGGCACTGTCTCTAAACCAAACAACATCGCTGGTCTCACCACAGTTTTGTACACCTTTCCTTTCATTTTAGCTGAAACTCTTCTATCACACATCACACCCGACACTTTTCTCCACCCATTCCAGCCTGCCTGCACACGCTTCTTCACCTCTTTTCCACACTCTCCATTGCTCTGGACTGTTGACCCTAAGTACTTAAAATCCTCCACCTTCTTTATCTCTTCTCCCTGTAACCTCACTCTTCCACTTGGGTCCCTCTCATTTACACACATGTACTCCGTCTTCCTTCGGCTGACCTTCATTCCTCTCCTTTCCAGGGCAAACCTCCACCCCTCAAGCTTCTCCTCCACCTGTTCCCTGCTCTCATTACATATCACAATGTCATCTGCAAACATCATAGTCCACGGAGATTCCTGTCTAACCTCGTCCGTCAGCCTGTCCATCACCATAGCAAACAAGAAGGGGCTCAGAGCTGATCCCTGATGTAGTCCTACCTTCACTCGGAACTCCTCTGTCACACCTGCAGCACACCTCACTACTGTCTTACAGTCCTCGTACATGTCCTGCACCGCTCTAACATACTTCTCTGCCACTCCAGACTTCCTCATACAATACCACAGTTCCTCTCTGGGCACCCTGTCATAAGCTTTCTCCAGATCTACAAAAACACAATGCAGCTCCCTCTGACCTTCCCTGTACTTCTCAATCAACATCCTCAAAGCAAATACTGCATCTGTTGTACTCTTTTTTGGCATAAAACCGTACTGCTGCTCACAAATGCTCACGTTTGCCCTTAGTCTAGCTTCAACTACTCTTTCCCATAACTTCATTGTATGGCTCATCAGCTTTATTCCTCTGTAGTTGCCACAACTCTGCACATCTCCCTTGTTCTTAAAAATGGGCACCAGCACACTTCTCCTCCATTCCTCAGGCATCTTCTCATTATCTAAGATCTTGTTAAACAACCCGGTCAGGAACTCTACTGCCACCTCTCCTAGACACTTCCATACCTCCACAGGTATATCATCAGGACCGAGTGCCTTTCCATTCTTCATCCTCTTCAATGCCCTCCTCACTTCTTCCTTACTAATCTTTGCTACTTCCTGGTCCACAACAGTCACCTCTTCTACTCTTTGTTCTCTTTCATTTTCCTCATTCATCAACTCTTCAAAGTACTCTTTCCATCTTCCCATGACACTACTGGCACCTGTCAATACCCTTCCATCCCTATCCTTCATCACCCTAACCTGCTGCACGTCCTTCCCATCTCTGTCCCTCTGCCTTGCCAACCTGTATAGATCTTTCTCTCCCTCCTTGCTGTCCAACCTAGCATACAAGTCATCATAAGCCCCTTGTTTGGCCTTTGCCACCTTTACTTTCACCTTACGCTGCATCTCTCTGTACTCCTGTCTACTCTCTTCAGTCCTCTCAGTGTCCCACTTCTTCTTAGCTAACCTCTTACTCTGTATACACTCCTGCACCTCCTCATTCCACCACCAAGTCTCCTTATCTACTTTCCTTCCAGATGACACACCAAGTACTCTCCTACCTGTCTCCCTGATCACAGTAGCTGTAGTTGTCCAGTCATCTGGAAGGACTTCCTGGCCACCCATAGCCTTTTTCAACTCCTTCCTAAATGTCACGCAACACTCCTCCTTTTTCAGCTTCCACCATTTCGTCCTCTGCTCTGCCTTTACCCTCTTCATCCTTCTCACCACTAGAGTCAACCTACACACCACCATCCTATGCTGTCTGGCTACACTCTCACCTACCACTGCTTTGCAGTCACTGACCTCCTTCAGGTTACACCTTCTACACAAGATGTAGTCTACCTGTGTGCTCCTACCTCCACTCTTGTAGGTCACCCTATGTTCCTGTCTCTTCTGGAAGAAAGTATTCACTACAGCCATTTCCATCCTTTTTGCAAAGTCGACCACCATCTGTCCTTCTGCGTTCCTCTCCTGGATACCAAACTTGCCCATCACCTCCTCATCATCTCTGTTTCCTGCACCAACATGCCCATTGAAGTCCGCACCAATGACAACTCTCTCACTTCTAGGGATGTTCTGCATCACTTCATCCAGGTCTGACCAGAATTTCTCTTTCTCCTCCATCTCACATCCTACCTGTGGAGCATACCCACTAACAACATTGAACATCACACCTTCGATTTCTAGCTTCAGGCTCATCACTCTATCTGACACTCTTTTTACCTCCAGGACGTTGCTAGCAAACTCCTCCTTCAAAATCACCCCTACTCCATTTCTCTTCCTATCTACGCCATGATAGAACAGCTTGAACCCTGCTCCTAAGCTTCTAGCCTTGCTACCGTTCCACCTGGTCTCCTGGACACACAATATGTCTACCTTCCTTCTCTGCATCATGTCAACTAATTCTCTACCTTTTCCTGTCATAGTTCCAACATTCAAAGTCCCAACTCTTGGTTCTAGACTCTTAGCATTCCTCTTCTCTCTCCTCCTACGGACACACCTTCCTCCTCTCCTTCTTCGGCCAACAATAATCCAGTTTCCACCGGCACCCTGTCGGTGAACAGCACTGGTGGCGGGCGTTGTTAACCCGGGCCACGTCCGATCCGGTATGGAAGTCATTTGTTTGATTTGCATGTTCTGGTTTGGCAAAGTTTTACGTTGGATGCCGTTCCTGTCACAACCTTCTGCATTTATCCGGGCTTGGGACCGGCACAATAAGACAAAGGCTTGTGCCCCGTTACGGCTGCATTAACCCTCTAACACCCTAACTGTCATAATACCCTAACCCTCATAATACCCCAACCATATGGCACCACAATACCCAAACCTTCTACCACCCAATATCCTCTAACACAGGGGTCTCAAACTCAATATACCTTGGGGCCGCTGGAGGCAGAGTATGGCTGTAGCTGGCCACATCCTTGCTGCACATGATATTTAAATAAAAAAGATAAATAAATAAATCCAATCCAATAAATCCAATCTTCTTTTCAAACATCTTTTAAAAAAAATGTTTTAACACAAAATAAGATAAACAAGACCCTGGTCTAAACAAGTTGTATAACTGTCCTCATCCTTTCTTTAGTAGTCAATCTGTGTACTGTAAAATGTATATCTCTTTTCTGCACTAAATTACTAATATAACCAACAATCAATCAACACATTCCTAAACAAATTAATAACTAACAAGTAGTTAAATCAGTGAAAATTTTCAGTTAAATTGTACAGTTCTTTACCTCAGGCGATGCGTTTTTTCTGAAAATGGCTTCTCTTGCCTACTTTTTACTCATAGAGAACTGGCAGCGCTTCCTCTCTCATTGCTGAGCCACGTTTGTTTTAAAAAAAAACAGCACCTAATTCCTCTAGCATCCCAACTCACTAACACACAAACACCCTAATATCCTAACCCTCTAACACCCTAAACCGCTACACCATAATCCCTAAATCCTCTAGCATCCTAACCCTCTAACACCTTAATACCCTAATCTTCTAACACCCTAAACCCTAAATTCTCTAGCATCCTAACCCTCTAACACCCTAATGCCCTAACCCTCTAACACCCTAAACCCTAAATCCTCTAGCATCCTAACCCTCTAACACACAAACACCCTAATCCTTTGACACTCGAAGGTACACCCTAAGGTAGCCAATCAGATGCCATTTTTTTTTTTAAATAATTCAAGAATTATTTTAGGAGTGTAGATGATCTCATGGGCGCGCTAAAGAAGATACTGTAGCTCCTTCCTGACGAGCCACTTGTTGACAACTGCGCCGTCGCATCAAAGGTGCGCTAAAACTCCAAGTAGGCCAGCGTGTTGTGTGCCGAGTGAGTATATCCTCATCAGATGTTACGTAAGCGCTACGGAGCTGTGAACGCCTTTCATTCATGTGCTTCTCACACAAGATGCTCGCTAACATCAGCACGGCAGCCGTCCCAGTACACGCACACACACAAAAAAACTCAAACCGCCGTCAGGTCTGGAAGTTCTCCCGCCTGTAATCTCTATTTTTAGAATACTGAGGCGCGTTTTCAACCCCTTTTTTTTTTCTCGTGCGGGGAACTTTCTCTCCGCCTCCTTCGCAGATCCTAACAGTGAGGCCTAAACAGATTCCTGTGACCTATTCATCCAGGTGCAAACAAACATGAAGGCGGTGCTTTGTCGGAACAATCGCCATCTTCTTTTTGTGGCCAACCACGTCAGCCTCTTGTCACATAGCAAGACGTCGCTCATTTGCATATTTTTGAAATGTTGTGGAAATGTTAAATATTTTAAGTGGTAATATTATTGGAAAAAATTAATAAATAAATTGTAATTTTTCAGGTTGTGGGAGAAGTTTTTATGATAAAATTATAATATTATGGCAGTAAAGACTTTAAAAGAGTAGGCATAAAAACATCACAGCTGTAATTTTACATGGAAAAAATTAAAAATATTGAAGTTGTATTTTAGGGAGAAACATTTTTAAAATTTTATGAGAATAAACTTGTAACATTAGGAGAACAAACAACATAATTATAGTAGCAAAAAGTTGAAATATTACAAATTATACTATATATGTATTTTTTTTGTAAAAAAAAAAATAATAATAAAGTTGTACTTTTCAGAAAATCAGGTTGTGGCCAAACTTCTAATGTCACGAAAATAAAGTCAAAATTATAGCAATAAAGTCGAGAAGGAAGTTGAAATATTTGGGGGACAAAAACAACAAAAATGGAAAAAAACATAATAATTTTATGAGAAAAAAAGTCATAATTTTACTAGAATAAACTGGTTATGAGAATAAATAATATCATTTTAGTAGCAAACAAAATTTTTTTTTTATTTTTATTTATTAGTTAATTTTGACAGGGACAGTGTACATTATTAGCATGACTGCAAATGCACCAGAATTAGCCAAAAGGCTATTTTTCATCTGTCTTCAAATAGTTAAAATATTATGGTAATAAAGTCATAATGTTATCAAATAGAAATAGTAAAATAAATACCAGAAAAAATAGCAAAATTGGTACAAATAATAGGCTGCTTCTTTTTTGTGTGTAAAAAATAAAGCGAGGAAAGCAGAGAAAAAGAGTACGAAGGGGTAATAATATTGTGTCATCTTTTTCTGGGGTTTTTCACCCCCTGCAAGTTTTTGTGCTTTAATTCCGCCAAGAAGCCAAAAAAATACTCTGAACTGAACTGAACTGAAAACAATCAGCGGGGTGAAGAAATGAAATGAAAGTAGCGTAGTTCCCCCCGCGGACCGTCCAACATGGCGGCGCTGCCTCGCCTTTGTTTTTTTGGGTTTGTGTTCTTTTCTTTACACATGAATGGGTTTAATTTGCTCTATCAGGGCGGTGGCCGGGCTGATGTCAATATAGCAGGAGGCAAAGCGTAGCGGGTTTGTACTGATCATCCGCAATTGGCTCTCCCGTTTTCATTAGCCTGCAAGCGGGCCCGAAACAGACCAGGGCAGATCAATGAGAATGTGCGGCGGTGACGGCGGAGAGAGAAATAAAAAAATGTAACAAGGAGCCGCCGCCGTCTGGGTTTCACGGTCGAGTGCTTCGAGTGAAAATGGGGACCCCAACCAGACAAGAATATATTTGATGTGTATCATCATAGGACATGAAATACTCTGTTCCAGGGTCAAACTGTGGCCATCAGAAGACTTTAATGGCAATGTTTGAAGGCACATTTTAACCTTCCACTATGACCTTTCAATGACGAAAGCACAACATCGTCACATGCGTCATTTGTTAAGCATTCTTTGCTCTCATTAAAGTGTAAAAACAAGCAAAACAACGTTGGTGTAAAAGCATTGTCTTCGAATAGAATAATAATAAAAAGGGGGGAAAAAAAGAAAGAAAATACTAACAACTTGAATGACGAAAGTTTCTTGCAAAGGGGATTTGCGTTATTTGTTAAGCATTCTTTAAATATTTTAAAAACTCTTCAAATAATTAACACTTAAAAAAAAAAACACAAAACACACGCAATTGATTGACGAAAGTTCGGCACTAGAGTGTAATGGTGAGAGGATGCTAACCCATGCTAACCCGTTTGTGCCTAACTGCTCCGTTTTGCTGCCTGGTCACATATGACACAATTACATTATATTTATATAATTATATTGCAACTTAATATTACAAGTCATAATTTTACGATCCAAAAGTTGTAATTTTACAAGAAAAAAGTTGTAATTCTACGAGATTAAAAATTGGCAAATTGGCATTCCAGATAACATATATTGATCTAGCATCGTTTGAAAGGTAATCGATCAATTAAATGGATACTAGGAAATAAAGATGAAATAAAGATGGTAAACTTTACCCTTGTAACAGTTTGATTTGTCGTAAGTCGATTAGTCATGCCTGTTGACAGGGGCGCACGGATGACGTCATGTGACGCCGAGCGTTCGCCCTCTGTTAGAAAAGTCCGTGTGGACGTCCTAAAATATGCAATTTTTCATGGGATATTTGGTGCATTTTCATTGGTATACATGCTGGTTAGCTACGTGACTTCTTCCTCTTCAATTTGCTATGGGATTTATACTGAGTGTTGGACCACATCCAAAGTTCAGTCCAACTTGAAGCCTTTCAAACTCTGTCATGAATTGTTGTTTACCTTTTTTGTTTATATCCATAATTAATGTATTCCTGATTCTCCTACAAAAAGCAAAGGGATTTCCGAAACTTCACCAGCACTGTCCCGTATCCAGATATTTATTTCACCGTCACACCGCTTGAATTTTTGGCTTAAAAGTTACTGAATCGATTAAAAGTGAATCATCTCAGATCGTATTGTAAGTGAAGCCGTATGGTCCTTGAGTCAAAATCGTGACACGAATCAAATTGTTGTCAAAACGAATCGTTGCACCCCTTAAAAGTCATTGTTTTGCGAGATAAAAACTCTTAATTTTACTCGATTAAAAGTTGTAATATTATAAGATGCATTTTTGTAATTTTTTGAGAAAATAAATTGTAATTTTCTGAGATTAAAAGTCGTAATTTTACAAAATAAAACTTAATTTTACAAGAATAAAATGTATTCTACGAGAAAATACGTGTCACTGTGTTGTACGTGTCAGAGGGAAAATACAGCATAGTTCTCAAAACAGAGCAGTTGGCCACAAACAGGTTAGCATGGGTTAGCATCATCTCATCCATACTCTCTGGTACCCCCCCTCCACATAAGGCCCCCTGTTTCATAGGTGTCTCAGGCAATGCCTGTAAAGTCAAGTGACGACTTTTATTCTTGTAAAACTACGACTTTACTCTCGTAATGTTACAAGCTTTTTCTCGTGAATGTACGACGTTATTGTCGTAGATTTACAGCTGAATTGTCGAAATCTGATAATTTTCATATTCCGTAGTAACAGGCATTCCCTTTGACAGCTATAAACACAGGGGACTTGTCTGACCTTTAGCCTGGGTCAAAGGTAATATTACTAATATTATTTCTCTTGTAAAATTACGACTTTTAATCTCAAAATCTTTGTTGTTTTGTTTTTATGTGGCCCTGATATGCTGTCAGAAAGTAAAAATATCAAGAATTGTTTTTTTTTTTGTTTGTTTGTTTTTAATAACTCAAAACTCACCCAGGCCTATGAAAAGCGGTCGTGAGACGTCTCGGCTGCCTTTTACAGCCAGAGACCCAGATGATGAAATCAACCAAGAATCAATTGTGTGTGTGTGTGTGTGTGTGTGTGTGTGTGAAACGCTCTTGCACAGCTTATGGCTCGTGTCGCCGCCGCCGCTGCTGTAATGACTTTTTTTTCCTTCTCGCTCAATCGACAGCTGGAGCACACAAAAACGTTCCATTGTGTTGAGCTCGGTCGCTACGCTGTGTTGCCTGACAACCGAGCTAGAATGCTAACGGCAAGAAAAAGTTTTTTTCTTTTATTGCCTGTTGAGGCTTGGCGCAAAATAAGAAAAGCTACCGTTTGGTACACGCCGCTTTCATTGTCAGCTTGCCGTGATTATCAATAAAAGCGATTATGACAGCATTTTGGCCATGTGATTGGGCCGTATGCTTTTAAGCGACGGAAGGGAGTGCATTTTGGGGGAGGGAGCTTATCTTATTTAGATGTTTGCAGAAACATGCCTCCAATTAATTTTCCAATAAATAAAACTCTCGGCCGCACGGTGGCTGAGTGGTTAGCACATTGGCCACACAGTCAGGAGATCTGGAAGACCTGGGTTCAAATCTCCGTTGGGCATCTCTGTGCGGAGTTTGCATGTTCTCCCCGTGCGTGTGTGGGTTTTCTCCGGGTACTCCGGTTTCCTCCCACATTCCAAAAACATGCATGTTAGGTTAATTGG
>QODF01000124.1:1118651-1178932 GCA_024372805.1 Oostethus manadensis | reverse complement strand
CGCTGTACCGGACCGTCGTGGTGAAGAGAGAGCTGAGCCGGAAGGCAAAGCTCTCTGTTTACCGATCGATCTACGTTCCCACCCTCACCTATGGTCATGAGTTATGGGTCATGACCGAAAGAATGAGATCGCGGATACAAGCGGCGGAAATGAGTTTCCTTCGTAGGGTGGCTGGACTCACCCTAAGAGATAGGGTGAGGAGCTCGGCCATCCGGGAGGAGCTCAGAGTAGAGCCGCTGCTCCTTCACATCGAGAGGAGCCAGTTGAGGTGGCTCGGGCATCTAGTCCGGATGCCTCCCGGGCGCCTCCCTGGTGAGGTGTTTCGGGCATGCCCGGTCGGGAGAAGGCCCCCGGGAAGACCTAGGACACGCTGGAGGGACTATGTCTCACAGCTGGCCTGGGAACGCCTTGGTGTCCTCCCGATGGAGCTGGAAGAGGTCGCTGGTGACCGGGAAGTCTGGACTTCCCTACTGAAGCTGCTGCCCCCGCGACCCGGACCCGGATAAGCGGTGGAAAATCGATGGATGGATGGATAATAAACGAATAAAAGAAAATGGTCATTTTTAAAGTGTTAATTTTCTTAGCAAAAGTTTTGATTCACAGGAATAACGCTTATTAATATTAAAATAGAATATAATGTATTATTATGAGGAAAAAAATTTACCGTACATTCTCTGTATGTCACCGGCCGATGTTGATGAAGATAATCGCTCAAATTGTAGTCACGTGCACGGTTGTCCTTCACGTGGACGGATGGAAAACCCCTCTACGTCTGATGAGTGACTTCATTAAGGTCGCCGCGGTTGGGGCTACTTCTGGAGGGAATATTCTCTCTCTCGTTTTTTGACCTTTTTTACGACACTTGCTGCCGGCCGAGTCAAGATGTAAAAGCGGCATACGCATGGGCGCCACTTGTAACCGACCACTTTCACTGCCCTGACCTTTTTACGTGGCGGATGACGGTCAAAACGCCTGCTTGGGAAGACAAGTTGGTGCCAACATGCAGTCACCGCTTTTTCTCCTAAGATTACCACGTTATTCTCGTCAGATTACTCATTTTTCTCATGTTGTTACATAAACTTTTTCTCATGTTTTTAGAGAACTTTGTTCTTGTCAAATTCTTTCTCGTGTCGTTACAAGAATGTATTCATTCATTCATTCATTTTCTATGCTGCTTATCCTCATTAGGGTCAAATTAATTTTTATCATAATATTACAACTTCCTTTTTGTTAAAATTGCGTCTTTTTCATTGTACTACAAATTTATGCTTGTAAAATTTCGACTTTTCCTTATAATATTGCAACTTTATACGGTATTCTTATCAAACAGTAGACACGATTAGCTTGGATGCGCACATTTCTGAAGACAGAAGTAGCAGTGTAAGACAAAAGAAGCACTAGAAGACTAAAGAAGCAGCAGCAGAAGACACAAGAAGCAGCAGTAGACAGAAGAAGAAGCAGCAGAAGACAGAAGACAAAACAAGCAGTCTAAGACAAAAGAAGCAGAAGAAGCAGAAGACAAAAAACAGCAGCAGAAGACATAAGAAGCAGCAGAAGAATCAGTAGGAGAAGAAAAAGTAGTTGAAGACAAAAAAACAGCAGCAGAAGACATAAGAAGCAGCAGAAGAATCAGTAGGAGAAGAAAAAGTAGTTGAAGACAAAAAAGGAAGAAGCAGACACAAGACAAAATAAGCAGTCAAAGACAAAAGAAGCAGAAGAAGCGGTGCAAAACACAAAAACAGCAGCAGAAGACAGAAGAAGCAGCAGGAGAAGAAAAAGTTGAAGACAAAAGAAACAGAAGAAGACAAAAGAAGCAGCAGAAGACAAGACAAAAAAGCAGCAGAAGACAAAAGAAGAAGCAGCAGAAGACAAGACAAAAGAAGCAGCAGAAGACAAAAGAAGCAGCAGAAGACAAGACAAAAGAAGCAGCAGAAGACAAAAAAGCAGTAGAAGACAAAAAAGCAGCAGAAGACAAAAGAAGAAGCAGCAGAAGACAAGACAAAAGAAACAGAAGAAGACAAAAGAAGCAGCAGAAAACAAGACAACAGCAGCAGCAGAAGACAAAAAAGCAGTAGAAGACAAAAGAAGCAGTAGAAGACAAAAAAGCAGCAGAAGACAAAAGAAGAAGCAGCAGAAGACAAAAGAAGCAGCAGAAGACAAAAGAAGCAGTAGAAGACAAAAAAGCAGCAGAAAACAAAAGAAGAAGCAGCAGAAGACAAAAGAAAAAGCAGCAGAAGACAAAAGCAGCAGCAGAAGACAAGACAAAAAAGCAGTAGAAGACGGAAGAAGCAGTAGAGGTTTCCCTCCCACGGGTTCCGGTCACTTCTCCAAAGTTAGCGTGGGTGTTAGCAAGCCGGAAGCAACGAGAGTCTTTGCGATCGACAGCGGCGCAGTCAGCTTTGCAGCTGCAAAAAAAAAAGTTTTTACTGGGAAATCCATCTCCGGGAATTTGGCGCAAATGAGCGTCGGTTCTCTGCGGGCCACCTGGGCTTGCTTCAGTCTCATCTTTATTCCTGTCCTCCTGGCGTCAACCTCATTAGCGAAGCCGAGTTGATTCGAGTTCGAGCGAGAGAGGGAGAGAGAGACAGAGGGAGAGAGAGGCTGGAGGGAGAATAGAGAAAGCGGCAGATGTTCATCTCGATGCTCCGTGCCACGCCTACAACCTTCTGCTACTTCTTGCTACCAAACGTTGTCAGTGTGCCTTTTTAAAGAGAGGCTGCATGCAACCTCTCTTTTTAGTGCGGTTCTCCGTTCCCCGTCATACTCCAAGGTCTCAATCCCGACCATCGGCGCCATAAATCCCAAATGCGTTCCGACGGGAAGTTGATCGGAACCGCCAACTCCTCAGCTGATGTTGATTGACAGCTCCCACCTCATTCAGCTGCAGACGCATGGTCGGTTTTATTGATGGCCGCCTGAAATGGGAAAGTATGTTGTTATGATGTTTTGATTCCCCTCTTGCGTACCAGAGGGTGGGAAAGAAAGATCATGCAGCTTGTTTGTAACCTTGCTTTGCAATTCACAATCATCTTAACTATTTTAAACAAACTTAGTGTACAGACTGGCGCCCTTGTTGTTAACCTTGGGAAACAGCTCTGTGTGTTGGGAGCGTGGGACATGGACTGGCCACCCCTGTCTTACGCTCTCGCGGACAGACCTGTATAAAAGAGGGGGGAGCCCACTTCCTGTTAGAGTCTGCTGGGGTCGTGTACAGACGCCCAGGCGGTTGGTGCACACTCTAGCCGGGGTTGTAGGCTCTCCAACCCAGCGCGTCACGGTAAGAGCTGAGATTTTGATTCTGTTTTGTGCATAACCAACCTTTGCTTGTTTGTAACTCAGTGTAAGGGGTAGAATAAAGACGCTGTATTTTACACTTACCTGTGTGTCTGAGTCTTTCTCAATAAAGCCGATCACCCACGATCCTGAACTAACAAATAAAAGTGTTTTTCAACACACCACCCATCGGCGGGATCAATCAGCATCACTTGGCGGGGCCGCCGAGTCTGCTGTCGGATCTATCTATATATATGTATACATACACACACACACACAAACACATAATTATATACAAAGTAGAACCCCGGGATACGAATGTCCCGGAATATGAAAAATCCGGAATACAAAAATACCTTTCTGATTTTTTTGCTTTGGCTTACAAAAATTAATTCGCAAGAGATAGGGTGAGGAGCTCGGCCATCCGGGAGGAGCTCAGAGTAGAGCCGCTGCTCCTTCACATCGGGAGCAACCAGTTGTGGTGGCTCTGGCATCTAGTCCGGATGCCTCCCGGGCGCCTCCTTGGTGAGATGTTTTGGGTATGCCCAGCTGAGGAGAGAAGCCCCCGGGGAATACCTAAGACACGCTGGAGGGACTATGTTCTCACAGCTGGCCTGGGAACGCCTTGGGGTCCTCCCGGTGGAGCTGGAGGAGGTCGCTGGACACCGGAAAGTCTGGACTTCCCTACTGAAACTTCTACCCCGCGCGACCCTGATCCGAATAGGCGGATGAAAATGGAATGGAGAATTTTAATATCAATTACTCCTTTAATTTGAGATATTTTCATATCAACTATTTGTTTCATATGATCTATTTTCATATCATACACCAGTTAACATTTGGGTTCTTTTGAAATATTTTATTAAATATTTAATATTAATAGCATATACTTGTTACATTTTGGGTATTTCATATCAAACAATATTTATTTTTTTTTAGGTATTTTCATGTTAAATACTACAGTAGTTATAGTTTGGCTATTTTCATGTCAAATAATATGAAATACTAGTTATACTATGGATATATCAATTCCTAGTTACATTTGGGGTATTTCATATCAAATAGTAGTTTGGAATTTTAATATTAATTACTCCTTAAATTTGACGTATTTTTATATTAAATATTAATACTAAATACTAGTTAAATTTGTGTTCTTCCATATAAAATACTACTTTCTTTTGAGACAAAATGTTTTTGTTTTTTTAAAAATTAGTTTTGTATTATTTTTTAAATAAAGGTAAATATTATAATATGATTATAATATTTATCTTATGTTGTTTAAAAATAATAAATTGAAAAGTAGTAATAACAAACTTAAATGTAGGTTTTAAAAAGGTTTTAAAAAGAAAGTAAAACCCAGACACAAATTTAAAAAATTCAAAATGTTTTACTTTTTTAAAATAAATGATAAATGCATAAATAAAAATAACATATCAATTATATTTATATTTGTAATAAAAATAATATTTTTTTAAAGACAAATATTGTTTTACTTTAATAAAAAAAATAACAAAATTAAATATATATATATTTTTTATTAAAAAGGTAAAAAAAAAAGTTACAATTATTATATTCATATTTTTTTAGTTAAACAATTGTTTAAAAATTGTTTTAATGAAAATATAAAATAATTTTTTAAAAACACTTGAACATTTAAAATATTTGTATTTATATTTTTATTTCTTTATTTAAAAAAATGTATGTTTTAAAACAAATTTTTAAAAAAAGACAAAAAAAGGAAAATGACGCTAAACGTGTGGAATAGTGGACAAATCTTCTTCGAGGATGTAAGCACCAGAGGCGCCGGCATGATTTATTGTGTCAGTGGTGGGGGATGATTTCTGGCTTACTTTCTGTTGGCCATAAAGTGGTTTCGTTGATATGCACGCCGAGTTATGTTCCTGCTGCTGCACGGCTTACAATCAAGACACAATTGCGTGTGTGTGTGTTGCCGATGCGTCAAACGCTCTTGTGTTGCAGCTGCAATTTCTAAGCCAGCCTGTGAACAGATGGCGATGTCGCTGAGCTCTATTGCTAACATGAAGAAACAGACCGTTAAACATCACAGCATATCATAGTAACCCCCAGACAGCGTGTCACTATGCCCCCTAGTGGCTTTATGATAGAGGCATTGTTTTGGCTACAACGAAGAAGCAACGGAAATGCCAGACGTAAACGTGTGAAGTGCTTTCATGCTTTTGGGAAATGAAATGTTGAGAAACTCTTATTCTCCATTGTCAACATTTCTCATCATGTTTCCATTTTCACTCTTGCAACTCTTTTCCCCGAGCAACCACCTTATCATACTAGTCTACTTCTACTCGGAGTAGAACCGCTGCTCCCCCGCACTGAGAGGAGCCAGATGAGGTGGCTCGGGCATCTGGTTAGGATGCCTCGCGGACGCTTTCCTGGGGAGGTGTTCATGGCACGTCCAACCGGTAAGAGGCCTCGGGGAAGAGCAATGACACGCTGGAGAGACTTTGTCTCTCAACTGGCCTGGGAACGCCTCGGGATCTGCCGGGATGAGCTGGACGAAGTGACCGGGGAGAGGGACGTCTGAGCTTCCCTGCTTAGGCTGTTCCCCCCTGACCCAACCTCGGATAAGCAGAATAAAATGGATGGATAGACACCACTGCAATTGTTTTAGTTCAATAATCTTGTTACTCGGAATATTACGATTTTATTCAAATTATTGTGAGTAGTCTGGTAAATTATGACTCATAATTTTATGTATTTATTTTTTTTGTAAAATCGTGACTTTATTGTCAGAATATTATGACTAGTTTTGTAAATTTACTTTTTTTCGCATAATATTGTCTTTTTTTCTCCAAATATTGAAATTTTCTTTTAACTTTTTTCACATTACCACTAAATGTACAACTTTTTGTCATGACATTATGATGTTATTTTATTAACTTATATTATATTATGACTTTATTCTTGTAAAATTGCAACTTTTTTGCCCGATTTCAGCTGGAATAGGCTCCAGCGTACCCCTGCAACCCTAATAAGGATAAGCAGTATAGAAAAAGAATCGATTGGATGAATCATGTTATGGTATTTAATTTAATTTAGATTTATTTTATTTTATTTTGTTTAGTTGTACTTTACTTTATTTAATTTAATTTAATTCAGTTTTATTTAGTTTTATTTTATTGTGCTTAGTTTTATTGTATTTAGTTTAGGTTTCATTAGTTTTATCTTAATTTATTTTGTTTCATGTAGTTTTGTTTTAGTTTTATTTTATTTTAATTAGTTTATTTTATTTTATATTGTTTTATTTAATTGTTTTAGTTTTATTTGATATCGTTTTGTGTAGTTTTATCTCATTTTGTTTTTTTATTTATTTCATTATTTAAGTTTTAATTTATTTAGATTTACTTAGTTTAGTTTGGTCTTATTTTATTTCATTTTGTTTACTTTTATTTTTGTTACAACAATGATTTTGGTGCACTTTTAACTTGATCTGCACCAACATTTACTGCGTTCTTCCTCGGCCTGTGCTTGACCTCCACACAGTTTTTGCCTAATCCTGCTGACCACAAACTAGTAGCAATTGAAAGTAGCTTCTCGCCTGGTGCAGGGGTTGCCGGCAGAGGAAATACGCCGCCATTGTGCTAAAGCCCCATCCGTAACATTCCGCCTCACCAGCAAGATCACACTTTGAGTCAACTCAGGGATGTAGCAGGCGGCGTATATCCCGCCGGGAGAGGACTTTGAATAATTTATTTCCACCAGGGAGCCTTTTTTTCATTTCCCTTTTCCCCGGTGTGGCGTCGAGGAGGTGATTCAATACCTGCGCTGATCCCTGCAACTTTGGGAAATTTCCAGATCCGCCCGGATCATATGAAAAAATAAAACCACGGCATTAATCTAATCAAAGTGTTGGTTAACTAGCCACACGGTGGCGGCTGCTACTGCGTTTAATGACCTGCGTGAAAAAAGCAGCCCTATCTTGACGTGTAGGATGTGCCGACGCAGCTTTTATATCAGCCCTCAGCCGCACTGCAACTCCAAATGCAATGCAGGACAAATAAAGCTGATAAGCTTGGAAGGTTTTTTGGTTTACAACATATTTTCCGAACTTTTCTGTTCCAAAGGCTGCAGTGTGCAGGCCAGACCTGCAGTTTTTCTCTTTTCAGCTTGAGAACTGAAACAAATGAGGTTTTATTTTTCTAAAGATTCACTCAAAGGAAAAAATAACCCTACAACTTTTGTCCATTGTGTTTGGGCTTCTTTGATTTCACCAGAAGCTTCTAAAATATACTTTTAAAGAGCTCTAACTCATAACTCAAATATCCCAAACCAAAATCCGGTCTGCTGGTTTGAATATGTTACCTTTTTGTATTCTGCTACATTTACCAGCTTATATATGACAAAAAGCTTCTAAAATATACTTTTAAAGAGCTTTCTCGACGTATTATGTGCTGTAACTCATATTCCAAACCAAAATGCAGCCTGTTGGGTTGAGTCTATTTATCATTTGTTATATTCTGCTGCATTTACCATCTTAGATTTCACCAAAAGCTTTAAAATTATACTTTTAAAGAGCTTTGGTGACATCTTACATGACCTAACTCAAATATTCCTAACCACAATTGAATAAAATATATTACATTTCATTCATTGCTTATTTGTTATGTTCTGTTATATTATCAGCCTATTTCACCCAAACTGCTGACTCCTGGGTGGAATACATATTCTACTTTATTAGCCAGCTGAGATTTCACCAAAAGCTTCTAAAATATACCCTTTAAAAAGCTCTCACAACTTGTTATGTGACACAGATCAAATATTTCAAGCCAAAATCTGCTGGGTTGAATATGTTGTTTATTATTTATATTCTGCTATGACAAAAAAGCTTCAAAAATATACTTTTAGAGCTCCCGTGACATACATTATTACACAATGTAACGCAAATATTCCAAAATAAAATATGGTCTGCTGGGTTGAATATGTTTTTTATTTGTTGTATTCTGCTGCATTTGCCATCTTAGATGTGACAAAAAGCTTTGAAAACATCTTTTTAAAGAGCTTTCGTGTAAAGCAAATATTCCATACCAAAATCCCATCTGAAGCTTTGAATAACATGGATATTTTTATATTCTGCTACATTTACCAGGTTGGAGAGCTTTTGTGACATATTACGCGTTGTAACGCAAGTACACCAAACCAAAATGCCATCTGATAATTTGAATCAGTTAGTTATTTTTTATATTCTGCTACATTTACCAAAATTTCATGAAAGCTTCTAAAATATACTTGTAAAGAGCTTTTGTGATGTACAATATTACAGGATGTGACACAAATATTCCAAACCAAAAGGCCATCTGATGATTTGAATCAGTTATTTTTGATTTTCTGCTACGTAACACATTCAATTTTAAAAAACGCCTCTTAAATATACCTTTAAAGACATTTTGTGACATATTACGCAGATATTCCAACCCAAACTTAGTCTGCTGTTTTATTCTGCTACATTTACCCGGTTTCGATGTGCCCAAAAGCTTTTAAAACATACTTTTAAAGACCTTTCGTGACACATTACATGGTGCAAATATTCTATACCAAATCCCCTCTGTTGGGTTCAATACGTTGCTTGTTTTTGTATTCTGCTACCAACTTAGATTTCTTAAAATGCTTGTAAAATATTATTTTCAACAGCCAGGCTATCACATACACACATGAGAAGAGTGCAGATGAATATGTGTCAAAATGATTGATGTTGGATATCAGAACTGTTACCAGTGTTGCAAGCCTGGTATCGGTAGGGTTGATATTTAGGTATCACATGGAAATGTGTGTTTCCCTATCTGCACTGATACTGCTAATGATTACATGACGCTGGTCCCACCTCTGTGAGGGAGCACTCGTGCTCGTCCCATAAAGCCCAATGTAAGCGCTGTCTGGTACTCCACGTGTTTCCCACAAGAGGTTTACTTTCTGAGCTGCCGTAGCCAATCGTCCTTCCTTCCTTCTCCTCCTCCCAGCCGAATCAATCAGCCAGGCTTCCATCCCGGGGAAAAGTATCGACGGGGTCCGAGCTCCAAGATAAAGACAAGGCGGAACAGTGAAAGAACGCATGGCCGGCGCCCCGCAGTGCGGCTTATGTTGATCCGGCAGCTTCATTGAAAGGCAGAACCACTGCTGGTGCCAATATAATCTTGCAACACTGGATCACAAACTGTATTTATTTCTAGAAGCCGTGTCGGATTCATGTGGGAGAAAGGAAACATGATCCCTTCCCGTTTGGTATCCACGGCGGTGGTAGGGCACGGCGAGCGAAGAATGCTTGCCCACGTTGAACGTACGGGTAGTCCATCGTCGCTTTAGCTTCATAAATGGCATACAATCACGCTGATATAAAATATTCCAGACAAATAAAGGCAGGATGAGATTGATATCGGTGATTTTTCATCTACACCAAATCAAGGCCCAAAATGACTGATTCTGCAGTGAAACTGATGCTCGCACTTAACTTCTGAAGCAGTTATGCAGGCGGCCCAGTCTACACGTAGCCATAGTTCTTGCAAAAGGGAGATGTTTTTCTGCCCTGTCATCCTCACGTCCTCAGGTTTTTTCTCGAACGAAAGTTTCTAAAACCTCTTGCCAAGGTGGAGGTTTGCGGATTTCTCCAGATCCACATCATCACTCTACACACATTCCTCAAGCAGCTCACGCCTTTGTTTGGCGCCGGGTGTACTGCTCTCCTGCTCGGCGTCTGACGCAAAATCACACGTTGGACGAGATGGAAGTACTGGGCAAGGGAGCAGAGCTGTCCGACTCCAGATCATTTGTTTTGATGCCAGAAGACATTGTGGTAGTGGTGGGGGAGGATACAGAACAACTCAAAATCCTTTATCCACTGCCAGGCGATATTTGCTTCTTATAGTCTGAATTTTTGTGGTTAGGAAAGCCCAAATGGTCTCTCCCCTCTCATGGGGAAACTCAATGGACGTCTTGTGTGACGCTTGTTGCACTGATTTGTGTTGTCGCTCTTTGTTATTGTAAGTTGCATTTGTTAAATAAAGAATTTTTAAAATTTTGTATTTATCTTCTTTGTTTTTCCTCACCCTGATTGTTTGTTTATGTGTATTTTTTTATTACGAAAAATGTATAAACGTCATGTGTGCACGGACAAGTACCTGCCTTTGTGTGACGTATTACGGAAGTCACGTCAAGGGATGAGCAGTATTTAACTACTGCCGCCTAGAGGCTTGGCATGCTTGTAAATGCACTTAAAAACGCATTCCAGCGTTTGCCTTGTCCACACGTATTTTTAAAACCGCTTATTTATTCCTTTCTGTTTTTGAAAAAAAAATTGAGTCCAATGTGACCAACTGGATGAATCCCTGTTAGTATATTTTTATTGCTACATGGAACCAGCATTCATGATATGCACGCTCTAAAGGTTATGCAATTTGGCAATTTGTTGAAAGGTGTGTGTTAAAAAAATAGCAGTGTGGCATTCAATCAGTGATCAGTGATCAATTTTGTGAAAAAAGCGGTGTGAATCTGGTGGCCCCTATTTAAGGATGAAAGCAGCACTTGTTGAACATCATTTCTCTTTGAAAGCCTGAGGAAAATGGGTCCTTCAAGTCATTTTTCAGAAGAATAGCATACTTTGATTAAAAAGTTGATTGGAAAGCTTATGAAGAGCTGCAAAAAAATGTCAAAAAAACTTTTCAGCTAAAATGATCTCCGATGCCTTGAAATTGAAAGCAAAACCAGAGACACGTGGCGGAAAATGAAAGACAAAATGGATGGAAGAATTACCAGAACGGCAAAGGCTGAGCCAATGATCAGCTCCAGGTTGATCAAAAACAGTCTGGACTTACCTGAAAGTACTGTGACAGTTAGCAGACGTCTTTGTGAAGCTAATCTATTTACAAAAATCCCCCGCAAAGTCCCTCTTTTAAAAAAAGCCAAGTGCAGAAGCAATTATCATCTGCCAAAGATTTTACCAAAGCATTTTGTGGACTTATGAGAGTAAAATTGTTCTTTTTAGGTCCAAGGGCCGCCGACAGTATGTTAGACGACCCCCAAACTCTGAATTCAAGCCAGAGTACACATTGAAGACAGTGAAGCCTCATGATATGGGCATGTTTCTCCTACTATGGTATTGGGCCTAATTATCCCATAGCAGGGATCATGGATCAGTTTGCATTTGTCAAAATACTTGAAGAGGTCATGTTACCTTATGCTGAAGAGGGCGTGCCCTTGAAACACGACAATGACCCCAAACATTCTAGTAAACCTGCAAAATCTTAAATTTTGTTATGGCCAACCCAATCCCTGGATCTTAATCCAATGGAGAACTTGTGGGGTGACATCAAAAATGCTGTTTGTGAAGCAAAAGCAAGAAATGTTCATGAATTATGGAATGTTGGTAAAGAATCTTGGAGAGGACTAACAGCAAAAAGGTGCCACAAGTTGGTGGAGTCCATGCCACACAGATGTGAAGCAATTTTAAAAAACTAAATATTACTTTAGTCATTCACAGGATTATGAAATCATAGAAACAAAAAAGTTTGTACAAAATAGTTTTGAGTCAACAACTATTTTTTTGAACACCCCTTTCAACTAATTGGCCAATTGCACAGCCTTGTGCATATCGTGAATGCTGGGTCTTGTTTGTTTTCTGAGAATCTACTGCACCTACTGGTAACTTGTTTGCCAGGTAGCAATACAAATATACTAATAACAGTACTAGTTTATCTGGTTAGTCACATTGCACTGCTATTATTTGGAACGCTTCTGTATATAATGTTATATGTAATGAGAATAAAGTCACAGTTATAAGGAGAGAAAAAAATTACAAGAAGAACATTTAAATTTGAAAAAAAAGACAATATCACAAATGACAATAAAGTCAAAGTATTACGATAATAAAGGCATAATTTTATAAAAATAAAATGTAAGAAAAAAATAAAGAAGTTTAAATATCTGAAAATTTTAAAATAAATAAATAAATGGCAACACCAAAATATTATAAGAATATTGAAATATTCTGATATATTCTTGTTGATTTACAAGAATAAACTCGTAATATGAGGAAAAATAATTTCATTTTAGAAGCGTAGAGTTAAAATATTAAGCAAAATAAAGTCATTTTAAGAAACCAAAAAATTTGAAAATTACAATATTGCGGGTATAAAATCCATCCATCCATTTTCTTCCGCTTATCCGAGGTCGGGTCGCGGGGGCAGCAACCAAAACAGGGAAGCCCAGAGGTCCCTTTCCTCAGCCACTTCGTCCAGCTCTTCCCGGCGGATGCCGAGTCGTTCCCAGGCCAGCTGAAAGACAGTCTCTCCAGCGTGTCCTGGGTCTTTCCAGAAGGCCTCCTGCCGGTTGGACATGCCCTGAACACCTCCCCAGGAAGGCGTCCGGGAGGCATCCTAACCAGATGCCCGAGCCACCTCATCTGGCTCCTCTCAATGCGGATGACCAGCGGTTCTACTCTGAGTCTCTCCCGGATGACAGTGCTTCTCACCCCATCTCTAAGGGAAAGCCCAGCCACCCTGCGGAGAAAACTCATTTCGGCCGCTTGTACCCGCGATCTTGTCCTTTCAGTCCCTACCCAAAGCTCATGACCATAGGTGAGGGTAGGAACGTAGATCGACCGGTAAATTGAGAGCTTTGCCTTTTGGCTCAGCTCTCTTCACCACGACAGACCGGTGCAGAGTTTGCATCACTGCAGACGCCGCACCAATCCGCCTGTCCATCTCACGTTCCATCCTTCCCTCACTCGTGAACAAGATCCCGAGGTATTTAACTCCTCTAATTGAGGCAGGACCTCATCGCCGACCCGGAGATGGCACTCCACCCTTTCCCTAACGAGAACCATGGACCTGGAGGTGCTAATTCTCATCCCAGCCGCTTCACACTCAGCTGCGAACCGATCCAGTGAGAGTTGAAGGTCCCTGCTCGATGAAGCCAGCAGGACCACTTCATCTGCAAAAAGCAGAAACCAAATCCCATGGCCACCAAACTGAAACCCCTCAGCGCCCTGGCTGCGCGTAGAAATTCTGTTCATGAAAGTAATGAACAGAATCGGTGACAAAGGGCAGCCCTGGCAGAGTCCAACTCTTACTGGAAACGGGTCCGACTTATTGCCGGCAATGCGAACCACACTCTGACACCTGTCATACAGGGAACGAACCGCCTGGATTAGGTGGTTCGATACCCCATATTCCCGGAGCACTCCCCACAGTATTTCCCGAGGAACACGGTCGAATGCCTTCTCCAACTCCACAAAACACATGTAGACTGGTTGGGCAAACTCCCATGCACCCTCAAGGACCCTGCCGAAAGTATAGAGCTGGTTCGCAGTTCCACGACCAGCACGAAAACCACATTGCTCCTCCTGAATCCGAGATTTGACTATCCGGCGGATAGGGGCACCGACCCCGATGTCCGTGTGATGCTGCAGAGTCGTGTCAACCAAAACACGCCCATAGCATCCAGGGCTTTAAGGAACTCTATTATGAAATTGTGAACTCCAGATGCTTAGTTATGCAATGTGTCTTCAGTCACTTGAGGTTAGCCAGAAGTGTACCAAAACATGTCCTGTTAGGGAGAAGTTTCCGGGAAAGTACATGCGTAGTGTGGTGTGCCAAAAAGTGTACAAAAACATGTCCTGTTATGGAAAGGATTCCAGGAAAGTACGGGCGGATCTCATCCACCCCTGGGGCCTTGTCACCAAGGAGCTTTTTGACCACCTCGGTAACCTCAGCCCCAGAGATAGGGGAACCCGCCTCAGAGTCGCCGGGCACTGCTTCCATGTTGGAAGACGTGTCAGTGGGATTGAGGAGGTCTTTAAAGTTTTCCCTCCACCTGTACACAACATCTCGAGTCGAGGTCACACCGTCCCCACCATACACGGTGTTGACTGTGCACTGATTTCCCCTCCTGAGACGGCGGATGGTGGACCAGAATCTCTTTGAAGCCATCTGGATGTCGTTTTCCATGGCTTCTCCAAACTCCTACCATGTCCAAGTTTTTGCCTGAGTGACTGCCAGAGCCGCCAACCGCTTAGCCTGCTGGTTCCTGTCAGCTGCCTCCAGAGTCTCATGGGGCAAAACGGCCTGATAGGACTCTTTCTTCAGCTTGACGGCATCCCTCACCAATGGTGTCCACCAACGGGTTCTGGGATTACCGCCACGACAGGCACCGACCACCTCATGGCCACAGCTCCGATCAGCCGCTGCAATGTCCGCTGCCTCCTTCGGAACTTGGTCAAAGCTCTCCTGCAGGTGGGAGTTGAAACTCCTTCTGACAGGGGACTCTGCCAGACCCTCACAATGCGTTTGGGTCTGCCTGGTCTAACCGGCATCCTTTCCCACCATCGGAACCAACTCACCACCAGGTGGTGATCGGTTGACAGCTCCGCCCCTTTCTCCACCCGAGTGTCCAAAACATGTGGCCGCAAGTCCGACGACACAACCACAAAGTCAATCATCAAATTGCGGCCCAGCGTGTCCTGGTCCCAAGTGCACATGTGGACAGCCTTATGCTTGAACATGGTGTTCATTATAGACAATCCGTGACGAGCACAGAAGTCCAATAACAAGACACAGCTCGGGTTAAGATCAGGGGGGCCATTCTTCCCAATCACACCTCTCCAGGTCTCACTGTCGTTGCCAACATGAGCGTTGAAGTCACCCAACAAGGGAATCCCCCGAGGGATCCTTCTCTAGTACTTCCTCTAAAGACTCCAAAAAGGGTGGGTGTTCTGAACTGCTGTTTGGCGCATAAGCACCAACAACAGTCAGGACCCGTCCCCCCACCCGAAGGCATAGGGAAACTACCCTCTCGTTTACGGGGTAATCTCCAATGTGCAGGCTTGGAGCCGGGGGGCAACAAGAATTCCCACCCCTGCTCGTCGCCTCTAATTGCCGGCAACACCAGAGTGGAAAGAAGTCCAGCCCCTCTTGAGAGGATTGGTTCCATAGCCCTAGCTGTGCGTTTAGGTGAGTCCGACTATATCTAGCCGAAATTTCTCCACCTCACGCACCAGCTCAGGCTCCTTCCCCGCCAGAGAGGGGACATTCCACGTATCGACAACTAGCTTCTGTAGCTGAGGATCGGACCGCCAAGGCCTCCGCCTCCGGCCGCCACCCAGCTCACTAAGCACACGAGCCCTTTGGCCCCTCCCACGAATGGTGAGCTCATGGGAGGGGGGACCCACATTACCTTTTCGGGCTGTGCCCGACCGGGCCCCATGGGTGCAGGCCCGGCCACCGTAGGTGGGGCACGGTCGCCATCGTGCCCCACCTCCAGGTCTGGCTCCAGAGAGGGACCCCGGTAACCCGCGTCCGGGCGGGGTTTTAAGTCATAATATGAAAATAAAATTTACAAAGATTCTAAGGAGAAACTTTAAATTAAAAAAAAAAAAATTTTTAATCACCTGTAGTTAAAAAAAAGTTTTATTCTAACGAGAAAAACAGGCGCAATTTTACGAGAATAAAGTTGGAATATTATGAAAAATAATTGTTTCAAAAGCATAGAACTGAAATATTAAAGAAAAAATTATTTTTAAATTCATAATGTAAAAAAAATAAACAAAAAAAAGTTGTAATTTGGGAAAAATTATGCTGGGGAAAGCGTTATACTATGGCAAAAAAAAACAAAACAGACGACAACAACCCCCCTCCCAACTCCCGGAGAGAGTAAACTTTAACAGAAAAGGTAGTAGTCTAACAAGAAAAAAGGTCACAATTTTTCAAGAACTTGTAATATTATAAGGAAAATCAATGTCATTTTAGAAGCATAGTGTTACGGTTTTGCATTGCAGCGACGATCCCAGGATGCGTGAGATGAGACTCAAATGCAAGTAAACTTACTTGTTTATTGATATTTGCTGCTATGCAGCGACAGCAACAGGAGACAGGCAAACAGAACGCAATGCTCCAACAACTAACCAGCCTACACCCTCCACTAAACCATCAGACACAACAGGAGGCGCTACTAAAATAAGAGCACCAAACTTGAAGTGAGGCATAAAAGAGAACAAAAGCAAAACTGTCACGCAGACTAACATACAGATCTTGACATATACAAAAAGAAAGAATACAAGTTTTTAAAAGTCGTAGTATTACAAATATTATAAACAAACAACACAAATTGAAGTATTTTTTAGAAAAAATTAAAAACTACTTTTCCTGCTCTTATCCTGTCAAAAACATTAACGTCACATGATGGTGTTGCCTTCACTGACTACAACAGTTCCATGTAAATATTGCCTTTCTCTCTGCAAAGGCTCAAATGCACTCTCTGGCTGGTGTTCTGTCTAAAAATCAATGGCAGCGTTTCTTTTCCAAGAGTAAATGTCAGCTTTCTTTACTGCAGCAGACATTTCACACGAGCTGAACTTTAAGATTAAGTTCTGAGACGCTAAAGTTGCGGATGCATTCGCTGCACTCCTGCCGGCGCCTTCATGGGGTGCCAGCAGCCTGCAGGGGACGGCCTTTGTTGAAAAAGCGCGTCAGAGGTGCCGTCGTAAAGTCTTCTGACCTTTGCTTTTACTTCACTGTTTTGTGTTCCCAGCTGTTAAGGCTGTGTGTTGACTCATTTTTATGTGCACAAGTGCTGCTGAGACTTGGGGAACTGCGGATCATTTACGCAAATGTTGTGACATATTGTCTATGAGGTATATTGTAGTCTCTCTTGTTGCCAGCTATGTAAACAATAATGGCTGTATGTTGAATCATTATCATGTGCACGAGTGCTACAGGTACTGCAGGTGCTGCTTTTTTGAAAGAATTGGCACTTTGGCCACATTTTAACTGTGAGGTAACCATGTGTTGCCAGCTATATGGGCCGTGTGTTGATTCATGTTCATGTGCACGAGTGCTGCCAGGACTTGGAGAGCTGAGGTTCATTGAAGGAAACAATGGCCACAATTTGGAAGTGTTCACTATGAGATATACTTTTTCATATGTACAGTATATTAATCTATTTAGGTTGTGTGTTGACTTATTTCCATTTACATGAGTGCTGCCAGGACTTGGGAATCTGTGGTTCATTGAAGGAAACATGGACACTTTGGCCACAATTTGCACATGAGCTGTACTCTCTCATGTTGCCAGCTATTTAGGCTGTGTGTTGAATCATTTTCCTGTGCACGAGTGCTGCGGGTGCTGGGGGAGCTACAGTTCTTTGATGGAATTATTGACACTTTGGCCACAATTTAGACTATGAGGTGTAGTTACTCGTGTTGCCAGCTATTTAGTCTGCGTTCACTCATTTTTATGTTAAATGTTATAATCTTAATATATATCACATATCACGTTCCCTATGAGGTAGCGGCAGCATCGTGGGCCCGCCCAAGTGCTGCTGGCACTGGAGAGCTGCGGTTCATCGAGCGAAATATTGACCCCAATGTTTCCCAGGAAGAGGCAATCATACCTTGCTTCCCAATGATGTAAGTCATCATTCCCCCACACTGAAGCGCCGGCAGCACTCGTACACCCCCCGACGAGTTACCTATGACTTGTCGTAGCCCTGAGGAGTATTGTTCACCAAATAGCGGGACGGTTTTCCCGTGACATGGCATTGTTTTGAAAACTCCTATGATAGACTGTGATATGTTCACTGTCCACCGGTTTGTTTTTGTGCTGCGCTAGATTAGAAGCTGTTGCACAAACAGCAACAATTTATCTCAAGTATTCTAATGCTGTGACGACGCACGCGCAGCTTCATCGCAGACAAAATAATAAGAGAAATGATAAACGATGAGCGTAAAAGGAAGGGGGGGGGGCGGTGGATCCCCTGCACGTGCACGACCTGTTGTCTTTGCGGGAAAGACGAAGCGCGTCCCCGTGCGAGGAGGAAGAGGAGGAAGCGCATCCAACAAGTGGCCGCACTCACGCACACCCACCGCGGACCCGCAGCTTCTCTCCGTGGCTCGATGACGCGCACCTCACCTCACGCACCCACCCTTCCGCGCACACGCTGCAGCAGCCGTGCGTGCGCGTGTGCGCGCGCACCTGCACGGATTTGATGTTTTTTTTTTTCAAGAATGAAAGACTGATTTGTGTCAGACCCAACATCTCGTCCATGGACTCGCCGCCGCCGCCGCCGCCGCGCTCCCCCGGTGGCCATCCAGGCAAGTCGGGCTCCAGTCGGTAGATCCCCCTCCACCCGCCTCCAGACACACACCCCGGCAGTTAGGACGGAGGTGGCCGCCGGCCGCCGGACTAGCCGGTCGCAGCCATGCCGATGCACCCGATCACGTCCACGCTCATGTACCGGGGGATGTGCACCATCCCGGACCTCCTCAACTACAGCGCCCCGGTCAACCTGCCCGAGGACGAGGTTGAAGGTGAGAGATTTACCTGGGGGGCTCCCCCACAGCTGGGTGGGTGGCTCGGTGGGGGACATAACATTAGGTACACCTGCACAGTCTTGACATGCAGATATTCTGGCCACTCTGCACAGCCAGCCACAATATTAGGAACAGCCCTCCCTCAGTCGTGGTCGTTTTGGCGTCTCTGCAGGTGCGTGCTTGTGACTCCAGTGTGTAGTTGGCCGTGCGTGTAATGATGATGTGCTGCTGTCACTGAAGGTGCACGTGACTAGTGTATGTTGGGAGGCTACCTGTTTTTTGACCCTAATTAATATGCACTCTGTTGTTTTCAGACATAATGTCCTATGTGACATAACTACGCCATGCTGTAGTGCTAACATTACCAAAACAAAAACGGTATGGATCTCTGCCAACTATCCGTCCGTCACCTCCAGACTTGCATGTCTGCGTTTTAAGATGTGTAGCGAAGCCTGCTCTACATCCGGCGCAACGTTTCAACGGGCTTCAAAGATCGGAAACGCTGCTAACGTGTCAGTAAAAACAGTCGGAACCTCCGACGTCCGCTGAATTGGGAATTCAGACATTTCCCCACAAGTCTGTGGTAGCTTCAAATCCCCATCACGAATCAGTCAAACATTTAGCAACGCCAGCCTAGCTTTGTGATGCTAAAGGGCTAACATTACCTTCACGTTTGAACAGCAAAATCATGAGCAAAACACGCCCTTACGTCTGGAGCTGACCCACGCGTAGTTGGTAGAGCGCTGTGCTGTGTTTTAAGATGTGTAGCAAAGCCTGCTTGACGTCATTGTGGCACAAAAAGCAAGCGGGCTGGAACCACCGGCACGACGAGATGTCACGAACGTACGTCTCCGCGATCTACAAAGATCAGACGGAAACGGAAATACATCCGAATTTGGAATTGCCGCCACGCATCAGGTGAGCAATACCAGCACAGCTACGTGCGCTACGGCGTATTTTAACGGCAATGTCAGGCGAGGTCAGTTGTCAGTTGTCTTTAACCACAGTAAAGACTTAGTCTAACGACGCCTCCTAAATGGACCCGGCGATGCGATCCATTTGGGTCTTTGCGGTCTCCACGGTGCTGCTGACTGCAGCGCAGGGATGCTTGGCGCTAATGCCCTTTTAACAGCAGCGACCGGGGCCATTCCGGCCTACTGGCGCATTAGTCATGTCTTCTCTGGGGGGCGGCGGGGGGTGGGTCTCTCTCTCTTTAAACACTCTTTAAAATTGCAGACCTCCTCAAGCAACGGCAATTTGGATCAGAACCACAACAATAGCTCGCTTAATGATGCTAGCAAAAATATACATTTGAAACCTACTAATGGAGTGTTATATACCATCTACCAACAATTTGACAAGAATATACTCACAATATTGTGACGAAAAATTAACAAAGTTGGAAAAAAAAAACATTTTTTATTTGAACAACCCAAACAAAATTGTAATGTGACGAGAAGCAAGACAAAATATTATAGGAATAAAGTCATAATTACTAGATTACATATTACAAGAAGAAAGCTGAAATAGTCAGAAAAAAAAGGGAATTTCATGACAATAAAGTTAAAATATTATGACAATTTGTTCACAAAGATGCAATTTCACAAAAATAAACACATAATATCACTTTTGTAGCAGTTCAAATATTAACGCTCTCATGTCATTTTCACAGCAAAGTCTGTTCCTTTTCTTTGTTTTTATGTCCAGCATCCTCGAAAAGGGTTGCTCACAAGGATATGTTGTAACAAATGGTTGCAAAAAATCCAGGGCTTTCTTAGCAATACCTGGATACTAGTTCATCATTGAGTGTTGTTGTTCTGATGAGTTGCTGTTGAACCTGGCTCTGCTGAATTTCAATGATTGACATCTGCTGTCTCAACAGCAAACATGAACGGCTGTCTCGTCCTATGACTCTCTTGTAGGGAAATATCCGTCCAGAGACTTTGCAAGCTCATCTAAGTGCATGGCAATTGTTTACTTCAGTTTCATTGATACAGAAATATCTCCGATTACAGACACGTCTTTGATCTTACCTACACAGCCGTGCAGAAGCAGGAAGTTATTGTTCTCTGTTCGTCGTTTCCATAACGGTAGCTTTTTTGAAAAGCCTTCAGGTGTTCCATGATATTGACTCCACCCCCCTGCATCTGCTGATTGAGATGATTGGGAGCTGCGAATATATCAGCCATGTACGCTTACATTTAAAGATTTTTGAAGCAATCTGCGTGACAGTGTAGATGCTCTTGCAAAAACAGGGCTAATTCCACACTCTTGGCAAAAACACGATTCAGCGCCTGTCCCCGGGATAACCACCGAATATTGGAATGGAGCAGAAGCACCTCGAATTTAGAACCCATTTCTCTACACAGCTCACTGAAGATGCAGTGCCTCAGAGCACTTTTTCGCACATAGTTCACACATTCCACCACAGTTTTTAATACTTCTGCCATTTTTGGAGACAAGGTTTTTGTTGCCAACGCATGCCTGTGCAGAATACAACGAGTCGGCCTTTACCAGCGCACCAAAACCAGACTTTCTTCCCAGCATGACTGGAGCTCTGTCCGTGCAATCGGCAGAAACCATATCCCATGCAAGATTGTTGTCTCTGAAGAAGTCACCCACAAGCTTCTTCACATCGGCTGCTTTCGTTGTTGTTGTAAGAGGCTTACAAAATAAAAACCTTTCTTTTATCATGTCGTCTGTCACGTAGCACACAAAAACAGCACGCTGGCTTAGATCCGAAACGTCTGTGGTTTCGTCGAGTTGAAGGCTGAATTATCAGGGGGTTGAAATCAGATCCCCGACTACTTGAGCCAAGATGTCTTTACTCATGTCTTCTATTCTGTCACTGACGGGGTCATTTGAAAGGGGAATTTGGGATAATTTACCTTTAACGCAGCTGGTTTCACGAGTGTTTCACCAATGGTGCGTGGCTTGCCCTGCTTTGCGATCAGGTAAGCAACTTCGTGCGATGCTGTGAGGATTGGTTTGTTAACAGGTACAAATCCTAGAGCAGGCAGAGTGGCCCTTTCATCGAATCTGGCTCTCTTCACCTTGATCTCAGCAAGTGTTGTGTTCTTGTATTCCCCGTCTCCATGCAGCTTCAAGAAGCGTTCCTTTAGTTGCTCAACTTGGCGTTGCAAATCATGCAGATAGGACGCTCACTCCCATCACGCTCAGTGATACGTGAGACTCCATGTTGTGCGTATTCATCCGACCACGTTCTTCTTTTGCCCGACATAGTTAGTATGGATAAAATATTATATAAATCACACAACGTACTACAACGACAGTCACGCGTTGACTGCTGAGCGCCCACTAAATTCCCTGCAGCGCTGATTGGCCAAGCAGTGCAGCATGATCATCTGCAGCCAGTGATGGCCAAGAGGGGCGTATGTGTCATCACGAATTTACACGACAATTCAAGTGTGTCCCGACTTCTCCGGCGGAGGCTCTGCCGAACCCCTAAGATCGACTCACTGAACCCCCTGGGTTCGATCAAACCTAGGTTAAGAACCACTGGACTGGGGGAAGACAATGGGAAGAAAGTCATAATATTGCAGAATGAAAATTATGAAGATTATTTAAGAGGAATATTGGACGTTGGAACTTAAAATAACAGCAAAAATGGGGGAGGGTGTGCTGTAATGTTACAGCAAGTCAAAATATTCCAAAAGAGGTTGCAATATTATGAGGAAAACTAAAAACTATTAAAATTAGAGGAACACTTTTCAATCAGAGTATAGTAACCTATCAGTCAAACTTCTGGGATATTGATCCGGTCAGTTAAGTAGCAGAGGTCCTTAAACCCTCAGCAGGATCGGTATCTGCTCCTTTGTGCAAGGAGGAACAGGATGAGCACTGCCAGAGCCTACAAAATGACCTCCAGCAGGCCACTGGTGTGAATGTCTCTGACCAAACAATCAGAAACAGGCTCAAAGAGGGTGGCCTGAGGGCCCGACTTCCTGTAGTGGGCCCTGTGCTCACTGCCGAGCACCGTAGAGCTCGATTGACATTTGCCATAGACTACTAGAATTGGCAACTACGCCACTGGCGCCCTGTGCTCTTCACCGATGAGAGCAAGTTCAACGTGAGCACCTGCGACAGAAGTCAAAGGGTCTGCAGATGCCAAGAAGAACGTTATGTTGCCTGCAACATCATTCAGCATGACTGGTTTGGTGGTGGATCAGTGATGGTCTGGGGAGGAATATCCCTAGAAGGACGCACAGACCTCTGCAGGTTAGATAATGGCACCCTGACTCCTATTAGGTATCAGGATGAAATCCTTGGACCCATTGTCAGAACCTACCCTGGTGCAGTGGGACCTGGGTTCCTCCTGGTCCACGACAATGTGGCTAGAGTATGCAGGCAGTTCCTGGAGGATGAAGGAATTGATAACATTGACTGGCCCCCATGTTCACCTGACCTAAACCCAATAGAACACCTTTGGGACATTATGTTTAGGTCCATCCGGCGCCGCCAGGTTGCTCCTCAGATTGTCCAGGAGCTCAGTGATGCCCTGGTCCAGATCTTGGAGGAGATCCCCAGGACACCATCTGTGGCCTCATTGGAGTATGCCCCGACGTTGTCAGGCATGCGTACAAGCACGTGGGGGCCACACAAACTACTGAGAATCATTTTTAATGACATATTAGCAAAAAGGACCAGTCTGCTGCATCATTTTTTCACTTTCATTTTTGGGGTGTCTTTGATTTCAGCCCTCTGTAAGGTGATCATTTTCATTTCTATCAAATTATGTGGCATCATTTTGTTACTAATACATCACCTACTTATTATCAGGAAATACAGTGAGGGAAAAAACTATTTGAACCCCAGCTGATTTTGTAAATTTGCCCACTAACAAAGAAATGATCAGTCTATAATTTCAATGGTAGCTTTATTTGAACACTGAGAGACAACAATGACAAAAAAAAATCCAGAAAAACGCGTTTAAAAAATGAGTTATAAATTAATTTGCATTTCCATGAAGGAAATAAGTATTTGATCCCTTTGAAGAACGTGCTTCAGTACTTGGTGGCAAAACCTTTGTTGGCAATCACAGAGGTCAGACGTTTCTTGTCGTTGGCCACAAGGTTTGCACACATCTCAGGGGAATTTTGGCCCATTCCTCTTTGCAGATCCTCTCCAAGTCATTAATGTTTCGTGGCTGATATTTGGCAACTCCAAGCTTCAGCTCCCTCCACAGATTTTCTATGGGATTAAGGTTTGGAGACTGACTAGGCCACTCCATGACCTTAATATGCTTCTTCTTGAGCCAATCTTTTGTTGCCTTGGCCGTGTTCTTTAGATCAGTGTACTGCTGGAATACCCAACCACGACCCATTTTCAATGCCCTGACTGAGGGAAGGAGGTCACCCAACACTTGACGGTACATGGTCCCATCCATCCTCCCTTTGATGCGGTGCAATTGTCCTGTCCCCTTGGCAGAAAAACACCCCCAAAGCATAATGTTTCCACCTCCATATTTGACGGTGGGGACGGTGTTTTTGGAGTCGTAGGCAGCATTCCTCCTCCTCCAAACACGGCGAGTTGAGTTGATGCCAAAGAGCTCAATTTTGGTCTCATCTGACCACAACACTTTCACCCAGTCTTCCTCTGAATCAGTCAGATGTTCAGTGGCAAATTTCAAACGGGCCTGTAGATGGACTTTCTTGAGCAGGGGGACCTTGCGGGCACAGCAGGATTTCAGTCCTTCACGGCGTAGTGTGTTAACAACTGTTTTTGTGATGACTATGGTCCCAGCTGCCTTGAGATCATTGACAAGTTCCTCCCGAGTGGTTCTGGGCTGATTCCTCACTGTTCTCATGGTGCAATGGTGCAGAGTTTGGCATCTGGATTGATTGATTGCTTCTGTGGACAGGTCTCTTTTATACAGGTAACGAGCTGAGCTCTTTCTTAATTATAAAAAACAAAACAAAAACAAAATAAAGTTGGGATTTTTGGAAAAGTAGGTTGGAGGAAAGTTTATGATATAATGGGAATAAAGTCATAATGTTACAAAAAGAAAACTTTTAAAGATTTTTAAGAGGAATGTTGGAAGTTGAAAATAAAAAACATAAAAAGAGCAGCAAAAATTACAAAAAGACACTTCCTTGCAATGTTACAATAAGTGAAAATATTACGAAGAAATGTTGCAATATTATGAGGAAAACTAAAAACTATAAAAAATATATGTTCGTTTTTTAAAAGTCGTAATATTATGAGAAACAAACAAAAGTGAATGAAGTTGTAATATTTGGAAAATTGGGTCGAGGAAAACGCCAAAATATTATGGGATTAAAGTCAACATATGAGAAAAAAGACATAAAATTATGAAAATAATATATGAACTTTATTTAAGAAAAAAGTTGAAATTTTTGGAAAATGAATAATACAACAACAAAAATGGGGAAAAAGAGCTGACGGTCGTACTAAAAATAGGCTTTTGCAACTAAGCTGAGATGAATTTATAAAATAAATATAAATAACTTTTGAGCATATCTACATGTTCATTCATTTATTTTCTGTACCGCTTATCCTTACAAAATATCAAATTAGCAAAGTTGCATCCTTTAATTTTTCACTATGTGGCCTTTGCTGGAAAAAGTTTGATGTAGTGCTTTGGAGGCCTGCAAGCTCAAAACTCTCAAAGTAGATTAAAGCTTCCCAACTTTGCAGTGAAATGCAGTGCAGTGAATTGATTTTCAACGCCCCCGTGGCCAAAAGATGCGGTAATAATGTAAAGTGTTCGTGGTAGCACCGTGGCCCCCTGTCATAACGCCGGGTCCCCCCTAGGGGGCGTGCCCCCCAGTTTGAAAACCACTTGATTAAATGATTAGTCTCCCACCTTTAGTTTCCCAATACCGTAGATAGCGTTTGTGTGTAAGAAGAGCATTTATTGGGGGCTGGTGATATTTTCTATACTGCCTACAGTACCGGTCAAAAGTTTGGAGACACCATTACATTACATAACATAAGAAGGTGTCTCTATACTTTTGACCGATACTGCATGCACGTGCTGCAGTACTGCTTAAAAGCCGCTACTGAACATGCGCACTCCCGATGGGACTTGATTTTCAATTACTAGCACAGAGGCCCCCAGGGAGCGCTCTTGTGCCGCCGTACGAGTTGCCACTCAGATGTCAGAGATAAAACAGGAACAAATGCTATTTTTTCCCCATGTGTGTGTGTGTGTGTGCCTGCGTGTGTGTGTGTGTGTGTAAAAAAAAAAACGTCGAGGGGGCGGAAGCGCGTACGTTAATGTACAGTGATGAGAGCACATGCAAAAAATGAAAGCCATATTCTCCATTTCACCTCCTACACTCGAGGGATGAAAGAACATAAGATGGTCAAATTACCGGAGCTTGATATAGATTGGAACACGCACACACACAGACACACACACACGCCAAACTCCGCAGGTGGAATAAAGTGGGAAGTCCATTTCCATGCTGCAGACGTCAAAACGAGTCCCCGCGCTCCGCTCATTGCTGTTTTTTTGTGTGTGTTTTGTACGTCAGCAACATCCTGTAGACGCTCGTAAAAAAAAAAGAGAGAAATAAAAACGACACCCACTTTGTTGGGTACACTAATGAGCTCCAAAACAATCTTTTGCCTCCGCAAAGAATAGCAATGTTGTGTTGGCATCAACCTTTGCAGAAAAAGAGCTAAATACTTAGCTTGGCATTTGACCTGCGTTTTGTTGACGTCGGGTGCGGGCGTAGCACAGCCGCAACTTTTACCCCCAAACGCTAAATCACGCTAATCATACTCCAGTGAGTATCCCCCAAGGAACACAAGCAAATAAAGTCAAGTTGCTCTTTTGCACCCCCTACCTGTTGTACATTACCACTACATTACTATTACAGTAATACCATAGTCATTACCAGTGCACTATATCATTGCATCATTACTATTACCGTTACCTTTAACAGTACCAGTACATCATCATTACTAGTACTAGTACCATAACCATTACCATTATTATTAACAATATCATTACCATTACCAGTACCAGTGCACTACCATCACCATTATGATTATCATTACCAATACCATTAACATAATCATTACCATTACGATTACATTACCACTATCAATACCAGTACAGTGACCATTATCATTATCATGAACAGTACCATTACAAGTGTGATTATCATTGCCACCACCAGCACTATTACATTACTGGTACTGATTGCATGATCAGTGTCAGTGTCAGCATCAGTACCAGTACAATTACCACTACTACTACCATTACCATTGCCATTGCATGATCAACGTCAGCACCGGTATCATGTTGCAGTCGTCTTATGAACATGCAGAGGCCATCTTTGACGCCATCTCTCGCCATGTGAGAGGTCAACTGAGAGCCTGCGTGTCGAGCAGGCTTCCGTGTTTGGAGGTCTTCTGTTTATTTAAGTCACACATTTTGCAATTCAGTCTCTACTCTGCATCTTAGGGGTGACACTATGGACCCAACATTTGACTCTTGTGGTGTCTTTCCAACCCTCTGAGTTATGACTCCCCACCCGCCAGATATTTGGGAACCCATCTCCGACTGACATCTTGCAAGCGTCGCCGCCTTCCTGAGGGCGCAGTGCGCCTGTGAGGCCATCTTGATGTTTCTGCTACTCCTACTGAAGCCGCCGCAGCGAAAACATTGACTCATCGCTTGGCCCTGAGGTGGAGGGATGCCTCGCGCTCCTCCAAATACCGACATGCATACCAATGAAGATATTTCAAGACAAGCACGCAACACGCGGGAATCGCAAGCTGCTGCGGGGGCGGACCTCCCAAGGGCGCCGTGTCAGCTGAGGAACCCTTTAAATGTGAGAACACGTAACAAAGTCAGCAGTCAAACGTTTTTTTTCAAAACTATAAAGCCACAAGTGGCTTTTAAAGCGTCCATATTTATAACACCCCTGTTACCACGGAAACACACATGCACTATAAAAGCAACCTCATTCTTCCCCCCCCAAAAAATCTATGTCTTTCATGCACTCATGCGCCACTTTGAAGATGCAAAGATCCTCCAAGAGAGTCATTGACATCTCACTCTGACTCGCCAAAAAGGATCAACTTGACATGAGGGAGGAGAGGATGAGGATGAAGATGTGACAGGGTGAAGCGACCGGCTCATTTTTCTTTTTTTGATATTAACACAAAAATGGACCCTCGATAAAGATAATAAGGCTTACTTTTAGTTGACAGAGATACTGATTTTATCATATTATTTCCTTTTTCTTGTTATATATATATATGTACTGTATAATGTACTGGTAATAAGAAATAATAATAATAAACATTACATTTATAAAATATTCAAAGTTGTTAAAATATTGCTTGTGATAAATAATAGTAACTTAATCAATAATAATAATATTTTTGTATCAGTCTAGCCATGTGTTAAGGTTTTTTTTTACCATAAAAATTACATTTAAAATTTTTGTTACTATAAGAAAAACAATATTAAGCCTATTTAACACAATATTTGTTTAAAATATTTTTAAAATATGTGTTTGAAATACTTCACATGTTTTGTGGTGGTTAGATTTTGTTTTGTGTGTGGTGTTCACACCTTCCCATGTAATCTCATTTCTGAAATATGTATATATACTAAAAATACAGTTTAAAAAAAATATGTTTCATGCAACTTATGAGATGCGCCGGCTGTTTAAAAAAAAAAAAAAAACGAATCCTCCGCATCGTCACCCTTTGGAGTACAATTGTACACATCGTAAAAATGAAAAATGAAGAAAAGAAGGGAAGAAGAATGCAACTCTTCTAAAAAGGCATCCTACTGTGTTGGCTGGGCTGTTATCTTTCTTGCAAACACGCCGCAAGGTGGCGCTCTTAGCAGTGGCGGCTGCTGGTCAATCAAGGAGTGGAAGCTCAAAACGTGAAAAATGCTCGGGTGGAGCTTTATACTTCAAGATCGCTGATTCGCTCCTTTAACTGTCGATCACTATACTAGTACCCATAGACCTCCAGAGACGTCGAGCATGTGATGGGCGGGACAAAGCCCAGCATTTATCCAATGATCGCCCAGTTTCACGCAGAGGAACAACCCACTCTACTCTTCCCCGTCAAAGTCAGTAGATGCTCAGCGTCAGACTGTGTAAGGCTTTATTGAAACGCCGTGACTGGTTCTGAAAAGATGAAGGTATTCTAGCGCCTATTCAGTCAGTGACGTGAACACACAGCACAAATTTCACCGCATTTTTCGAGGCATTTTAGGGAAAGATGGGCACTTACTCTTACCAAACCCAGTCAATGGTTCTACAAGACACCCACCCACTGCGGCGGACGCGACTTTATTACCGCGGTAATCAAGTGTGATGACCTGCGGAAGGCGACGTGCTTCGCTTTGATTAGCAAACGGAGTGTAGCATGACGTCTACCGGCAACCATGAGACCCGGAGGAGAAACCGGAATAACGAGCTTTTCAAAAATAATAACAACACAACCTTTTGCCGCCTTCCGTCCTCAGCGGCGGATTCAGGACCAGGACGTTAGCAGCAGGGGGATTTCGTTTTGCAGCGTCTTCCGTCCGTCCTGCGGTGCTCACTGAGGTTGAAGTTGTCCAAAACTTCCTAACGAAGGGCTTTTTCCCCGCCTGCCCGCGTATCTCCGGATACTCAGGAGTCTTGTCAGAATCTTGTTATGGTCGTATTTTAATCTTGTGTGTGCCCGAGTCGGGCCGTTTCCAGCTAAAGATGGATTAAGGCTGCAAGGGCTGTTTAAAAATATTCTCTCGTTCTGATAAGGTGTCACATGAAGAGCGGCGCGGCGGTAATTAGACCCTTCAAAGACGCCGGGCTGACATCCACGTACGCTTCGGAGCGCCACAAAGCTCGCCGCCTTCGCGGTAATCCCCGTGGCGTTAGCCTGAGATTTCCCGGATGCTAATTTTAGCCGTTTGCGTAGCGTAGTGTTACATAACCACGAGTTCAAACACGGTTACACGATCGTTGCTCGTTAGCGCTGCTGCCTCACAGCCTGAAGGTCATGTTTGAGAACCAGGATGGGCCCCTTGACCTTGACCAAAGACCTTCACCAAAAAACACGGCTTTGGTGTGGACAAAAACACGTGCAGAAGGTTTGTTGAGAAGCCAGTGGTGATCTTCCGTCGCTAAAAAAACACGTACAAAACTACTACTACTTTTTTTTTAATGAAGACAATTTAGTCTGAAAGAGAGCTAATGTATGTAATTTTGTTAACAAAAATAACATTATTTTTTTAAAAACAAAAACAATGATAGAGTTTTTAATGCCAAACGTCACGGACAACCAAGTCCTAATGTACATGTTGAGGTAAAAAATAAAACAATTTAGTGTCTAACTTGTCGTTAATTTTTACCCATATGCATATGTTAAGCCTTGTTTCAAAACAGTTTCAAACTAAATTCATTCATTCATTCATTTTCTGTACCGCTTATCCTCATTAGGGTCACGGGGATGCTGGAGCCTATCCCAGCAGACTTTGGGCGAGAGGCGGGGTACACCCTGGACTGGTCGCCAGTCAATCGCAGGGCACATATAGACAAACAACCACTCACATTCATACCTATGGACAATTTAGAGTCGCCAATTAACCTAACATGCATGTTTTTGGAATGTGGGAGGAAACCGGAGTACCCGGAGAAAACCCACACACGCACGGGGAGAACATGCAAACTCCACACAGAGATGCCCAACGGAAATTTGAAGCCAGGTTTTTCAAGATCTCCTGACTGTGTGGCCAATGTGGTAACCACTCAGCCACCGTGCGGCCCTCAAACTAAATTTTTTTTAACCTTTAAAAGAAAGACAGACGTTGGGCTCTAATTTCATAGACCAGACACAGGCGAGGCGAAGGTGCGCCAAAGGGGCGTGTTTTAGGTGCATTTTGCAATTTCGTGGCAAAAAGGGAGGAGAGAAGGCGTGACTGGGTTGAACCCAGCCGGGTCAAATCTTCACCATTCAAATATGTTCCTCTCATCACCTTTAAATGCATCGCCGGTGAAGTGCATTGCAAGTTTTGTTGAATATGGATGAAGACAGTGGAAGACACCCAAACTTCTCCCAGACAGAAAGTGGTGTTTTGGTCCGGGAGGTCCAAGCTCGCAGCGGCTAAATATATATGGTCACGCGAGCAGACCTCCACTGGCTAATGATGCAAAAGCAGCCTGGGAGGAGATTACAAGTATCGTAAATCAGGTTTGCCCTGACGTACTGAGAATTGTTGCCCAGCGTAGAAAAGGGTTCAATAATGTCAGAAAAAGGGCACAAAAAAAAACTAGAAGCACCAGAGGCACTCTGTGGTGACTGGGGGCAGCCCTTCACCCAGTGAGACACTGAAATTGACGGGGGGCCGTTGCGTCCTCCACACTCTCAGCTGTCAGTATTGAGGGTTTTGGTGGGGTTGAGGTGGGTATTACAGGTAATGTAGGCATTTTTCCCCACTAATAAAGACACTCGTATTTAGTAACTATATTTGAACAAACAAATGAATAATATGAATAAACAAAAACAAAAACTATGCATAACGATAATGAAATCCGAAGCAACTGTGCTTAAAAGACGCATTGCCAAGCTCGTGGTCTGGCCCTTGTCACTTGTGTTTGCATGTGAGATCAACTTCTATTACCCAATTAATTATGATCATTTTTGCAATTCACCTTTACACAATCAGAGATGTCAATACATTTATTTACAATTTATTTTAAATTAACAATGATGATGGTGAGGAGGAGTGCGGCGATAGGGACAGAGGAGGTGGTGGCCAGAAGGAGACGGCGTGACAGAAGCAGACGAGACAGTCAATTTAGATGAAAATGTATGTGCTGATTCAGATAGTTACATTAAACAGTGGTTGTTGTAATTATTAAAAGCATTCAAATGTGCCTGATATTGTGTAAACTGGCCTGTGGGGTTTTGGTGACGTGTGCACCAGTCAGACAAATTCCCACTAGACCGGCTGCGGCTTCGCCTTACACCAAGAGTAGATCAGGTTGGAGCTGGCGAGCTTTCAGCGCACTTTCGGCGGAGCCTTTTGGAATTAAATTGTCCTTACGCCAGGCTGAATCAGTCAGCACCAAGTGTAGCGAAGCCTGCCCGGTGCCAATTTGAAGTTCTAAGAGCACGCATTACTGTTAGCACGTCAATAAAATAAAATGTTTGCACAATGGGGGTCCCTTAACCTGGTTTTAGTTGTAACAACTAAACAAGTGCTTGCGGATGGATAGATGCAACCACATACTTGTTGACACCAGGTTTTGTAGATATGATTATAGATGCTTGGCGATCATTTCAGATCAGTGTAGAGCTCTTTTTTTGGAAAATGTGTAGAAAAGCCTCCTTTTTAATGATTTTGTAAAAGCTGGAACCCGGGACCGCCGAGGCAAGCATTTGAGCCCCTTTTTTCTTAAAACAAGCAGCATCATTCAAAAGTCACTTTGATATGATTTGTTTTGGCCATTGTTGGTAGGATTAGTTTTTTGGTGGCAAAAAAACAGAGGTTGACATGATTTCAGACCACCTGGTTTTATTTTTAAGATGTGGAGTGAATCCTGTTTAAAAAGTCAGTTTTAGGTTTGTAATAATAAGCAGAAGTGCTTGTGGAAGCAGAGACACAACCAAATTTGAGTTGATGATATGGTAGGTTTGGTTGAAAAGGTTAAGATACCTTTTGAGGTCCAGGATTTCTCTTCAGATGTGTAGCAAAGCCTACTTTTTAATGATTTAATAAAAACTGGAACAAACCTGCAATTTCCAAAGCGAGCATTTCATCGCTTTTATGGACGCCTATTACTGTTAGCACATCACTTTGGCATCACAGAGGACATTTAACCTAATAGTTGTTGGCACCAGGTTTTGTTGATATAGTTTGTGTTTTGGTGGGAAGAAAGTGAGGTTGACATGAGTTTAGAGCTCCAGGTTTTATATTAAGATGTGTAGGGAGTAGGCAGTTTCAGTAGGGAAGTCCAGACTTCCTGGTCTCCGACGACCTCGTCCAGCTCCACCGGAAGGACACCAAGACATTCCCAGGCCACCTGTGAGACATAGTCCCTCCAGTGTGTCCTAGGTCTTCTCTGGGGTCTTCTCCTGGCTAGGCAGGCCTGGAACACCTCACCAGGGAGGCATTCGGACTAGATGCCCGAGCCACCTCAACTTTATGCTCTCCATGTAAAGAAGCAGAGGCTCTACTCTGAGCTCCTCCCGGATGGCCGAGCTCCACACCCTATCTCTTAGGGTGAGTCCAGCAACCCTACAGAAGAGAATTGTTTCCGTGATCTCGTTCTTTTGGTCATGACCAAAAGAACCATGACCAAGAACCAAGAACTCATGACCATAGGTAAGGGTAGGAACATAGATCGATTAGTCAACAGAGAACTTTGCCTTCCGCCTAAGCTCTCTTCACCACGGTCGTGGTGAAGAGAGCTTCACATTCAGTAAAGGTAAACGCTGAAGGTCACATCCTGATGAGCACATCAGGACCTCATCGTCTGCAATTAGCAGAGACGAGATCCTAAGGTCACCAAACTGGACTCATTTGGTGCCTTGACTGCGCTTAGACATTCTGTCCATGAAGGTTATGAACAGAACCGGTGACAAAGGGCAGCCTTGGCGGAGGCCAACGTTCACCGGAAACAAGCTCGACCTACTGCTGGCAATGCAAACCAGGCTCCTGCTTCGGTTGTACAAGGACCAAAAGGTACGTACTAGGGCACCACCAATCCCGTACTCCCGGAGCACCCCCCACAGGACACCACGAGGGACACGGTCGAACGCCTTTTCCAGGTCTACAAAGCACATGTAGACCGGTTGGGCAAACTCCAACATACCCTTCAGTACCCTTGCCAGACTGCATAGAAACTGTATAGAGCTGGTCCAGTGTTCCGCGACCGGGACGAAAACCACATTGCACCTCCTGTAACCGAGGTTTGACTAATGGTCGTACCCTTCTCTCCAGCGCCCTGGAGTAGACTTTCCCGGGGAGGTTGAGAAGTGTTATCCCCCTATTGCTGGAACACACCCTCCAGTCACCCTTTTTAAAAATGGGGACCACCACCCCGGTCTGCCAGTAAATAGGTACTGTTCCCGACTTTCATGCTATGTTGAAGAGGCGTGTTAACCAAGACAGTCCCCCAACATCCAGAAGATCAGCTACAACAATAACAAGAACATCTGAAACATTAAAGGGATGTACTGTTGCAGTTTTGCTCTTAAAGAGACACTTCTTAAATTGTTGTTCTTTCAAAAAAATTCTGAGAAACCTGTGCAGTAAAAATAAGCCTCTTGTATTCACTCATTGTTTGTACAGTCAAACCTTTTATTATTTGGTCCCATTTTCTTTTAAATGCAATTTAGGCACCAAGACAATTGTGTCGTTTTGAAACAACAAGGTAATATGCAGGGTTTTGTTACACTTCATATAAGCCAGTCGGATGGATGCAACTTAAGACAAAATAAGGTTTGGTTCTTCACTGTGAAAAAAACGGCATAAATGGACCTTACTCAATTTTATTTGAAGACCCCTTTTCTAGGGACACGTATTACTGTTAGCACATCTGTGGCATCATAGGGGACCTTTAACTTGTTTTGTTTATAATGACCATTGTTGATAGGATTGTTTTTTGGTGGAATTCATTCTAAAATGATTTTAGAGGGCTGGTTTTTATTTTAAGATGTGTAGCAAAGCCTGTTTAAAATGTCACTTTTACGTCTGTAATGACCAAAAGTCCTTGCAGATGGATAGATGCAACCAAATATGTGTTGATGATGTGGTGGTTTTCTGGGAAGATGTCTTTCGAGTTCGTTCTGAGGGCATGCATGTTGTTTCTGATGTAAATACAGGTCGGATGTGTGACGTCACAGCATACTTTGTCGCAGGAAGTGACGTTTGGAAACGCAAAACTTGGAAACTCCGGTTATTTGGGTCCAAACGCAAACGTATAACCAGATTTTTCTCCACTTTGGCCGGAGGTTTTGAAGACCTTAGTTTTTAGTGTCGTATATCTGCTGATTTGTGTGGATGATACGCAAAAACGTGGGAAAAACTTTCATTTTATGAGATACCCGCCTTTGTGTGGCTTCAAAAACCCTGCTACATGTAGACAAGGCCAATACAAACTTTTTTTCTGTGAAGAACCCAGAGAGGGGTTACTTGGTTATTATTTATTTCAGAAATTGTGTTATTTATTTCATTAATAGTGATATTATTTATTTTCTGACTTTTTTTTTCTGTTAAGATCCTGGAAAGGGTTATTAATATTTGGTTATGTGTGGCTTTCTGGAAAACAATACAGTAAATACGATAGTCAAACTTTTTCTGTTACGAACCGACCCCGGCCCCCGTCAGAGAAGGGAAAAGTTATGTGGACCTCACATGAAGAAGTTTGGGGACCTCTGGCCTAAAGCGACGATTGGTGACTGACGACACGGCTTCTTCCCATTACTTAGTCTATTTTGACACTTTTCACCGTTCAGGTTTAGTTGGGTTGTACTGTTTGTTTTACTTTCTCGCTTACAATGGCATCCCGGCGTGGTGTCGGATTGGAGTCCGGACCCGAATGAAATGAAATGATGGTTTCTTGAATCCAATAAAAGTTCGGGGGCTTTTCATGGGCTCGAGTGCTGCCGGATGCCGTCACACAGCACCACCATTAAGCCGGCTCTCTGCGGGCTTCCTGTGTTCATCCAGGAGATCAATACTTAAAAAAGTGTCTGGTGGGAGATGGAGTAGTCGCCCAAACTGTTTTGGCACCTCATTTAAGAACATTTGCTTCTTGCGATGGAGACGATGTGTCGGCTTTGTCTGCAGGGGGAAGCCCGGCGTGTGAAGACTGATGGATTTTTTGTGTTGCTGAATGGACACGGAGATTAGAACCCAGACAGAAGAAAGAAACACATCTGGCGGCTGGCGATGATTCACGCCGCACCTCCACCAAGATTCTCTGAAGAGCATAAAGAACACGCTAGTGAATGTTAGCATGAATGCTTGTTCACCCACATGAAAAAGACTGTTTGACATTATATGCTAAGAAATGATACATATTTCTTCTTAAATAATTATTGTACTTTTTCTTCACTCATAATATTATGACTTTAAAAACATGATTACAAAATAATATAAATTACTTTATGCTACTGAAATGAATTTTTTTATAATATGATGAGTTTATTCTCGTAAAATTGCAACTTCAATCAATCAATCAACAAAAAAATAAACAAACAAAATAAAAGGAACAAGGAGCCTTGGTGTAAACAAGTTGTATAACTTTCCTCGGGTACATCCCTTCTTTGGTAGTCAATTTGTACAGAATGTACTGTACGCTTAACTGTTTTCTCTACAAAACTACAAATAAAACAATCAATCAACAAATACATCAACAAATTAAGAACTAATAACGATTTAAATCAGTAATACATTTCAGTTTCTTTAACCTTAGTCAATGTTTTTTTCTGAAAAAGGCTTCTTTTTACTCCTAGGGACCTGGCAGCGCTTCCTCTCACATTTGTGTGGAAAAAGACGTGTTTGGGTGTGTGGAATATTATGTATTTTTATTCACTTGGCTTGTTTAGCCGATGCACGGACAACCGTGCAGCCCCATAAATGGCCCTGACATCAATTCCACGTTGCACTCTGAACCAGACCAGACCACAACCAGACGGAATACCCGACTACCCAGTGACGTGCGGTCTGGGTCGGCAAGTGAGGCCGAGCCTCACCACTGCCCTCTGGTGGTCTTTCTTTTCCACTGCATGTGAATACTGAAAAGTTAAAAAAACCCAAAAAGATTACCTATAGTTATGACCATTTTAGTCAGTGGTCCGTGCTTTACATTGATTTTCTTTTTCAATCCAATAATTTCAATGATTTCATTAGTAAAAGAGCTGAATTTTCATATTTCTTGTTCAAATGCATAGGAAGCACGGCTATGAGAGTTACATTGAGTCATCGCTCTCATGGTGCTTCAAGCGACCACGCCCAGCATGTGGCAGTGTTGAGTTGAGCGTCATGGAGCTCCAGACCCTACTTTGTGCACGGACTGATCTCCGTGCACAATGCGTAGAAGAAGAAGAAAAAAAATCAGCATGTAACATTAGCTTCTTTCCCTCGCAGAAAAGTACTCTGTAACAGAAACTACCTGCATAGTATTTCCTTTTCATTCCCAACAAAATGGAGGATTACATCTCCAAACGCATCACTTTGACCTATTTGGAGAGAGATAACCGATACACGTCGTGTATTGTCACGCGGGGCAGCAACTTCAAACACTGCATTGCTGGGAGCACTTCCTGCTTCCCACTGTCCTTTGCGGGATTGTCTTACAAATGTCTGTTTATGACACCCCGAGTGAGACGGTCATACATATTTTATGGAACAAGAAAGTAGGATAAAACATCCCTGAAGAGTCAGCCCTATTTGGGAATTTCAAAGCCATGATTGGGCGCTGTAGTTGGCCACTTGATGGCAATGTTGGCTTACCCTTCTTCCATCTCCCCTTGCAACCAAACGGCCTGTGAATATTCCCATCCATATGTGTCGATGTTCTCAGGACGTTGAATCGATTGCAACCGGACTGTTCAGGTTGTCTTGGAAGTATTTTGGTGGAGTGGGCCCTCCAGTGGTATCACCTTGGTTAGCATCCCGTTCAGATACAACGCTGGTCATGGACCCACCTGAAGCCAAGGTTCCTTGTTCAATCGTTAGCGGCTAAAGGACAGTACAGTGGAACCTTGACTCACGAAAACCTTATTATATGAAAAATGCATTTTATGAATTGGGTTTCGATGACATTTCTGTCCCATTTAAGGAAAAAATATTTAAAATCCGAAAATGACAATGGAAAGTGCCGCCCAGATTTTATGAATGTACTGCACCGCCATGCAAGCTCCCCTCCCCTGGGGCAGTAATGGATGCCAACCGCCATAAAATTGAAGAAGAAGAATCTGGCCTCCCATTGGTTAAGTTTAGTATGTTATGTAGTGTATTCATTTAAATGAAGTTGCTGTACGTAAAATTACGTATAATTTCTGCCATCTGTCAAAAATCTGTTCGCCTCCTCTACCATCAATCTCACCTCGCTCGATCCGAAAGGTCATTAGTGTAATATCATTATTGCACATATTTCTTTCTCGTGGGTAAAATATTTACACTTTAGACGACCGTTTTCGAAGGGGCTGGAACCAATTATGCCATTCGTGGGTAAAACAGACCTCCCCCTCTGTTCAGAAGTGACCTTAACACAAATGGCTTCAGTGACACCTCTGTCAAACCATTGGTCTTATGTCCAGGAGAGCTCTGTCTCTTTGAGGGGTAGGTAGACGGCAGAGTCTTGACCTGAAGGGTTAGCATGTCTGGTTTTTTGCCAAGCGTCTGCACAGTGGCTGCTTAGTTTTCCCAATCTAAAACTGGGTGCATTCCTCACTGCACTGGACCTCATTGTTTTTCTGCGCATGGGGTATCCTGTCTTTGGGTTGTACCAACCCCTGTTTCAAAGTTTTAGCAGGTATGTTGTGTTTGTTAAAAATTCCTCTGAGTTTTTTTTCTGCCACCCATAGGGAGGCGGTGTCATGTTTCATGTTTCAAAGCGAGTGCTTTTCCTCACGTCCAGTACAGACAATTGAGCAATATTAATCATTCATATCATTATTAATCAAAGTCTGGTTTTACTTTCATAGACGTCAAAAAGTTAACATGGCTTGAAGCAGGGGTGTCCAAACTTTTTCCAGTGAGGGCCAAATGATGAAAAAAGAAAGGAAAAACATGAAAATGAAACTTTGCCAATTTGATATTTTGAAAAGCATCACATGTAGAAAAAAGTGAAACAGTCTATTACTATTATTTTTCTAATTTTTCAATAATTTCTGTGAATTTCTAAAATTTTCATAACTTTCCAAAACTTACAACTTTGTTTTTTTGGGGGTTTTTTTCTCAGAATTTTAGGGCTTTTTAAAAATTATGTATTTTTCTCTGTGCTACAAAAATTTTCTTTGTAAATTACAAGTTTATTCTCATAAAATTATATGTTTCTTGTTAGAATTTGACATTTTTCCATAAAAATGTCAGCAGTTTTTTCCATTTTAAAATCCAATTAATTCAATTCCTTATTTTTGTTTTTTTCCCTCCATAGTTATGACTTTATTCCTATAATATTTTGAGTTAATTTGATTTAATGTAACTTTATTGCTTTATCTCCAACTTATGTTTCCAAAAATTACAACTTTTATTACAACTGTTTTTAAAATACATATATTTTTCATCTTTAATATTTATATTTTATTCTACTAAATTATGTTATTTTTCCTCTTAATATTATGTTATTTTCTATTAGATTATATATTATTAGATTACAACTTTTTCCTCTTTATATTTTTGCCATTATTCTTGTAAGATTACTGCTACATTTTTTTATTTTTGCTTTTGTTGCTGTTTTTTTTTTCATGGCAATTATTTTTGCAGGATGTGGTGTGGCCGAATAAAGAAAGTGGCTGCAAATGGCCCCCAGGCCTCACTTTGGACACCCCTGGCTTAAAGCGTGTTTTTACCAAGCATGCATTGAAAACGATTTCCCTAGGCTTTGCTACACATCTAAAAAAATCTGTCTGTGTCTGCCAATCCTCTGCTGTTTTTAGAAATCTGAAGAATCCCTAGTCACAGATCCTCTCTGAGACAGGAGGAGCACTTTGCTGTTTTTAAGGACCTCTATACTCCAAGAGTAATCTGCTGGTTGTAAGAATCTGCTGCAAAAAAGCTGCTCTCCTTTAACGCGTATGTGTGCGTGTGTGTGTTTGTGTGCGCACGTGGGTGTGTCTTCCTGCCAGAGATCCGTGAGGCCTTCAGAGTGTTCGACCGCGACGGTAACGGTTTCATCTCCAAGCAGGAGCTGGGCATGGCCATGCGCTCCCTGGGCTACATGCCCAATGAGGTGGAGCTGGAGGTCATCATCCAGAGACTGGACATGGACGGTGATGACACACACACACACACACACACACACACACTCATTAAAGCGACACCACCACCTGTTTTTGTGTGTGTGTGTCCAGGTGACGGGCAGGTGGATTTTGAGGAGTTTGTCACTCTTTTGGGTCCCAAGCTGACGGCGGCCGGGATGCCGGACAAGTTCAACGGCACCGACTTTGACTCGGTTTTCTGGAAGGTACGAGAACGTCCTTTGGCGTCACATCATTAGGTGCACCCCGCTGTGGAACCTCAAAAGTTCTGCGTTTGCTGGAATTTGGGGGAAAAATGGACCTCGAAATTTGCAGATTTGAAACCACGTGGGATTTTGTTTGTTTTGCTTTGGCTTTTGCGATACTAATTCCAAATGAAGGAGCAGCTTAAGTAAGCGGTTTGCTTCTTTATACACTTGCATGAACCTTAACACACTAAAATAATGATCAGTGTGAGGTATCTGCAACGTAAATGACTTTTGCATTGCAGTTCCTCCTGTTGTATTATCTTCACCTTTTACCATCAAGAAGTTAACTTCTTTTTACGCTTGCATGGCAGTTAAAAATGCCTAAAAAATAAAACTTTGTGTTTTCATCAAAGTGAAAATTTGTTTTATTTTGAACTTTGACTGCCCTTTTTACCTTGACTCCCAGTGCTTAATTTGTTTTTACACTTGCATGACGGTCAAACATGATAAAAACAATTAAATTTGGAGGAAAATGCATCACAGCTCAAAAAGAGAGAGAGCATTGCAAATCATCTTTGCACTACGTATCACAGTTAAAACCTTCGTCATTATTTTTCCCTTTAAGAGTCATCATTAAGGGATTAGCTTCTTTTTACACTTGCATGCCATTGACACACTAAAATAATGAGCAACGTGAGGCATCTGTGACAGAAATTACATTTGCATTATGTTTTTGTCATCACAGTTATGTCATTGTTTTATTATTTCTACCTTTTAACATTAAGGGGTTAACTTGCTGCGGTTCTCTTTGGGTGTGACCAGGATGGACAGGATCAGGAGTGAGCACATCAGAGGAACAGCACGTTAAAAGTTCTGGGGATAAAGTCAGGAAGGCCAGATTGAGATGGTTAGGACATGTCCAGAGGAGAGATAGTGAATATGTTGGTAGAAGGATGTTGAGTTTTGAATTTCCAGGCAGGACTTCGAAAAAGACCAAAGAGGAGGTTTATGGATGTAGTGAAAGAGGACATGAAGGTAGTTGGTGCAAGAGAAGAGCATACAGAAGACAGGGTTAGATGGAGGCAATTGATTCGCTGTGGCGACCCCTGAAGGGATAAGCCGAAAGGATAGAAGAAGAAGAACATTAGGAGGTTAAATTCTTTTTACACTTGCATGAAACTTGACCCACCAAAAAAAATGACCAGCATGAGGCATCCACGACAGAAATGACCTTTAAAATGACATTTTGGTCATTACAGTTACAGCCCATTTACATTACAGCACATTTGCGACACGGCTCGCCTTCAAAGTGAAAATTTGTTGTGTTTTTATCTTTACTCCCAGTGCTTAACATCTTTTTACACTTGCGCCACCGTCGAAAATGTTAAATAAATAATAAGAATAAATAATTCCACATCTGGAACTGAATTTATGAATATTTAATTCCAAGTCTGAGCAATTCAGAAGTTGTCAGGATGGCATGAGAGGTTGCGTGAGGAACATCTCCGAGCGTCATAAAAGATCCCCATGTCTCGTGTTGTTTTCCAGTGCGACATGCAGAAGCTGACAGTGGATGAGCTCAAGCGTCTGCTCTACGACACCTTCTGCGACCATCTGTCCATGAAGGACATCGAGAACATCATCATGACGGAGGAGAACCACATCGAGAACCCTGAGGACTGCCAGGTGGATATAGACAGTAAGGACCGACTGTTGCTGTTTGTGTCCTGTGTTAATGTCTTCATCATCATCGTCATCGCTACATCTTTCATTGTTGGCTTTAGATGAGCGGTCTCCTAGCCCCGCCCCTTTGCTCCTGGACAACCAATCGGTTTTGTACCTTTGTAAATTGGCTGATTTGACAATCTACCTCATTCAAAAATTGGGTGGCTTTTGGGCTGTAACAATTTTAACATGAATGCCAACGAAACGGAAATGCTAACCATGCTAATGGTGTAACTGCCATGCTAACAGATAGCATGCTAACAGCTAGCATGCTAACAACCAGCGTGGATATCTTGCCATAACAAACAAGACCACATCTATTGCTTCAACAGACAGTTCTTTTTAGCTAAATTGCTCAATTTTAATGTGATATCAAAATGCTAAAATGCTAAAGTGGGCTTATAGCAAGGCTAAATTGTCCATAGGTAGGAATGTGAGTGTGAATGTTTGTATGTGTTTGTCTATATGTGCCCTGCGATTGGCTGGCGACCAGTCCAGGGTGTACCCCGCCTCCCGCCCAAAGTCAGATGGGATAGGCTCCAGCATACCCGCGACCCTAATGAGGCTAAGCGGCATAGAAAATGAATGAATGAAAGATTATGAGTAAAAGGTTTGGCTGTCTTTGCCAACAAGTCACACAGGAGGTTCTGACGAGGTTCTGATCAGATGTCTTTCTTCCTGGTTCCAGGTTCCAGCCCAACGCAGCAAGTCAAGCAAACGTGCGTCCGCAAAAGTCTGATCTGCGCCTTCGCCATCGCCTTCATCATCAGCGTCATGCTCATCGCCGCCAATCAGGTGCTGAGGAGCGGCATGAAGTAGAGGACGCGACTCGTAGACGTAGACGACAAAGACGTTTCCCAGGTGTACAAAGACACCGCATCCACGCATTACTCATTTTCGTCGTGCTCGTTAGCGGTGGCGGGTCTGCAAGAGACGTGTGGTGACCGTCCACTCGTGGTTTTGTGTGCCGTGCGCTCATTCCAAACGCAGGAGGCGCATGTGTGTGGAATACTGCAGGGGGCGCTGTTGCTGATGGACGTTCAGAACAGACTGAAAGCTCCAACTGAGGACAGCCGCAGCGCAACATTCCACCACAAGGGGGCGCCGGCAAGGCCTCGGACAAACTCATCTATGCATGACATGCATGGACTGTAACGGCCGTCTTGTTCGTAAACGTTCTTGTCAACGTTGTGATGATCTCGACTGTGTTCTAATACCAAACTGTGAGACTGTGTGTGTGTGTGTGTGAGATTTTGTCTTTCTATCTTTGTGACATCATCTTGATTATGGGGACATTTGTCTTTTGGTGGGGACTGCTAACCTTTTAGACTGTGTGCTCGTGCGCGAACAGGAAGGGCTGTTCCGCTTCACGCTGGTCCGATTCACTTTGTGATGGTCGTAAGAGGTCCGAAAATTCCACCAGCAAGTGTTTACAGTTTTGCATCCTGTCGGACGCTGTTAGCCTCGAGCAAACACGCACAGCAGCGTCGCGTTGTTTCCTCTGCGTTGCTGTGAAGCAATACGCGAACACAGTGTCCATCCGGCAGCGCGTCGAGCAGACCAATTCTTGAAGATGCTGCAACCAGGCGCTAACTGAAAGAAAGCTCTTTTTAAAAAGAAGATGCTAACCCTTTCAACGACAGTTTCGGCAATATCACAAAGACGTTGGTCTTGATAGTCCCAACAGGCCACAAATGTTGCAATAAATCCCAGTTTGAATCTCACTTTATTAAAACTTAACGTTCAAATGCAAACATGTGCTAACATTGTGCCAACATACGCTAAAACGAGCTACTGTGCAATGTGCAAACAAAAAATAAAGTGCAAACAATTAGAAATGTACACCGACATACACTGACACATGCTAGTTTTTGCTAACATTAACAAATATGTGCTACCATATGAGGAATTGTGGGAACATGCACTACCATACGCTGCCGTGGCAAAGCATGACGTGCTAACATTTACTAATATGTGATTACATGCAATCATGGCAGTGCATGCACAGGCATGTTGACATGCTAAGTCATGCTACCAAGCACCAACATTTATTAGGCACTAAAACAAGATAACGTGCTTATATGCACATGAACGTACTAACACTTGCTACAATGTGCTAACAAACACTAACATACCAACACACTAACATGTCCTATAATGTGACAACTAATACGCTAAAATTCCAAAACCTTCTATAACACTAAACACAGACTTATACATGCTAAGACATTCGCTGACGTGACAAAGCATGCTAGCGTTTGTTAACTAAAATTCTAACATTGCAAAAACTTCAGTATTATGCATTAACCATATGCTTTACATATGCTAACACGCGTATATACACTTGATGTTCCAATGCTTGCTAGAATGTCAAAAGCTTGCTAGAATGTGATAAAATAAAGATACATCCCAACAAAGACTTATACATCCTAAGCTGTGCTAACATTCACTAGTGTAGCAAGGCATGCTGACATGCCCCAACATTCAATAGGAACTAAAACAAGCTAACATGTGCTAACTAATATGCTAACAATCCATAACATGCACTAAACATATACTTACACATGCTAAGATGTGACAAAGCATGCTAACCTGTTCCAACATTGTATTGGTGTTACCACAAGCTAACAGTGACTAACATGCTTACATGCACTAAGATATTCCAACACATGTTGGAATGCACATGTATGCGATTACATACAGTGCATGTGCTAAAATGTGATGACGTGGCAAATTATGCTAACATGCACCAACATGCATCTGAGGTGCCAACACTTGCTAGAACATTCAAACTTAAACTAACACATCAACACAGACTAACATGCTAACATTCCAAAACACATGCTAAGATGTGCTAACACTCACTGGTAAAGCATGCTAACATACTCCAACATTCAATAGGCACAGACACAACCTGACTTCAGCTAATATGCTTTCCAACAGTTGCCAAAATGTGCCAACCTCTTTTAACATACTAACATACACTAACATGTATAACTAACACGCTAAAAAGTGCTAAAATCCATTGACATACTAAAACAAACTTACATGTGCTGGCTTGTGCTAACAAAATCGTCGCCAACATGCGCTGACATTCACTGACGTGGTAAAGCATGCAAACATTCTCCAACATTTGATAGGCACAGACACAAGGGAACATGAGCAATGTGTTTCTGACCGTTGCAAGAATGTGCTAACATTCATTAATATACCAGCACAGCCTAACATGAGCTAACATGGGCTAACTAATACGCTAACTTTCCAAAACCTTCACTAACATACTCTGCTGTTCACTGGCGTGGTAAAACATGCTAATACGGTATGTTCCAACATCGAATAGTCACTGACTCAAACGTGCTAACATCTAGTGGCATGCTAACATGCGCTAACATCTGCTAACTAATACGCTAACATTTCAAAACCTTATACTAAATATATAAAATAAACAAATATATATATATATAGTGCACGTGCTAAAATGTGCTGCGATGCACTGGCACGACAAGGCATGCTAACAAGCGCCTACATGCACCAACACGTTAGAACGTGCTAACATATGACAAAACATACTCACAGGTGCCACCACAGGCTAACATGCTAACACACGCTATCATGGTAACAAGCGCTTCCATGACGATGGAATAGGCACTAACACGTGCTAAAGTCTGCCGGCCAACATTTCCCAATGTCTGCGGGCACTACTGTGGTAGCACATGCTAACATGTTTCCAAATTGACTGAAAAAGAGCACAAGCTGACATTTGAACAATTTTAAGTTATTTTGAAAGCAATAAAAGGAAGAGCATCACGTTTTTTTTCTTGATAATGTGTAATACTGTGTAACGTGAGAAGGGGTATGTTTTTAAATGTACTATAGGTAAAAACGGCAAATGACAAAATGGATAAAAGCGACAAATTCCTTGGTGGAGGTCACACTGAGCAGTCGTGTCGAAACAAATCATCAACAAGCTGCAGTGGACAACAACAACCGCCATGATTGTTGTTCCACATCCAAAACAATACAGTTATTCTGGTTGGTTCTCCGGTCATCCGGTCATGGCTCAGTGCGTGGTCAGGAATAAAGAAGTTAGTAATAATTTCATTTGTTGCCTTATTCTTTGACATGTCAAGGTTTCTAAGTTATTACTTCTTATTTTCTTTTTACAGACTGAGTTTAAAAAAAAAAAAAGCACCAGTCAGGAGTCTAAATGTTTTTTGTCACGTTTGACTTTCTGTCTGTGTGTTACTGTCGGTTTCATGGTGTTTACTCCTCAATTAAACCAAATAATAAACATGATGTACTACAACCGAGAAGTCATCTTTACTTTCTACCCTAGCCCCAAACCTCATCCCAACACAAACCATAACCCTAGCCTCAGTCCTGGCACAAACCTCAACCCTACCCCAAACTGTATTGCAAATCCTAACCCCAATCCCAATACTGAGACAAATACCAGCCTTAACACTGACTCATGCTCCAATCCCAGAAAAACCCTAACAGTAACACTAATAAAAACCCTAGGCCTAACCCTGACACAAACCCCAACCCTTGGCCCAAGTCTAAGTGTAATCACAGCACCAACATTAAAATTCTCTGTTTTATAGTCTTGATCGTGTTAGGGTTAGCGTTTGGGGTTTGGGGCGTGTTTGGAAGTAAGAGTAAGGATGGGGTTAGCATTGGGGTCAGAGATATGGGTAGTATTCGAGCTAAGGTTAGAATTGGGTTTAGGGTTAAGGATGGGGTTAGGGATATGGGTAGTTTTCGGGCTAAGGTTAGGAGTTAAGGGCTGGGGTTAGGGATGGGTTAGGGGTATGAGTAGATCTTGGGCTAAGGTTATAGTTGGGATTAGAGTTAGGCATAGGGTTAGTGTAAGGGTTAGGGACATTGGTAGCGTTCAGGCTAAGGTAGGGTTGGGGTTTTAGGGTTTGGGTTAAGGTAAGGTTAGTGTTGGGGTTAGGGATATGGGTGGTATTCGAGACAATGTTAAAGTTGGTTAGGAGTTTAGGGCTGGGGTTAAGGGTGGGTTACGGGTATGGGTAGATTTTGGGCTAAGGTTAGAGTTAAACATGGGGGTAGAGATATGGGTAGCTTTCAGACTACGGTAGGGTTGGGGGTTTACGGTTTGGGCAGGTTTAGAGTTAAGGATTAAGGTTAGTAATAGAACCCATGTTTATTGACACTGATTGAATTTGACTTTGTGTTGTCATGGCAACCAAAACGAATCCAACAATGGCACGGGGCATGGAGCGCTAGCCTAAACGAGGACTGATATAAGACATTTCACCCCACCTCCTTCAACTGGAACGGAACAGCCTTCAAAATCAATAGTGTGTTAGCAGCGACATAGAAAAGAATGATTGGCCGTCCCCAAAAAGATGAGTTGAACATTGCGGCAAAAACGGAACCTGATGAAGCTTAATAATTCTATTTGTCTTTAATGTGTAAACATTCATACATTGCACCTCTACTGGTATTTGGCATTAGCAAGTACCAAGTCTGTCAATCTCATCATTTGGGTCTCGGTCCATGAAACCTTGCCAAGAGCTTTGATTAACTTGTGGAATTTCCAGCTTTAATTGAAGTCACTCGCTCCAGCTCCCAGAATGGGAAATGCAAAGCAGGGCGTTAGGAATATGCATGAGGTGGTCTGCTGTGGTTAACAGCTGATGAATATTAACTTGGATGTTGCTCCGCAGAGCGCTGCAGACCTCCCCCAAGGCTGAACAGTCCTAAACATGTCAGTCTGATGCGATGCGTTTAATTCAAAATAGCCAGACAGTCATATTCTGTTCCTGTTTGTCTGATCTCATGCCTGCCTGTGTTTTCTTTTTTTCCCCCTGTAGACCTATGAATTACCTGTCGTGGGTGGAACCACGCTACATACCTGATGGTGATTACCCAGTACTCTACTTATACCCAGCGTCCACTTGGGTGAGATGCAGGATTCTCTTCTCTCGTTAAAAGTATTACCTGTGTTGTTAGGACTAGACGGTCCTTTATCTTTTGCTTCGTGGTGCCGCCAACGATATTTATAATTTTACTGCTCTACTTTTGTTTGCATAGTCTGAGAGTATTTTTCTTATACGTTGGGTATTTCCTCATTTTGCCTTTCGTGCTGTAAATAATTATGTACCTGGGAATCCACGTCGGCCTCCAGTCTCTGCATATTGGGACCGAGCACATCAGACCGTAACACAGACATGACTTTCCCAGGTCTGGTCCTACAGCTTGCTGCGTTAGTATCGGGACTAGGGTCTGGGTTTAAGTTTGGGTTGTATGTGGGACTGAGGTTCGGGATACGATTCTGTTTAGGTTGAGGCCAGCTGTAGGGATACGGGTAACGCCCACGGCTAGGTTGAAGATTGGAGTCAGGACTAGGAATATGATAAGGGATAGGTTTACGTTTAAGGCTAGGACTAAGGACATTATCAGGGCTAGATTTAGGTTTCGGATTATGGAGAGGGACATGGTTAGGGCTAGGTTTAAGATTGGGGCCGGGGTTTGAAATATGGTTCAGACTAGGTTTAGGATGGGTTTTAGAGCTAGGGACATGCTCAGGGCTAGGTTTAGTGTTGGAGCTCGGGTTAGAGATATGTTTAGGTCTATGTTTAGGATTTGGGCCAGGGCCAGGGATATGGTTAAGTCTAGGTTTAACATTGTGGCCAGGGTTTGAAATATGGTTAGGTCTAGGTTTGCGATATGGCCGAGGCTATTTGGGGCTGGGCCAATTAGCGTTAGGGACATGGGTTAGTTCCAAGGAATATAGTTAGAGCTAGATCTACGATTGGGGTTAGGGCTATGGCCCAACCACTTGTCCCCAGTGTTTGATCACACATCGGTCAGCACCACCTTAAGTTTATTTTGAAATGGGCATTGCAGCCCAGCAGGACTCAAAAGACTCCAAAGAAGCCTACCAATGTTTTTCAAGTGACGATCCATCAACATTCAATAGATGTCTACTTTATGAACACTTGCCTACAAACAACTACTGTATTTCCATCTTTCCTATTATTTGGAGGAAAGAGAACGTAGCGTTATATGAAATGAGGTGGTCACAGCCACGCTGAGCCGCTTGTTTGTTTTGAAAAGCATAGCCTTTAATCTCATTTTAGCAACCAAATAAACCTTTTTCATTTCAATACACCCTCACTTCCTATTTCACACTCCAATCATTCAGAAAATCTGAATCCTTATCTGAGTCCTTATACTTTGGCAGCCCACAAGTCAGAAATAAAGATGGTATAATGTTTTTTTAAACAAAAAAAACAGTTCTAATGTTGGTGTCACAAATTCTCACAAATGTAACTTTCTTAAAATTTAATGTTTATATTTTTTGTATTAACTTTTTAAATTTTTATGTAATTTGTTTCAATAACATGCCTAACTTTTTTCTCAAATGTATGACATGTTTTATAAAAAATGTTCACAGGACTATACACTACTTTGATTTTATACACTCCTCCCTGAGTCACCACCTTATTGTGGTGGAGGAGTTTGCGTGTCCCAATTATCCTAGAAGCTAAGTTGTCGGGGGCTTTCATGACCAGGTAGGGTCACCCATGACAAACAGGTCCTAGGGGAGGGACGAGACACAGAATGGCTCAAAAGACCTTGATGATGATCTGCCAGGGCTGCCCTTTGTCCCCAATTATGTTCATTACTTTCATGGACAGAATTTCTAGACGCAGCCAGGGCGTTGAGGGGTTTCGGTTTGGTGGCTGCAGAACGGTCTCTGCTTTTGCTGATGATGTGGTCTTGTTGGCTTCATCGAGCTGTGACCTTCGACGCTCACTGGATCAGTTCGCACCTGAGTGTGAAGCGGCTGGGATGAGAATCAGCACCCCCAAGTCCATGTCCATGGTTCTCACCCGAAAAAGGGTGGAGTGCCATCTCCGGGTCCCAAGTGGAGGAGTTTAAGTACTACGGGGTCTTGTTCACAAGTAAGGGAAAGATGGAACGCGAGATGGACAGGCGGATTGGTGCGGCGTCTGCAGTGATGCGGACTCTGCACCGGTCGGTCGTGGTGAAGAGAGAGCTAAGCCAAAAGGCAAAGCTCTCAATTTACCTGTCGATCGACTTTGGGTAGTGACCGATAGGACAAGATTGCGGGTACAAGCGGCCGAAACGAGTTTTCTCCGCAGGTTGGCTGGGCTCTCCCTTAGAGATAGCGTGAGAAGGACTGTCATCCGGGAGAGACTTGGAGTAGAACCGCTGCTCCTCCGCATTGAGAGGAGTCAGATGAGATGGCTCAGGCATCTGGTTAGGATGCCCAACGGGACGCCTCCCTGGGGAGGTGTTCATGGGACGTCCAAAATTAAAGTAAATTATTACCTTTACTATTATGTACAAAATTCATTAAAAAAACAACTTATTTTCACAAAAAATGTTACACACAAGGCCTGGGAACGCCTTGGTGTCCTCCCGGCGGAGCTAGAAGAGGTCGCTGGAGACCGGGAAGTCTGGACTTCCCTACTGAGACTGCTGCCCCCGCGACCCGGACCCGGATAAGCGGAGGAAAATGGAATGGAATGGCATGTATGACTTTTTCACTGACAGAATTTTTAGTTTTTCGTATTTTAGCGATGCTAAGTTAACATTTTTCAAATGTTTCTTTGGTAATGATGAAAACAATGCAACTTTCATTTTTCCACAAATACGCAAATTATTTGGGATCTTTTTTTCTCGCAAATATTGTAAAATAACCAACTTTTCCAAAAATATGTCTCAGCAATAAGCAACATGTTTCCCCTCCAACAGACGAGGCTAAGAAGTTAGCATTGCGCTGCAGACTAGAGTCCAGTCAGAAACCTGGGAATATAAAATGGAAGATCAAAAAGCTGCTATTTGCGTCACCCTCTTCTTGCTCTGCAGATTGAAGAAAAGATTCATCTGCTTGCCTAGTGGCTGCTGAAAAAGCAGCGAGTAAGGCCGGTCCGATCTTCGCTCCCTCTCGGCCGTCTCATTAGGCCCCAATTGAAAACGTCCTGCTGCCAATTAGAGTTTGAGTGTACAGCAGGAGGCTGGTGGGATTGCAATGTAACCCACCAACTGATATTTACACTTTCATCTTCTTTAACTCCCACAAGTGGAGGAGATGCAGGAGAAAAGGGAGAAGCAGGAGAAGGAGTTGGAGGAGGAGGAGGAGAGCTACTCAAGCCGCAGATTCCCATCATATTTTCTTTCAAAAAGAAGCAGGACAGGAGCAAAATGAGAAGGAGGAGGAGGAGAAATTAGAGGTCCCCATCATATTTTCTTTCAATCAGATATAGTGGAGAAGGAGGAGGAGCAAAAGAACAAGAAGGAGAAGGATGGCTAGCTAAAGCAATAGGTTCCTTTCACATTTTCTTTCAATCAAGTAGGAGAAGAAGGAGAAGGAGAAAGAGGAGGAGAAGGAAACTAAGAAGGAGTAAGAGTAGGAGGAGGTTGAGGTCGAGCAAAGCAGCAGGTTTCTGTCTTATTTTCTTTCAGATAGGTGGAGAAAGAGAGAAAGTACTAGGAGCAGGAGAATGATGACGAGAGGGAGATGGAGAGGGAGGAGCAGGAGAATGAGGAGGGGAAGGAGACGGAGGAGGAAGAGGAGGAGGAGGAAAATGAGGAGAAGGAGAAGGAGGAGGAGGACACTGAGGATGAGAAGGAGACAGAGGAGAGGAGGAGGAGAATGAGGAGAAGAGGGAGTGGAGGAGGAGGAGCAGGAGAATGAGGAGGAGAAGTAGAGATAGGAGGAGACATAGGAGAATGAGGAGGAGAAGGAGATGGAGGAAGAGAAGAAGGAGATGCAGGAGGAGAAGAAGATGGAGGAGAAGGAGCAGGAGATTGAGGAGGAGAAAGAGATGAAGGAGGAGGAGCAGGAGAATGAGGAGGAAATGGAGGTGGAGGAGAAGGAGATGGAGGAGGAGCAGGAGAATGAGGAGGAGAGGGAGATGGAGGAGGAGCAGGAGAATGAGGAGGAGAGGAAGATGGAGGAGGAGAAGCAGGAGAATGAGGAGGAGAGGAAGATGAAGGAGGAGAAGCAGGAGAATGAGGAGGAGAGGAAGATGAAGGAGGAGAAGCAGGAGAATAAGGAGGAGAGGAAGATGAAGGAGGAGCAAGAGAATGAGGAGGAGAAAGAGAATGAGGAGAAGCAGCAGGAGAATGAGGAGGAGAGGGAGCTGGAGTAGGAGAAGGAGATGGAGGCGGAGAAGCAGGAGAATGAGGAGGAGAAGAAGATAGAGGAGGAGCAGGAGAATGAGGAGGAGAGGGAGATGGAGGAGAAGCAGGAGAATGAGGAGGAGAGGAAGATGGAGGAGGAGAAGCAGGAGAATGAGGAGGAGAAGGAGATGGAGGAGGAGGAGAGGAAGATGAAGGAGGTGGAGGAGGGCTACTAGCAGCAGGTTCATATAATATTTTCTTTTAATCAGACGAGGAGAAGATGTGAAAGAGGAAGAGAAAGAGAAGAGGAAGGAGAAGGAGGTCAAATTGCCTTGGAATGTTTCCGGCATGTTGCACTGCAGCGCCAATCAGGAAGCAAGGAACCCACGAGGGCTGAGCAAACCTCCCAGCAGGTTTTGCAGCACCTCCTCTTACTCTTGCTGGCTTGCTAATGGAGACAGCTGCCCCTATTAGGAAGAATCAAACTTAAAAAGGGGAGAAAGAAAAGATATGCTGACGGGTCGGCGTCACTCAGATTTGAAAAAGAGACGAAACTAAGAAAATTAAGATTTTAGCCCAAAATGGAATGTCTTTTAAATGAGATGTCACATTTTTGTGAAAATATTCTACTTAAAAAAAAATAAAAAACTCCAGGAAAAACATGAAATGTTTGTTTAAATAAAAAATTTAACTTTCCCCCCCCCCAAAAAAAATGTTGTGCATATCGCCCCAAAATCATTTTTCTCTAAATAAAGTCTTTCTAAAAATAAAAGAAAACATTTTGATGATATTTTGATTGAGGAAACTACAAATGCCACCATGAAAATGACTGTTAGATAAATAAATATATTATAGTATGAATGCCGTAAGTGGAAATAAGGCAATCACGCTTTAGGTCTATAACGCCCTCTGGTGGTCATTCAGATTAAATACAACCTCATTTTATGCTCACAACCGTCAAGTTTGCAAATAATATAATTTTTTCTCGATTTTTTGTATATTTTTTTAAATATCTGTTTTTGATTTATAATAATTAAAAATACATTTAATGAAAAAAATGTAAAATATATTTTATTTTAATACATATTTTATATGTAAACTATGACAGCGTTTTAGGGCCACATTTAAAAAGAACAAAAAATGTAAGATTTTGACTTTAAAGTTGTAATATTATGAGATTAAAAGTCATAATTTTATGAGAAAAAATTTAACCTTTGACCCAGGTCAAGAGTCACACAAGCCCCTTGTGTTTATAGCTGTCTCGGGCAATCATCGAGGATTACGTCATAAATTTACGACAATAATTTTAATAAAATATTTATTAAAAGAAGGTTTGTCATGTTACGAGAGTAAAAACTTAACTGCACGGGAATAAAAGTTCTAAGTTCATTTTGTTGGCATTGCCTGAGACCAGTATGAACCGGGGAGCCGTATGTGGAGGGGCGGGATATTAGAGTGTAGCAGTGAGATGATGCTAGCCCAAGCTTACCGGTTTTGTACCCAACTGCTCTGTTTTGCTGTCCCGTTATAAACAAAAGCTTGTCTGAAGAGGAAAGTCTCCTTCCTTGCCTGGGACAGCTATAAAAGGGAGCCTTACGTGATAGGGCGGGATTCGTGAGGGTAACGGTGAGAAAATTAAAAAAAGATACATATTATTGATTTTACAATGAAAAATAAATGTTTCAAGAAAAGAGTTTTATTTAAAAGTAAGAGTCTTTCCTGCAGGCGGGCGACACGGGCAGCACGCTGCGGCGGCTCGCCAGGCCGTGGACGGGTGTGGCACGCCGGTCGAAGCCGTCGGCTTTACCAAACTGGCGCAGGTGGAAGAGCAAGGTGAGTTTCCGGGTCATCCTCCTGAGCGCCGACGTAGCGGCCAGGATCTGGGCCAGCAGGAAGATCAGATAGAGGGCATGCACGGCCCTCTCCAGAGGCAGGATGAGGATCTTCTCGTCCGTCAGGAAGAACAGAATTACGGGCAGCTGGAACAGAAACGTCAGGAGCCAGAAGGTCGACAGTTCTGGCACCTGAGGACAGACGGTGCTTGAATGCATCACTCACACATACAAGGTAAACAAAGAATACCTTCTCCTTCAGGTTGCCGATGTAGCCTAGGTGGAGTCTGAGCACCTCAACGAGCGTCAGGAGGACCATCCCGGTGACGAGAAGACCCTGATAGTAGGCCGGAAGGAACTTGTACTGGAAGTCAAGCAACAAGTCAACAAGCCTCGCCCCCCACCACGTCCCACAGTTACTGATGGCACCTTTAACTGCAGCATGGAGACGGACGAGAACCACCAGCAGGGAAAGAAGAACGTGTTGAAGTAGAGCAACATCTGCAGAGGAAGGTGAGACGCCAGCTCGTTGATCCCTGCAAGCCGCCATCGCACACACACACACACACACACACACACACACACATAATTTTCTTAAACACACTTTTCCTGAAATAACTTTATTTCTCAAAAATATGTTTCAATGAAAATATATAAATTCTTTTTCAAAAATTTTTTCCGATATTTTGACATTGCCCCCCCAAAAATGAAATTCCCCCTTCAAAATGTAAAACTTTCTTTAGTAAAAAAACAACCAACAAAAAACTAAATTTAACTTATTAAAAATTGAACTATGCAAATGTTTTTCTTGTAATCACATGATTCCCGCCCGGAACCGAGTTGGTTCCGATGGTGGGGGAGGATGCCGGTCAGACCTGGTAGACCCAAACGCATTGTGAGGGTCTGCTGGGAACATCTGGCAGAGTCCTCTGTCAGAAGGAGTTTCAACTCCCACCTACGGGACAGCTTTGACCATGTTTCGAGGGAGGCAACGCACATTAAATCCGAGTGGGTGATATTTTGTGCCTCCATTGTCGATGCGCCGGATCGAAGCTGTGGCCGTAAAGTGGTTGGTGCCTGTCGTGGCGGTAATCCCAGAACCCGTTGGTGGACACCAGTGGTGAGGGATGCCGTCAAGATGAAGAAAGAGTCCTATCAGGGTGTCTTGGCTGATGGGACTCTGGAGGCAGCTGACAGGTACCAGAAGGCCAAGCGGTCTGCAGCTCCGGCGGTCGCTGAGGCAAAAACCCGGACATGGGAGGAGTTTGAAGAGGCCATGGGAAACAACTTCTGGATGGCTTCAAAGAGATTCTGGACGACCATCCGCCGTCTCAGGAGGGAAAAGCAGTGCACACTCAACACCGTGTATGGTGGGGACGGTGTGCTGCTGACCTCGACTCGTGATGTTGTGGACCGGTGGCGGGAATACTTTGAAGACCTCCTCAATCCCACCGACACGCCTTCCAACATGGAAGCAGTGCCTGGGGACTCTGAGGCGGGTTCGCCTATCCCTGGGGCTGAGGTCACCGAGGTGGTCAAAAAGCTCCTTGGTGGCAGGGCCCCGGGGGTGGATGAGATCCGCCCGGATCTCCTTAAGGCCCTGGATGCTGTGGGTGTGTCTTGGTTGACACGACTCTGCAGCATTGCGTGAAAGGCGGGGTCGGCAAAATCCAGGTGGTTCGTTCCCTGTATGACCGGTGTCAGAGTTTGGTTCGCATTACCGGCAATAAATCGGACTCGTTTCCAATGAGGGTTGGACTCCGCCAGGGTTGCCCTTTGTCATCAATTCTGTTCACTACTTTCATGGAGAGAATTTCTAGCCGCAGCCAGGGCGTTGTGGGGTTTCAGTTTGGTGGCCACAGGATTCGATCTCTGCTTTTTGCAGATGATGTGATCCTGTTGGCTCCATCGAGGCGTGACCTTCAACTCTCACTGGATCGGTTCGCAGCGGAGTATGAAGGGGCTGGGATGAGAATCAGCACGTCCAAGTCCGAGTACATGGTTCTCGCCCGGGAAAGGGTGGAGTGCCATTTCCGAGTCGGGGATGAGGTCCTGCCTCAAGGGGAGGAGTTGAAGTACCTCGGGGTCTTGTTCACGAGTGATGGAAGGATGGAACGCGAGATGGACAGGCGGATTGGTGCAGCGTCTGCAGTGATGCGGACTCTGCACCGTGCTGTCGTGGTGAAAAGAGAGCTGAGCCAAAAGGAAAAGCTCCCAATTTACTAGTCGATCTACGTTCCCACCCTCACCTATGGTCATGAGCTTTGGTTAGTGACCGAAAGGACAAGATCGCGGGTACAAGCGGCCAAAATGAGTTTTCTCCGCAGGGTGGCTGGGCTCTCCCTTAGAGATAGGGTGAGAAGCACTGTCATCCGGGAGAGACTTGGAGTAGAACCGCTGCTCCTCCACATTGAGAGGAGCCAGATGAGGTAGCTCGGGCATCTGGTTAGGATGCCTCACGAATGCCTTCCTGGGGAGGTGTTCAGGGCACGTCCAACCGGTAGGAGGCTTCGAAGAAGACCCAGGACACGTTGGAGAGACTATGTCTCTCAGCTGGCCTGGGAGCGCCTCGGCATCTGCTGGGAAGAGCTGGACGAAGTGGCCGGGGAGAGGGACGTCTGGGCTTCCCTGCTTAGGTTGCTGGCCCCACGACCCGACCTCGGATAAGCGGAGGAAAATCGATAGATGGGAACTATGGACTGGGAACTATTCAAATCATTTAAAAATAACCTGGACGAATACACAGACACAGTGACGTCATATATTCAATTTTGTGAAGACAGCACAGTCCCATCTTACATCAGAGTGACCTTCAACAACGACAAACACTGGTTCTCACCCAGATTGAGACAGCTAAGGAAGGAGAAAGAAAAGGCCCACACGAGAAACAACCCTCACTACAGACAGAGCAAGTACCTATTTAGTAAGGAGGTGAAGAAGGCTAAATCAAGGTACAACACACATCTGAAGGAGAAGTCCTGGAGCAACAACTCTGTCACTGTCTGGAATGGTCTGAGAGAAATCACCAACTACAGACTCAAAGCCCCCCCCTGCTTTTGACAACCGTCACTTAGCAGAAAGACTGAACACTCACTACTCCAGGTTGGAAGATTCACAACCCACCCCATTCACTACAATGGACATTGCAGGCATATCAACCCTGGAGCCCCCCCTCTCCCTCACTGCCCTCACACTCTCGGAGCAGAATGTGGCCAAAACATTTAAAAAGCAGAACCCTCGGAAAGCTCCATGTCCGGATGGTGTCTCTCCTTCCACCCTGAGACACTGTGCGGTAGAACTTGCGCCTGTCTTCACGGACATCTTCAACATCTCCTTGGAGTCATGCCATGTCCCAGCCTGCTTCAAGCTGTCCACCATTGTTCCCGTCCCCAAGAAGGCCAGGATCACTGAACTCAACGACTACAGACCTGTGGCACTGACATCTGTGGTCATGAAGTCATTTGAGCGCCTGGTTCTGCCTCATCTCAAGTCCTTTACCTCCCCGCTCCTGGACCCTCTGCAGTTCGCCTACAGAGCCAACCGGTCTGTAGATGACGCCATCAACCTGGCCCTCCACTACATCCTGCAGCATCTGGACTCCCCAGGAACCTACGCCAGGATCCTGTTTGTGGACTTCAGCTCTGCATTCAACACCATCCTCCCAGCTCTGCTCCAGGACAAGCTCGCCCAGCTCAACGTGCCTGACTCCACCTGCAGGTGGATCACTGACTTCCTGACGGACCGGAAGCAGCGCGTGCGGCTGGGGAAGAATGTCTCGGACACTCGGACTATCAGCACGGGATCCCCACAGGGCTGTGTACTTTCCCCCCTGCTCTTCTCCCTGTACACCAACAGCTGCACCTCCGGCCACGACTCGGTGAAACTGATTAAGTTTGCGGATGACACCACCCTCATCGGGCTCATCTCAGACGGTGATGAGTCTGCTTACAGGAAGGAGGTGGACCGGCTGGTGTCGTGGTGCAGCTGCAACAACCTGGAGCTCAATGCTCAGAAGACAGTGGAGATGATCGTGGACTTCAGGAAAGTCAAAGCCCCCCTGCCCCCCCTCGTCTTGACAGACTCTCCCATCACAACTGTGGACTCCTTCCGCTTCCTGGGCACTAACATCACCCACGACCTCAAGTGGGAGCAGACCATCAGCTCCATCATCAAGAAGGCTCAGCAGAGGATGTACTTCCTGAGGCAGCTGAGGAAAGCCAAGCTGCCAGTCCAGATGATGGTGCAATTCTACACGGCTATTATTGAGTCCATCCTCACCTCCTCCATCACTGTGTGGTTTGCTGGGGCCACTGCCAGGGACAAACACAGACTGCAGCGCATCGTGCGCTCCGCTGAGAAAGTGATCGGCTGCAGCCTTCCATCTCTCCAGGACCTGTACGTCTCCAAAACTCGGGGGCGAGCAGGCCGGATACTTGCTGACTCTTCCCACCCTGGACGTGGACTATTTGAGCCACTCCCCTCTGGCAGAAAGTTATGGACCATTCGGACCAGAACCTCTCGCCACAAGAACAGTTTATTTCCTGCTGCTGTTGAACTCATGAACACTTTATAACATTTGCACTATGGTCACTTTATAACCAGTACTATTGGCACCTTATAACACCTGCACTAAAAACACTCTCATGCCTTTACTTATCAGTGATTTCAACATTTTACTCCGGGTTCTATGTTTAGTTAGTTCTATGTTTATTTAATACTCTATATTTACTTAGAATTCTACGTCGCACTGAGTCGCCAAAGAAAGTTCCTAGTTCGTGAATTGTTCACTTACAATGGCAATAAAGTTTTCTGATTCTGATTCTGATGATTTTGGGAGGGATTGTATTATGCATTTCAAATATGCATCTTTTTTGGAATGTACCCAATGTAAAAAATGTACCAACTTTGTCCTTAAAAAATACACGACAAGGAAATCCCCCAAAATGTTCAAATTTAGAACATTAATTAATTAATTTTGTCTAAAAACATCCTATTGTAACAAACTTTTCGTACTATGACATTTTTTTTTCTAAATCTCTTTTTTTTCCTTGGAATAAGTAAATTTCAAACAGAGGGACTTTGCAGGGGATTCTTGCAAATACATTAGCTTCACACAGACGTCTTCTAACTGTCACAGTACTTACAGGTAACTCCAGACTGTCCATCATCCTAGTGCTGATCATGGACTAAGCCTTTGCTGTTCTCGTTATTCTTCCATCCATTTTGATAGTTGTCTTCCGTTTTCTGCCACGTTTATGGTTTTGCTCTCCATTTTAAGGCACTGGAGATCATTTTAGCTGAGCAGCCAAACATTTTTTGCACCTCTTCATAAGTTTTCCCTTCTCCAATCAACTTTTTCATCAAAGTACGCTGTTCTTCTGAACAATGTCTTGAACGACCCATTTTCCTCAGGCATTCAAAGAGAAATGATGATCAACAAGTGCTGCTTTCATCCCTAAATTCACAAAATCCTGGATCTTCGTTTTCTGAGAATCTACTGCACCTAATAGTAAGTTGTTTGCCGTGTAGCAATAAAAATATACTAAAAACTGATTCATCTGGTTGGTCACATTGGACTGCTATTATTTGGAAGACATGATATATATCAGGTACAGTACGGAGAGAAGACAACAGAACCCACCAGATTGTTCCTCCTCGTCTTTGCTGTCTGCCGTTCTGTTGTTGCTCAGCACGGAAGTTCCCGCGCAGGCGAGGCCGACGCGTACATTTTCTGGAAGGGGCGAGTAGAAGACGGGCATTCTGATGGCGAAAGAAGACGCAGACGAGGAAGAAGAAGAAGAGGAGGAGGAAGACAAGCAGGCTGTTAATCAGATTAGCCATCAGGAGGCGGATTGAGAGGATTACAGACAAAAGGACAAGGCTAATGCTAATCATCATAAAGGCAACAATTTCAAGAAGAACAACAAACCAAAAAATTTTTATTCTTTTTATTTTTTTCATCTTTGTAACGCTGCAAAGGGCGTCCGGCCCTAGCGAGTCTTCAGAACAGGACCGGGTTCTCCAGGGGGGCCTTGAGGTCTCATTCGTCACGGGCGCTGGAAGCTCGGGACGCGGTTTGTTTGCAAGCGTTTGTTTGTCTCGTCAAAGCTCGTCACGGGCGACGCGCAGCGGGAGCTGCTGGAACTCGTCCGGGACCTTATCTCCCTTCCGGGCCCGCTTGTAGAAGCCCAGCGAGTCCAGCAGGCGGCTCATCTCGTCCGCCGTCATGTCCTTCACCGGAACCGTCTGACGCACACGCATGCATGCAACAAGGAAATAAAATGTTTCTTTATTGTGTATGTTCCTATGTCATCTCTAGTTTCATTAGTTTACAAGCTCATGTAAAAACATAAAAACTAAATTAAATTCAATTAGGTAAAATAATACAATCATTATTATTTGATTGTTGTTAATGTAAAAACATAAAAACTTAATAAAATAAAATAAAATAAAATTAGGTAAAATAATACAATCATTATTTGTTGTTGTTCATGTAAAAACATAAAAACTAAATAAAATAAAATTAGGTAAAATAATACAATCATTATTTGTTGTTGTTCATGTAAAAACATAAAAACTAAATAAAATAAAATTAGGTAAAATAATACAATCATTATTTGTTGTTGTTCATGTAAAAACATAAAAACTAAATAAAATAAAATTAGGTAAAATAATACAATCATTATTTGTTGTTGTTCATGTAAAAACATAAAAACTAAATAAAATAAAATTAGGTAAAATAATACAATCATTATTTGTTGTTGTTCATGTAAAAACATAAAAACTAAATAAAATAAAATTAGATAAAATAATACAATCATTATTTGTTGTTGTTCATGTAAAAACATAAAAACTAAATAAAAT